>OZ007554.1:121341176-121841176 GCA_963931855.1 Philhelius festivus | reverse complement strand
GACCTAATGGGTAGAAAAATTCAATTCAGGATTAAACCCATTCCAGAGAGGGAAGAACCAACGTCATGGATCATGGAAGCAGTCAACGACATGTTTAAACATGCTCTAAAGGATGTCAGCCCTGCAGATAAAGTAGGAATTACTTTTTGCGGGAAGAGTTTCAGTGCTGAACGAGAAAATGGGTGGATCAACTTCAAAGATTGTGCAAATGTGAAATTTAGCGACGTATGGGAGATGATTGCTAAGATCTTTCAGAGCAATTCGGAAGGTTTGAGCACGGATGATTTTTCTTTGACCATAACGTCGGTTAAACTCCCTTCAGGAACAGGAAAGGTCCAAAGTGGGAAATATAATACATTCACTGAGGAATGCATTAATCGCCGAGGCATAATCAACATAAAAAACAATGACAATTTATGCTTGCCTCGCGCTTTAGTTGTGGGTAAAGTGTATGCAGATAAGGAAAACAACCTAAAGGCAAAAATCAGACGAGACATTGGGAAAATTCAATCCCAAAAAGCCCTTCAACTTATAAATGATGCACACATAAGTGTACCGACTGAAGGTTGTGGAATTCCGAAGCTGAAAATATTCCAAAATCATTTAAAGGAATATAAGGTGACTGTGTACGAGTATGGGTCAAAGGGACAAAAGGTGATATTTGAAGGATTTCCCGCTCAAGATGCTGAAGAAAAGAAGAGTATTAATTTGCTTTATTATAACAATCATTTTAATGTTATAACATCGTTAACTGCTGCATTTTGTTGTGGATATTATTGTGAAGATTGCCATGTCCCATACAATTCAAAAAGTCAGCATAGATGTAAACGATCCTGCCCACAATGTCAAAACACACCAAGCTGCCTCAGAAATGAAAAAGAAATCATGTGTGAAGATTGCAATCGAAATTTTAGAGGAAAAAACTGTTTCGACAATCACAGAGCGAGCAATTCAACAGGTAAAAATTCAATTTGTGAAAAAATGCAAAAATGTCTTTTATGCCTCAAAACATACGGAGGAAGTCGCCAACATATCTGCGATGAATATTTCTGCAAGATGTGTAGTAAACATGTAGCAAAAGATCACATGTGCTTCATTCAGCCAGATAACAGAACACCCGCATGTAAAGGCATCCTGTACATCTTTTATGATTTGGAGAGTCGCCAAGAGATAGTAATAGGCGAAAAAATGATAACGATTGCAAGCGAAGCATTAGCTACTCCGATAAAATTGCATGAACCCAATTTATGTGTTTTTCAACAAAAGTGTGATCACTGTTTACATGTTCCAAATTTGTATTTCTGTCAAAAGTGTAATCTATCGCTTAACATCATTAAGGAAAAAGAAGACGAAAGTGTTGTAGCTCAATTCCTGAAACACATACTTCATGTTCGGCAAAAGTTTAAAAAAGTAGTTGTGATAGCACATAATGGGCAATCCTACGATCACCAATTTGTGTTAAATTACATATTGGAACATACAAATTGGCCCCAATATTAATCATGCGAGGAAGTAAAATTATATTAATGGAAATTGCGAATATAAAGTTCTTAGATTCATTAAACTACTTTCCGATGGCTCTTTCAAAACTCCCCAAAGCATTCCAACTTTCACCTGTTTTAAAAAAAGGTTATTTTCCGCATTTTTTCAATATAAAGGAAAATGCTAAATACATCGGGAAGCTACCTGCAATAGAATATTACAGTCCGGATTCCATGAAAGCTGAAGATCGTGACGACTTTTTAAAATGGTATGCGGAACATCAAAACGATAGCTTTGACATGGAGCGTGAACTAGTAGAATATTGCATTAGCGATGTTAAAATTTTGGCTGAGACTTGTTTAAAGTTTAGACAATTGTTCCTCGATCAAAGCAATGTTGAACCATTTTTGGAAGGAACAACAATAGCATCAGCTTGTAACCTCGTGTTCAGACGGAACTTTCTGCAACCAAATACAATTGGGCTTATACCTAAAAACGGGTATAAGTGCACAGATAATCAATCAACAGTTGCAATCAAATGGTTGATTTGGGAGCAAAAGAAGCGAAAAATTGACATAAAGCATGCCGCTAAAGGGACAGAAGCGGTAGTAAATGGGATTAAAGTCGATGGTTTTTGTGAAGAAACGAAACAGATTTTCGAGTTCCATGGTTGTTTTTATCACGGACATCCTACTTGTTTAAAATATAAACGCGACGAGCCTTTATCAGAAGACAAATACGACACCCTGAATCACAGATATGAGAGAGCGTTAGCCAAAACAACACGATTAAGGTCATTTGATTACGAAGTAATTGAAATGTGGCGCTGTGAATTTCAGACTCAACAGAAATTCCTAAATAATGAAGAACTTAATTTCTTGGATGATCATCCATTAATACAGAACACACCTTTGAATCCTCGAGATGCTTTTTATGGTGGACGGACAGGAAATACATTTAATTACTATAAATGTAAGGAGGGAGAAAAAATAAAATACATAGACGTATGTTCTCTTTACCCCTGGGTTTGGAAAAATGGGAAATTCCCTGTTGGTCACCCAAAAATTCACACTGCTAACGATGATATTTGCTCTGCTTTGGAACTCGAGGGTATAAATGGAGTCGCAAAATGCAAAATTCTTCCGCCAGAAAATTTATTTCATCCGGTCTTACCTATGAAGCAAAATAATAAGCTGATGTTTTCCTTATGTAGAACTTGCAGTAGTAAAAAAACTCAAGAACAAATCTGCACTCATTCTGATGACGAAAGAGCATTACTTGGAACCTGGGTAATCGAAGAAGTTGTGAAAGCAGTTGAAACGGGGTATAAGCTACTTGCTGTTTTTGAAATTTGGGAATATGATGTTACTCAGTATAATCCAGATACAAGTTCCGATGGTCTATTTACTCTATGATGAATACATACCTTAAAATAAAACAAGAAGCATCAGGATGTCCGAGTACATGCACATCTGAAGAAGATAAAAACAAATATGTTGCTGATTTTCTAGAAAAGGAAAATATAGAGCTAGAGTTTTCTGAAATAGAAAACAATCCTCAGAAAAGATCACTAGCCAAACTTATTTTGAATTCTTTTTGGGGTAAATTCGGACAACGAGAAAATCATACTAAAACTTGTATCTTGAACAAACCTTCAGATCTGTTTCTTCTGCTAACTCATCTTTCTATTGAAGTCTTGCATATTTTACCAATCAATGAAGACAATATTGTGGTTAATTTTGAGTTAAAAGAAGAAGCTGCTGACTCCCTCCCCACGGTAAATGTTTGTATTGCCGCATATACAACAACACAAGCCCGTCTTAAATTGTACACTTACTTGGAAAAACTTAAAGAAAAAGTTCTCTACTATGATACTGATTCCGTTATCTATGTAAGCTGTCAAGGAGAACCGGATCCTCCTACTGAAGAATTTATAGGTGATATGACTGATGAATTAGAGAGCTATGGTCAAGGGAGTTACATCACTGAATTTGTTAGTGGCGGTCCAAAAAATTACGCCTATAAAGTCTACAGCACTAAGGATAATAGTGAACACGTTGTGTGTAAGGTAAAGGGCATCTTCCTGAACTATGAATCATCCCTAAAAATTAATTTGATTCAATAAAAGAAGCGGTATTAAACTTTTCTGCTGAATATGATGACAGCATAGTTATTAAGTCTAATAACATAAGACGAACCAGAGAACATCAAGTGATTACTGTAGAAGAGGTTAAGACATATAAACCCAAAGCAGAAAAACGTCGTTTTCTCGAAGATCATAGTTCCGTACCGTACGGTTTTAAAAGACATTATTCTAGTTGATGAAATAAAAAAATATATAAACATACATATACACAAGATTTGTTTTATTTATTAATTGTATTTATTTTACAACAGGTTTGCTTGTCTTATGAACTTGCTTAAAAGATAAACATTTTGAAGGGCGCAACATTTTCCAGTGGCTTAGGCATTTTATTTGATTAGGATAAATTCTTCGGAGTTCCTTTAAACTTGGACAGCTGTAGATATCTTCTAGGTTAATGACTTCTATGTTTTCGCTATTGAGTAATTCTCGAAGCCATTGCGATTTTTCAGTTCCTTTAACATAAACAACTCCACTTTGGATTTGTTCTCGAAGAAATATCTTTACTCGAGAAAAATTTGTAAACCCACTATTCCAGGTTAATCCATGATAATTTTGATATAACCAACTTGCCTGCCTTCTAAGTGGTGTGGACAGAAGATTTAAATTAAATGGAGAATTAACAATGAAATGATGATGGTGGTCATTATGAAATACAGCGATTTCTTTCAAAATGAAGCCATTGTTAAATACTCCAAATCCTTGAAAGTCTACAATATAGGTATTCATATTTAAGATACGTTCTTGATAAACTCACTTTTTTTAAGTGAGTTTGTTAACTTCACCTGTTAAGGGATTATACTTAATTATACGATCATGAAGTATAAGGCAATACATAGTTGTTGAAGCTGGAACTGGAATTGTTGTCTTGAGCTCAATTTTTACATCTACTGGTCCTGTTTTAATTGATTCATTTTGACGGGAACAATCAATCACCATTATTGGGGCCAGTCTTGTCGAGATAAAAGTGGTTGTGATTGTTTCTGATAATATGAGTGTTGAAATTTACTGTACATTTCATAGAGAATGGCATATCGGTCTAGTTCATATTTAAGATTTAAATCTTTACGAGGGTAAGATTCAGAGTTTAAATGCACCTTTATATTGCTAACTTCGCAATGGTCGAATTTGCTGGCATCCTTGGTTCGTTGGTTTTTTTTATCGGTTTGTAGAGCAATAATAACATATCTTGGCTTCTCAAGTTGACTTGAAGTTTTAACTGTCCATACATGATCAGTGTTAGTTGGTAGTGTTGGGTATTCGTACATTTCCCAATTTCGAAAATGAATTTGAATTGGATTTAACTAAATTTGTTTCAATAATGTAAGTTTATTTGAATCGGATAATGTTATATGAGGAACTCTCCATTGCAACTTAAAAATTGAAAGTTTTAATTCTTCGTCAGAATAGTAGGCATTCTCATTACTTCGAGTAAGAATTAGAATCAATTTATGTCTTGCATTTACTATAATCTTTTTATAGTCTTCAGCAAATCCCAAAAGATTTTTTAGTGTTATGCAAAAATTAAAAGTACCTGATACAGGTGTAACGGTGGAGTTTCCAGTGCATGAAGCATTTTCTAAGCTTTTACTTTCATTCTCATTCAATGATATATAATTTTTCATTGATGTTGTAATGCCAACGTTCTCTCTCAATGTCCACTCCATTTAGCTCATAATGTATTTCTTCAAAAAGAAATGCCATAGCATTATTTGCTAATTTCCCAGTAGAAGAAGGCTTTCCATCTGATTTTGTTAGAATTCCTTCTATATAAATGTAGCTTTCACAGGGTAAAATGCACAAGTCCTGTTGTTGTATAAGTATACGAATTTCATCACTTGGATTGAAGGACTGGAGGAATGGCGAGTTACAATGGTACTCAAACTTAGATATGCTGTTATCATAGCTCGGTCCATGAGTAATATTTAATATTTCGTTCATATTGCTCATTATTTTAGTTTAAATCCTAATGCAAGAAGATAGGTTTTGTTTTCAGATGAAAGTTCTGGTCTTGATAGTGTTGCTGTTGTATTAGGACTAAATGAATGATAACTTTTGGTATCTATTTTATAATAACTATTATAGATCAACATTATTGTGATTTTGGAGTTAAATGCAATCGCACAGTTATTCTTTCTCCCCTGAAGTTTATCAAGTCACCGTGTTGGTCCACGAGTTTTAATGTTAGACTGCTTGATCGTTTGACGTTTACAGGTAAATAGATGACATTTCTGGGAACTTCTATAATTTTATACCCTGCCCCAGTTTCAGGAGAAAATTCATGTATAGTATATACAGGACTATTGTTAAAATAGGAGCCAGTAATGATATTACACTCAATTCGTATTATATTCACCTTATTTATATCAACAGGTAAATCCGACAAATGTAACACACCGGAGTCAAGAATACATTTACTGAAACCCAGTAATTTTCCAATAGTTCTATACTTATTGAAATATATTTTCTCGTTGCTTTCGATTTCAGACATCATTGTGTTATTATTTGCTTCTATTCTAACTACAGCCGTAGAATTTCGCAATAATAATTCTTCGGAAATAAATTTTGGAATGTCATCAATTTCATAAGTCCCAGTTGGTATTTCAATTTCATATTCCCCTATATGGAACAAATTGTTACGCTCATCTACATTCGGTATAGAGTTGCAGGTTTGAAGATCAATCAATCCACAAACGTAATACTGATCCAGGTTCAAAGGTGGAAAGTATTCAGCAGATAGATGGGAGCTTCTTCCGCTTAGCGTAAGTGTCAACGCCATGGTGATAAGAAAAACAATGAAACCATTTTTAAATAAAACTGTTTATTTATTTAAAATAACAATCATATAAAAATCTTAAACATAAATGACCACAATTAAAAGAGTCATAACTTTGATAATTAGAATAATTATAATTAAGTTTTTCACCCAAATAATTTATTATTTCAATAGGAGGTTGAAGATTTCCAAAGCTATCAAAATATTCAGTTTGGCTACCTCTTTTATTATATGCTACCCAGTGTGTCCCAGGACCTGATGAGCAATCAAGATTGACAATCCCACACTCATTTTTTAAAGGTCCAGTCGTTGGTAAATTATCACGCATGAAAACTCCTCGAAAATTTGGAATTAAATTGGTTGCAAAATTTTTCAAGTCTATTTCATTTAATGCACGATTGGGTAGCGAACCTAGAAGTTTTTTTCCTGTGGATTTAAATAAAGCCCCAGTCCTTTTTTATAAGGTTTAAGGTGTAAGCCATGTCCAACTGCAATCGATTCCATTTTTTCATTATGACGTTTTTTCTCCTCCAGATCTTTTTTAGCAATAATAATATTATTGACAGCTTTGGCTACTCTTGCAGCGCCTCCTGTTAAAGCTCCAAGAGCCGAAAGTCCAGCAAATAAAGGAACGAGGAAAGGAAGTACTCCACCAAGTTTTGGTACTGAAATAACTCGCGGTGTCTTAATGTTATTACTGTTTTTTCTAACAGTTTTCTTAGCCGATGATAATGCTATTTTAATTGCATTTTCTATGTTGAATGGTTTTTTTACGTTTGAGATTATTTCCAATAATCTTAATTACTTTCCTCAATGAGACTTGTTTAGTCTTGCTATCTTTTTTAGACTTCTTAACACCGTTTTTATGCTCTGAACAACTCGTTTTTAGCTGATTTCTAGCCTTTTTGTCTGTATTCTTAGAGCACCCCATGCCTAATTTTACTTTTGCCTTCATAAGATTGGTAACCAATAGTGCATTTGCACGTTCAGCTATACTAGCGTCCTTGGATTTTACTCGTTGCCAAGCTTTTTCAGATAAAATCTTATCAGCTATATGCCGATCACTTGTATTTGTGAATTTAGAATAAGATATATCATGCTGTTTGCACGCTTGATCAAGCAAATTAATCCCTGGATCCCTTCGAGCTAAACGTTCTTGAAGTTTTGTTCCAGGTCCACAGTATTGATAACCAGGTAGATGTAGTTCGAGTGGTAGTTTGTTTATTACAGTGTTTAATAAACCTTCCCCTTTCACAATGTTTCGCTGACTGTTGCAATTTTTTAAATAATCAATAATTTTATATGATCATCTTTACGTTGCGAGAGATGAAAACGATATGACGGTTTTCGAATATAAACTTGGCATATAAAAGTTATTATTTAGTTTTTATCAATATGCGATTCGTTAAACAACAATACCAATTACCAGTAAAAAATATGAAATTGGCTAGCAATATTGAAACAAAAAAACATGGTAAACTGTTTCCATATAGTATAAGGGGGTTAATTACTGGTCCCTCAAACTGTGGAAAAACAAATGTTATGATGAGTTTACTCCTACACCCAAACGGCTTAAAATTTGAAAATATCTATATATATTCTAAATCTGTACATCAACCGAAGTATGAGTTTTTGCGAAAAGCCATAAAACCAGTGAAAAATATGTGTTTTTTTACATTTTCCAATAACAGTGATGTTATTCGACCCGAAGACGCTAAGCCAAATTCTATATTCATTTTTGACGATATTGCGTGTGAAAAACAAGACACAATTCGAGTGTATTTTAGTATGGGACGATGTCGTCGATAGTTTTTATTTGTGCCAAACATATACAAGAATACCGAAACACTTAATTCGAGACAATGCGAATTTTCTAATGATCTTCAAACAGGACGATATGAATTTAAAACACGTTTATAATGATCATGTCAATTCGGATATTACATTTAAAATATTTCAAAAGGTATGTGCAGAATGCTGGAACACAAATTATGGTTTTTTGGTAATTGATAAGGACAGCCCTTTGAATGAAGGTCGTTATAGAAAAGGCTTTGACTGCTTCCTTAAGTTATAAAATAGACAAAATTTTTGATTTTTGCATCATATGAACAGTTATGTTCTACAAGAGCAGTACAGAGCAGTTCAGTGAGTAGATTATAGCAGTAAAAAGCGGTTCAAACCAGTTTGAGACGCAGTATTCAACAGTTAAGACCAGTAACTACAATATAAAATTCAGTTTGAAAACCATCGAAAGGCTTTTCCAACAACTTCGAGTCTTATTTTTCAACTGCATTTGTATAAAGAAATAAATCTTAGAATATGATTAACATAGACGAAAAACTAACAAAGGAGCTTATTAAAACCACCGATGCTCTGCGAAAGAAATACAAAGCTCTAAGGACTGGTAGAGAAGCTTACGAAACCGAAATTGAGGAAACTCTAAGACCCATTACCAGACCCCTAAATGAGTTAGTGAAAAAATCAAACACAAAACAAGGAGAACAAAATCAAAATTACTTTATTGAAAGTCTTATTAACAAAACAAAACGCAAATTCAAACAACAACAAGTACAAGAAAATGAATTTGAAAGCCCAACAAAGGAAAAATATTTAAGAGATGAATTCATCACACCAAACACTTTTATTAACAGTTCACCTGAATTAACTGATAGCATCACCCCAAAAAGACCAAAGAAAAGCCTTAACCACCGTAACTTTTTAGAGCTCATATTACAAGAAGAATTCCATGATAGACCTAAAAAATACGTAGATTTGTTTATAAATAATTCAAACACGCTTGATAAAACGTATGGGGTATATTCAAAAGATGAGAAGTGGTACATTGGAAATGGTGAATTAATCATTCTTGGAAAAGATATACAAATAAAAAATAAAACCTTTGAAGGAACAAATGGTTTGTATGAGCTTATATTTAAGAAAATACCAGATAAAAGCATCTACACTGATGAAGATTTAAAAAATTACAAGACCATATTATATGAAACAAATACACATAGGGTTGGTCATGATTCACACGGACAAATACGTGGCAATCGGGGTCATAAGTATACGAAAATAATTAGGAAATTATTAGGATTCAATACAAATACTTCTAATAATCCAACACATTCACTATCAACACCACAATCGGGAAATGGATTGATGCAATTATCAAAACTGAAAAAGGACTATATATTTTGGGATAACCATAATGAGCTTGTAGATCGAATAAGACTTCTCATTGCTTCACAACAAGCTGGAAATAACAATCATTCTAACGAAATTGTTTCAATTATTGAAGAACTTAAAGAAGCCGATATTATCGAATAAAAAAATGAGTGTTGATAAATTTGTTCGTTATTCATATAGGACCCCACCTAGGGGTCCAAGAGGGAAACAAGGAGAGCCGGGACCGCAGGGCGAGTCAGGATTGCCTGGACCACCTGGCGAGGGATTTCTCAAAACAGAAAACGGTGATTACAACATAAATGGAAAACGATTAAAAAACATTCAGGAAGCTGAAGAACAAGGAGACGCTGCTTCCAAAAGCTATGTTGATCAGCAAACTGGTCAATTAAGACAAAGCTTTCAAATCGAAATTGAAAAATACTTTAACAAGGGAAAACATATCATGTCTACTTAAAACCAATTTAGTCTTTACTTAAATACCTAGGTGAACAGTCATTAAATCGCGATGCCCAAAATAAACCCCACATTGATTTTTGATCAAATCTTAAAATTCGTTATTAAAAATAAGAACATCTTACTAGACGAACATCATACGGAACTTTTGAACTGCATGGTCTTCTTGAAACGATTTATCAATGTATCTTCGACGACATCTGATTTTGGTTGCCATTTTCCTACCTGCCCTTGGTCTTCAAATTTATGCAAAGAAGGACCAGATACATGTGCATGCTATATGGTTGAAAATAGGTTGATAAGAATTAAAAAAATAATGTCGTTGTATGAAAGATTAAAATAAATATTTTTAAAAATAATGTTTTTTATTTACTTTATTTTGAATTCAGTTTCCATTCATAATTCAAACGAAAAACATGTCTTCTTTTAAAATTAAGTTAGTCATTGATGATCTTCTAGCCTTTTTAAAATCCAACCAACATAAATCATACATGAGGCACACTTTTCAGAAGCTATGAATTGTATTTTGTTTGTAAAGAGATTCGAAAAGGATGATTATATTATGTCACCAAATAAATTTCATTTCCTGAACTGTACTTCAAACTGGTCACCAAACTTGTGCTATGAAGGACCAGATACTTGTGCATGTTTTCAAATTAAAGTAAAAATTAATAAAATTAAGAGAATTGTAAATTTTTATAAACAAATCTTAAATGAATAAACTAATAAAAAGGTAAAATGTTTTGTTGTTTTAATCATTCTGTGAAAAGATGAGTAAAAGAGACGTTGTCGAAGAACTGCATAAGTCAGCAAGAAGAAATTTCCAAAAAAAGGCGAGTCATTATCAAGGGGCTTGATGATTTATGGCAAGCTGATCTAGTAGAAATGGGGGCATATTCAGCAGATAATGAAAATAATCGATATCTTCTTACGGTAATTGATACATTTTCTAAATTTGCTTGGACAGCTCCTAGTAAAAATAAAACCGGATCGAGTGTCACTGAAGCTATGGAAAATATATTAAATAAAGGCCGCATTCCCAACAATTTACAAACAGATGACGGGAAAGAATTTTTCAACACTACTTTTCAAAGTCTTATGAAAAAACTTCACATCAATCATTATTCAACATTTTCACCTCTTAAAGCTTCGATTGTCGAACGATTTAATCGCACTTTGAAAAACCTTATGTGGAAAGAGTTCAGTGCTAATGGTTCATACTGTTGGATAAATATGATAGATACACTAACTAAAAAGTACAACAATTCAAAACATCGCACTATTAAAATGAAGCCGTCCAAAGTCAATGCTACAAATGAAAAGCAAATACTTTCAACTATATATGATCACATCAAAATTCATATTACTCCAAAGTTCAAGGTGGGAGACTTTGTAAGAATTAGTAAATACAAGCATGTATTTGATAAAGGATACATACCGAATTGGACAACAGAAATCTTTAAAACAACCAAAGTTCAACATACAAATCCAGTTACATATCTGTTAGAAGACTATCAGAGAAACCACATAAAAGGCGGGTTCTATGAGCTTGAACTACTACTAAATCTAAGTTTCCCGATACTTATCTAATCGAAAAAGTGCTGGGAAGGAAAAAAGATCAATTATTTGTAAAATGGCTTGGTTTTGCATCCGATCACAATTCATGGATACCTATTTCAAAAGAAAATAAATAAAAACCATCTTTTATGTATATTATTAAAATAAAAAGCTTTATTTTATTACAATGATTTCAATTTACTTTTATTTAAGATATATTCATACTCATTCCATTCAAAAATAGCAACCGTAGACCCCAACACACCACCGTGCGCCCATCTGCGCACAAGCAACCACCAATCTTTTAATTCAAACATCAAACAATACATCATCCCAAGGCACACCATTAAAACAAAAACGTATCCCTTCTCATCGTTACTCATTCAAATTCAAACTCCAATACACACACTTCTCGCTAGTACACACCACAAAATTGATATCAATTTTAACCCTCCACCACCACCAAATTCTAACGCACTCGGTCGATGCCCTCATCTAAAAAGTCATAAAATAAAACACATATGTTTCTAGCTTCAACAGTGCATAAAATTCACTTGACATATATTACCTAATACCGATCCTCAATATACAAAAACCAATTAAAACTCCACAAAAGATCTCTTTCTTTCATCATGCACCACATCTTCTTTAACCAATCCATAATTCACCCACCCCCGAAACAAATCAACAAAAAAAAACCAGCAGCCTCGTACCGCAGAGAAAAAACAAAGCAATAAAAACGACTGGACCGATGCCCTCATCTAAATACAGTCCAGTCAGCATACCTGATGACAAACAAAAATATCTATACAAATAATATGTTCCTAGCTACAACGTCACTTGAAACGCACAACCGGACAGCAACAATACGACGTGTTAAAAACAACCACCACCAAATCCTATTGCACTAGGTCAAAGTCCTCATGTAAGAAGGCCGTATATCTGATGACAAACAGATGTATATTTATCCCTATCTGCAACGATACTTGAAAAACATCAACGGGCAACAGTACATTTTAAAAAATGCACTTGACTGATATTTTCCAATACCGATCCTCAATGACAATGTCAAAATACTTTCTTTTTTTTTCCAACACAAAAACCAAACATTTAAAAAGCAATAAAAAAACACAGCCAACAAAAACCAATATAAAAAGGGTCATACAAAAAAGAAAAACTGAACCGAATTGTGCGCCGCTCATGCCGACAAAGAAAAACAAAACGTTTAAAAAGCCATTAAAACCCAAAAAGCCATTAAAAACCATAAAACCATGAAAAAAAGTCGTAAAAAAAGATCCCAGTCCCAAGTGTCCTCATTCCTACTACTAGTATACTTTTTTTTATACAACTTTTTGGGTTCTTAATAAAAATGTCGATAAATTAAATTGAATGATATCAAAATGGGCCTATCGAGAAGGAGTACGAGTATTTTTCCTTATTCACGATCGCGATTTTTCGAAAATGGGAATTCTTCCCAGGGAAATTTTATTCACAATAGCCCCCAATAAAATGCATGACTGGGTCGCACGAACGTGCTTTTATGTAAAAGACTAAAAATTTCAAAAATCAATGTTATTAGAAAAAAACTGTTCATAAGCATAAAATTATTTTTTTAATTCACTAAAACAACTCCTTCAGTAGTTGTAGCTAAAAACAGGATGGCTGCCATGTGACTCAAGCAAATATTAGTTTATACAAGAACAAAAATTATAAGTCGTTGTAATGTTTTTTTTTAAATATTATTTTATATAAAAATAGCATTTTTAAGAATAAAAATGGAATAAAAAAAAACTGACCCCTTTTTGAGATATTTCATTCTAACTTATTAAAATTATTTGAAGCCTATCTTACTGGAAGGATTCAAAACTTTTGAATCAAAAACTTAATTTCGAACCCCTGTTGAAACTTCCGGAGTTCCACAAGAAAGCCATTTAGGACCCCATCTCTTTTTCTTATTTATCAACGATATTCCAAGTGTTTTGAGTAATAGTCTTTGTTTAATGTATGCTGACGACCTAAAATTATTCCTACGTGTAAAATCTATTTCAGATTGCACAAACCTTCAAAACGATCTTTATAAATTACTCGTATCTGTTTGCTGTACAAAAACGATTTGCCTTTGAATCTTTCTAAATGTCAGTATGATGTTTTACCGTAGTACGTCTCCAATTTTATTTTCTTGCGTTATATGTACATGGATCTTCTCTATCCAAGGTTACAGAAAAAAAATATTTGGGTGTGATCTTTGATTTAAAATTCACGTTTTCTAACCAGTGGTTAGTAACCACATACATCATTTTTAAGGCCAGTTCAATGCTTGGATTTATTTCTCGGAATGTTAAAGAGTTTTCAGACGCTTTTACTCTCAGATCTTTATATTATTGTGTTTGTTATTAGGCATTCAATCCTTGGAATTACGCCGTACATATTTCGATGTCATGTTTGTCAGAGATTTAATTAATTATAAAATCAATTTCCCTCAGTTGCTTTCGTTGGTTGGTTTTCATGTTCCAAGTTGTGGCTTACGAAGTAATCGTTTATTTTGTGTACCTTTTCATATTGTTAATTATGGAACAAATGAACCCTTAACTCACTGTAAATTCTCTATGAAATATTAAAGATTTTAATTTATACTTAAGTAGATACATAGTGTTTTTAAAAAAAGATTGTTATTTAGTCTTAATTACGGTGGTTAGTATTTATTTTTTATATTTTTTTTCTCATTATATAGGTAATTAGTTTTGTAAGTAATCTACTCGTATAATAGTGTTTCTCTGCTTGATGAATAAATAAATAAATATTTCTCTATACAAAATTTATGCCGAGAATGAGAAATTTGGGAGGTTCTCCTTTTTCGGCGACCAAAAATTGCATTTTTTTTTCATTTTTTTCTGGTAAAATATGTGTAGAATATGTGGCTAAAACCGTAAGCCGTGGTAAGCAGAGGTACCATATGGGCCACCAGGTGTCGACACATGTCGACAATTAGACACATGGGACATGAACCACCAGGTGTCGATACATGAGCCATGACTCGAAAAAAACTTTAAACGCGTTTTTCTCGAAACCACGTTTTTCCAGCTGTTGGCCACGATTGCTTTAAAACTACTTGACGGGTCTTCATATTTTTTTTTGTTTTAAAGCTTATTAAAATTAAAACCTATTTTGGAGGTGGTCTCGTTCCAAGGGGCATTGTTTTTTAACGGCCCGGTATTTTTTGATGAAAAAATTATTTTTTGTACTTAATACGAGTATGATAATACACAAGTAAAAAAAAATTTGAATTGATTATATCATTCCTTCCTTTTTACAGAAAAAAAAAAACGATTTGACTTGAATATTTCCGACAGCAAAGACGTTTTTCTGTTTTGATGACAGTGTTTCATGTCATTAAAACGAACCACTTCATTAGGGTTTCCAAGCTGACTGCAGCTTGTCATCGACCTCAACAAAGAATCGACAACAAATGTTCTGAACTCGTGTTGTGAAAGAGGTGCTTCTTTGGCAAATTTTCTGTAGATGCGATGTATTTTCTATGCATTTACTAGTGCTGCATCAAGTCCATTGGCTACAAGTGGCCAGTACCACTTCTTTCCCCAAGTTCTTATTCGATAGTTGCTTGTGGCTTTATCAAACAAGTCAATTCCACCTAACTTTATTTATTTTTTTTTTTTTTTTATAATCTACCCGCGCTCAAGGGATTAGATTACCCTTTAAATGTTTCAACACAGCGCGGGCATGAAGTTAAGAAGAGAAAGAAGGATAGGAAAGATGTGTGGCACGATGTTCTGAGACTGAAGGTTGTTGTCTCAGATATTTTATCTCCAGGGATGGCGGCTGAACTAAAGCGGAGAATGCCGTGTCTTATTTCTATGTCGCTTATAATTCACATTATTTTATTCGTGTTCATACTTGTTGGGCATATACTAGTTTAACTCAATTACATGTTGTTAGTGTTATGCCTGAACAACATGTAATGAGTAAACCAGCAACCCATTGATGACAATTTTTAGAAGGTTTTTAATGGAATTAAAGCGACATAGACGACGGCAGGGATCGAACCTGTCATCATGAGGTTGACAGGCGAGCACACATCCATCGCGCCACGGCCACCCCTATTATACGAGTATTATGCGATTGCATTTAGCATCGGAATGTTGACATGCTTCTTCTTTTTACAATCAAACCATTTTGCTTGTTTGATTGGCTGATCAGTCAAATGATTTGACAAAACTGTCACTGTGGAATTATCATTCCAACGACCAGCAGCAATTTCGTTTTCCTTGTCGAATGCAAAATCGGTGGACCCACGGCATTTTTCCTACATTTCTTTTGGATCTGTCAAGACTGCTTTTGCAGTTCTTTCTTCACGAACTGTGCCTGTAAAGATAATAAAAACTGATGTTTCTCTATAAAAAATAAGTAATATAAATTACCTGTTGCGAAATAGCCCAGTGTAGATAGACGACAAATAAGTTTATGTGATGTAAAGATATTGTCGAAAGTAGCCGTATGCCGACCTCGTATATCGGCTTTTGAAAATAACCTCAGTACACCGTTTTCGTCTAAACAAAAATCTGAGCACTAGTTCCAATATTTATACCCAAAGCGTATGAATTTTACTTTTATGAACATTTTGGGCGATTGTCGTCCATAATAAGGAATCATCTGTTCATCTATTTATTCTATATTTGATAAAAGAAATACGAGATGAATTGTGTGACGGTCAGCGCAAGACTGTCGTCTAATACTTGGTATTTATTTCAGTGTATATAATGTGTTGTGCGTATTGTATATAACATATATATAGCATTAATGTTCAATATATAATACTATTGAAAGATGATAGGCGAATATCGCAAATTGCATAAATTTGGCGTTAAGCTAGTTGTTCATGTAGGAAATCTTAGCAAACTTGCCGCCGGAATCGATTTTGCTGTTATCACAGACATGTAAATATGCTTTTATAGTTTTGAATCGATCTCGGCTCATGGCATCTTTTATCACATCGCAGTGAAATACTGGTTGATTAGACCAATATAGATCCAACTGGGGAAGTGTATGTATTCATGTATGTATGCATTTCCTGTGAGTTCTCTTATAAGGACCAAGCTCATAAGAAACATGACCTGCGCTTTTAGGTTTCTTATAACCAGTGTGTACTGTCTAATTATTTCTAAGAATGTGGACGGTAAAGGGTTTTTACAATATAGCTGTTGAATGAATTTTCGGTTCTTTGTTTCTAAGTATTCTTTTTTTATAAAGCACATACTATTTCGAAGAAAGCACATTTCATGTGCAGTGAAAACTCAACGACCAAACATTTTTTTGTTTTGGGTAAAAATGCTACTACTTTTGGCGGAAGTTACGAAAACGCAACGTAGCACTTTTACCTCACGTACCAAGCAGGCAACTCGTATGAATTGCTTCAAATGTATACCGAAATATAATTTGAACCCTTCCTTAACAGTTTAGTTTAATTTAAATAAAATAAACTACTAAAATCAAATATGACAACCAAATATAAAGGGTGGGTCAAATACAAGTTTCTCTTTAAAAATGAACAAAATTTAATTTTGTCTATGTACTCGTATTATGGCATTATTAGTAAGAGCAAACATTCCCATTAATTACATAACAAAGTCTTTGAAGCGGCTGGTCGTGCGCCTTCAATTGCGTATTCAATTGGACCTTGTAAGTGAATAATGGAAATCCTTGTGAAGAATTCTCCTCAGGCTAGTGCGTGAAATGTTGAGCTGTTGGGATCGATGGCCAGTTGATGTTCGTAAATTGATTCTCACACTCTCGGCTACAGGAGCCACAGTTTCGTCTGTGCGCACCGTAAGACGACGGGGACCATGTGTGCTGTCCACTAGCATACCAGTCTCACGAACTTTGTGCACAAAATTGCATAAAGCAGGCGGTTTGAGTCTTTCATTTCGGTCAAAACTACTTTTAAAAAAACCCAATGTTTGGGATACACAACATTCACTTTGGAAATAAGATTTCAATATTTCCCAACGCTGTTCAAGCATAAAGCGACTCATTTCGTTCCATGGAGGTATGATACTGACTTTCTGTCAATATCGAGCGCGAAACAGTTCTCAGTGTCAAATTAACGTATGATTTAAAAAGAAACCACTAGATGGCCCACTTTGTATAACGCTATCTTTAAGACCAACCATAGATGGGTGATTCTATAAACAATGGAATAAAATGTTGAAAATTTCCGCGGGATATTTAAGGAAGCCAAAAAGAAGACTGAATAAATCTCTATTTTTGTTTTTTTATTTTCTCGAAAATATGACTTAGGTATGCATTAAAATATAGAAATTAAATTTACTTAGTCCAAAAATAATGATACCTGCCATACGATTTTTTTTCGAAATTTTATAAATATTTTTTTTTCTCAAAAACTCAAAAAAATTAATTTAATTAAAGCTGGGAAATGGTTAAAAAAAATTCCAAAAAATGGTTTTATTTGATAACCCCCCTGGAATCATTTTTTTGTTTTTGATTTTCTCAAAAACGGTACGACCGATTTTGATCATTTGTTTTATTTTAAAGCTCCAATTGCTTTTTCTTAAAAAACGGCTCCGAGAATTTCAACTACTTTTTATTCTTTCGATTAATTCTTATAATCTATAATTAAATAAAACAAATTTTGAAAACAAGACATTACTGACATTACTGACGATTTTTTTGAATTTCGCATTATCGACATAACGGATTTTAATGAAATTTTTTTAGAGAAACTTCTGAATAGTTTAAAAAACATTGTATATTTTTATATTTTCCTTTTTTGTTAATTATTTTTAGGTTGATGACATTTTAGCTAAAATTTCTGGGTTTTCCTTGAGTCTCCTTTTTTTTAGCTGTTGCGCCTTACTTAGCTTGGCTTCGGTCTTCCAATTTTCTTTTCTGCTCGAAAAATATGATGACATAAAAGAATAATTAAATATTTTTTTCTATTTCGAATCAATTTAAAATAAGTTATATTCTTTTTAAAAATATCCGCAATAAAGTTCGAAGTTCAACATAACTGAAAATTTCTCATGCCTCTGAATAGAATATCATTTGTTCATTTAATAGCCAGGGAACTGAGGCCAGGGGACTAAGTATTTTCATGGTTTTTGCGCAAAAAAGATATTTAGGATTTACTTAAAAGAACAAAAAAAAAATAAATAATAGCTATTACAGTTTTATTAAACCTATACTATAATGCTAACAAAGGTGCGTACTAACATAAAAACTTGTTTTGTAAAAACTCACAAAGAGACTGATAAACTGAACGGATAATCCACGACCTCTTGCACAACCGTCTTTTTCACGATCGAGTTGCAATACGATTTTGTTTTAAGGAGACTTGGGGCCTGTAACACAAAGCTACAAGTCTACAAGTCAACAGCCACTTGTAGGATTATATTAATCTTACAATTGTAGATTATTTCTGTAACACAAAAAAAACTTTACACTTCACTTGTAGGCATTCTGCTTACAAGTGCTCATTGAAAGAAAGATAAGCAACGTTATAGCATCTTAATAAAAATAAAATGCATGACTGGATCGCACGAACTTGCTCTTATGTAAATGTACTTTGGAATTTTAAAATTATGAATGTGTAAATATAAAACATGGACTTAATGAGATAATAATGTTCAAATGCATAGAATTGCTGTCTGATTTCCGCAAAAGTATGCCTTGATGCAAACAAAGTTTAAAAATGTTTCATTATTAAAGTAATTTTTTTAAAACCCAAATTATATTTTTTGTCGATTATTTGTATACCTATACAATATTATTTTAAACTGAAGGGGGCTCCTGTCGGTTCGACTACAGCCTAAACGGCTCGGCCGATTTTCTTTAAACTTGGTAGATATGGGTTTTGATTTTTTTCCACAACACGTTTTTTTCTTTTTTTTAAGACCAAAAATAACGGTAACTGCCATACGATTTTTTTTCGAAATTTTATAAATATTTTTTTTTCTCAAAAACTGCTGAACAGATTTAAAAAATAAAAACACAAAAAATTTCACTTAGTCAAAGCTAGGTAATGGTTGAACAAAATTTTCCGAAAAATGGTTATTGAGGGTACTCCCCATGGAACCATTTTTTTCGTTTTTGATTTTATCAGAAACGGTACCACCGATTTTGATAATTTTTTTTTGTGAAGGCTCTTCAAAAATTTAACAGAATTGTGTATTCAAATTTTCACAAAATTTTTTTTTTCAAAACTCAATATTTCGAAAACCCCATGCTAGATTTTTTTTTAAACTTGATAAATAAAGTTTCTTACAGCTTGTTCCTACCATAGAAACATTTTTTCGAATTTTGAATTTCTCATTATCCACATAACGGTTCTTAATAAAAAGTCTAAACACATTGCATTTCAAAACTTTAAAATAAATATTTTTTGAATTTTTGAAAAAAAATCTATTTTTTTTTGATAATTCGATATCTCAGAAACGGCTCAATATTTTTTTTTTAATTTAATTTTTATTCGAACAATAATAAAAAATTTAAATTGGTGTACAGTAAAACCCGCTTAAGAGAAACGGCAAAATGTCACAGTCTTTCTTTCACTTAAGCGGGTTTTTCACTTAAACGGACCCCGCTTAAGTGAAAAATAATTTCACTTAAGCGGAGTTCGGATAAGTGAAAAAAAAAATTCACTTAAGCGGATTTAAAAATTACATTCCATAAAAATTCCATCACCATTTAATGCTAAAAACAATATTGTTCTTATCTTTTGGACTTGCCTTGAAAGAAGTTAAATAAAACAACTATTAAATAACACAAAAATAATTTATTGAAAAACGAAAACTATCAAATTTTTGTTCTGTTCGATTCAATTTTTTTTTCCACTTAAGAGAGTTTTTTTCAATGAAAAATATTAAAAATTAACTGAAAATATGTTTCAGTTATCCGGGTTTTTCACTTAAGCGGAGTGTTTTAAGTGAAATTGGTCGGAAAATACTTGGGGATAAGAAAAGTGTTTCAGGTAAGCGGGTTTTTCTCTTTAGCGGGTTTCTCTTAAGCGGGTTTTACTGTACCAAGATTTTTTCTTAAAAATCTTTTAAAAATTTTGTATATAAAAGCTTTTTTTTTAACAAACCACAAAAACGACTTATAATTTTTGTTCTTCCATAAATTTATATTCGCATAGCATTCTGTTTTCGTCTCTTACTATTAAAAGAATTTAAAAAAATAATTTTATCCTTATGAACAGTTTTCACTAATAACATTCGTTTTTAAAATTCCTAGGTTATTACATAGGAGAAAGTTCGTACGACCCAGTCGTGCATTTTATTTTTTATTAAAATCGTTAGAGACGTTTTTGAGATAAATAAGGTTTTGCACTACGCTTGTATGATGGGGTGTACCGTTAGTTTGAGAGCTAACAAAAATTTCAATTTCCCTTCTAGAGAATCACCGAAGAACTTTAAGAAAATAGCTCCAGTGGCCTAGGCTGTAGATCGAGGTACATACAGACAGACAGACGGAATTGTCGGACCCACTTTATTCGTCTTCGCTATCATCTTAATTCAACTTTGATCAAAATCTCGAGTTCCATTTTTTTCCAAATGCAGAACTTCCCCTATAGTACCCATATCGCAAGTAAAAAGGATTAAGAATCCGTTCGAAAATATGTAATTGCCATCTTGGTAAAAATCCATGAAAAATAAAATGCACGACTGGGTCGCACGAACTTGCTCGTATGTTCGATCACACTGTGGTTTCAAACTCTTTGTTGAAAAATGTGGTTTGCGCATTATAGAAAGGCTTTCCAAGCTTTTTTTTTTATTTTTTAAAGCCTTCGTTATATTGATTATAATATTATTAAATATTTTTCATGTTTCATTATCTCGTATTCTCGTTGATTTTGTTGTTTCTTGATATTAGGTCGTTATTATGTTTGATATACATATATGATTCATATAAAGTAAATCTTGGTCCTTATAATTTCATAAGCTTCGATGTGTACTTACATTTGGGTTTTCAGGGCAAGTGAGTATACTTAATGGATCTGTATAAATTTATGAATACGTAATGAAAATCACACATTGTGTGTATGTTAAAACTTACACATATGCATTTACACATTAACTGTATGTATATTATAACCTATAGTCTTATCATAGAGTGTGATAATAAAATACAAAACATTAAGTATAAAAGAGAATATTTTATAATTAAAATTAGCACAGACAAATCTAACAAGTACTATATTTATCCTTAAGGTGTCGCCCCAATCGTTCGTCTTCATGAGAATACTAAAAGTTTAATATACAAAGATATTACTAAATAGGCATATTGTTCAGTTTCATTTCGTTTCTACGAGTATTGTTTGGATCCTTGCGCTGTGGATATTCAAATTGATCAAAAATTAAAACTGCTTTTTAAAAAAAAGATAATAAAAGAAGTACATACTTATATAAGAATACTACCTACTATTTACGAACATGAAAAATAAAATGAAAACAATTTAATTCTTTTAGTTGGTGTAGTCTTAAAATAAATTTATACCAAGATTTATATATTCCTAAAGTTAAATTGGGAAAATATGGGTTTATGATATAAAAAAATGCTTTCGTATGCTCCACAATCTAAGTTAATAATGTGTGAATAGATGACATCAATTTGAGTATTATAATCTGTTGTCGATTCGCCCATATTTAAAGATGATTTCAAATTCCATTGATTTAATAGGGTATGTAGTAGACTGTTTACATTGTTCCTTATGTTTATATTGAAATCTCCTATAAAAACGATTTTCTTATTTCTGAGATCGCTCATTGTATTCAAAAAATCAATCAAATGCTCCTTAAAATCTGCAAATGAAGTTGTGGGAGATTTGTATCCAGAAATAATAGTAATATCACAAACATCAAAGCAAACTAAATCTATTTGCTCTTCGCGTCCATTGAGTATACAAAATCTGGGGGCCATCAAATTACTTATCAATTTATTTTTCTTTTTAAAACACATTATTCCCCTTGGCTTTCGTTCGGTGTAACCTTCATCAGATCGGTAAAAGCAATTATACCCTGGAATGTTGATTGTGTCCGAAGGAATTGTGTTCGTCTCAGAAAAAATTAAGATATCGGAATTCAAGCACCATCGATCTGACACTATACAATCGATATGTTTTCTTAGCGACTGGGCATTGTGATAAACAATAAGTAAATCTTTCTTTTTCTTGTTAAAGTTATTGTATGCTAGGTCCGTCTTGCTTTTAGTTCTCATACGGTCTAGTTCTTTTATAATCGAATCTTCTTCTTTTGATGAGCTTGGTGCCTCAAACTTTCTTAAAATGTATAATCCTGATAGAGATGTTACTCTGCTTAATGCGACGTAAACCATAGATCTTTTTATTTTTCTGGACTTACTCATATCTAAACATATGGAACTGTATGTTTGTCCTTGACTCTGCTAAAACAAGTGGAAATTGTTTTCTTATTATTTGGTAATGATTTGTGGTGTTAACACTATTTGGATGCACTTTTCTCGAAAGAGGAACTAGTCTTTTGTCGATATTGTTTTTCATCATATATTCAGTCATTGCGAGTTTTGCTTTTAAGCCAATAGATTGCTCTTCAGGAAATTCAATCCATACTTCGTCAATGTCTGTTTTGTTGTCTTTCAAAGTGACTAGTCTAAGAAATTCAGTAGAACCATTGACAAGACCGTCCTCAACATCTATGTTGCTTGTAATCATATACTTAAGGTTTATTTTGAATTGAACTATGTTTGGTAGACCATCAAGATCCGATATTTTCTTTTTTTGTAAAGCTTCTAAGGCTCGTGCTTTTATACCATCGCTGACTTTTCCGAGTACAGAGTCTGTAGCGTTAGAATGATATTCTCTTCCAGGGAAATTGAGGAACTTTTCTTCATTATACAAATCCACGTCTGCATTTGTAGCATATAAATCGAATGGCATCATTTGGTACTAAAGAGGGTTCTGTTTCTCGAGAACTTAAAAGACTTTTGTCCTCATTTGTAAGATATCCTTTCGAAAGGTGATTCAGAGCTTCTATAAATAGGGCATCTTTTTTTTGTCGCATTATTTCCGTCAGCTCAAAAATCTTAAAAGGTTCCCACAAAGTATTAACATCAGCAAATACTCCGAGCTCATGTCAACTTTGATCAAAATCTCGAGTTCGATTTTTTTTCCAAATGCAGAACTTGCCCTATAGTTACGGTGACCATCCGTCCCGTATTTCCCGGGACAGTCCCGTATTTCACTCGTTTGTCCTGGCTAAATTTTAAGAAAACCCGGGACGTACAACTATCCCGTATTTGATTTTTTATCACGGGTTTGTCCCGTATTTCCATATATTTTTGATATTCGAATAACGTTCAAAATTTTAAACAGTCTTGTTTATTTAAAAAAAACAAACAATGTACAAATTTGAAATTTATATCATCATTTTTAAAAAGATAAGCTTAAGTATGTACTTCCATCGAATTAAAGAAAAAATTTGAGTATTTACTGGTTCAAAAAATGGAATTTGATTCTTTTAATTATTTACAATCAATTTACAAATTTGTAAAAAACTCCAAAGAGAAAATGTGACTTCAACGAGGAAATTTTTCCTTATACAAAGAAAAAAAAATGCAAAAACCCAATATAGTAACCTGTTGACAAATCGCTTATACGTTTTCAATACGCAGTGGTGATATTGAACAGCACTTAAAAGCAAAAAAAAAAAACGAAGAACCTGACATTGCTGCCGCTTCAAGTGAAAGCTTACACTGATTTTTTAGTTCATCGAATTTTCAAGGACCTGCAAAGAAGAATGCAATTAATGAAGGCACCTGATGGGCTTACCACACAATAGAACATAACCACTGCACATCCAAACATATAAAAAGTTGTTTTAATCAAATGTATTTCCTTACACCTCCAAAATGTGATCTTTCGTGCAATAATGTTGCGCCTAATTCCATCGAAGAAAATAAAACTTCTATATGCAAAGTAAGTTTTGTGACTGTTTTCTTCTGATTATTCCAATCATGGCTGTACAAAACTGTGTCCACTCTTAATTCCTTATTTTACACCACAACAAGGTATCGATGTAAAGATTTTGGATTTTGAAAACTTGCAGAGGAACCATCTGGCATCATTTCAAAAAATATGGCAACAGAAACTGTAGTTTTGGCGGGCCAGTAAAAAAAGGCAAAAACAACATTTTTATAAACTTCAAGCCGTAACCGGTATCGATCTCATTGGAGTTAATTGTGTTGCTCACGTAAATAAAAATAAAAAAACTGGAGTTGATTGTCCTCCAATAGATATAAAAGTTGTCATCGTCAAAATCCACACTGTCCGTGTAGAAAAATTTAAGAAAATTTGCGAAAAAAAGACTGAATACCTTCATCTCAATAGCTAAGCTAGTGAAATAATAATAAAACTCTTTAATCCATTAAGAGAATTTTCATTTTACAATTTGCAAGAAATTTGCATTTCTAAAGTTGCGCTAGTCATCAAAGACCTTAAATTATAAATAACAACTTGATAAGAAGAAAAATATTAAATTGATGAAGGAAAAAATCGAACGAAAATTAATTACTCAAAACGAATGTAACGCAAATACTCAACAATTTTACATAACGTGTTAAGGATACTTAAAGCAGTGGGATGTATTTCTCAAAGAACTTGAAGATTTAAGTTGGGTAATTTTTTAAAACATTACTAACTGGCCAGAAATAGAATCTTAGATATCTTTTGTCAACCTTAAGCTGATAGGGATACAACTATCAATGATTTCAACTTGTTTGACGAATTTGTTTGTCTAAAATCATTCTTAACCTTATGAATTATAACAAAATGGACAGAAAACAAAACTACTGTGGCCCCAAAAATGGAGAGAAATTTTAGAGCAATTTCGTAAACAAAATATAAACTTCAAAAATCTTTTATTTTTTGTCCACTTTGACTTGTGTCGTCCAGGTTCAAATGGTCCAACCGAAAGAGTTTTTTCCATAATGAACAATATTTGAACAAATAAAAAAACACAACTGAATGTTGGCACTTCCATAGTCATGTTAATGGTAAAATTAAATTATAATTCAATCTGCCAGGAATTTAAAAAATATTTTAAAGAAAATGGAAATATCATATAAAAAATTTGTTAGGCAAAAAAAAACAAACAATAATCTTTTGGACAATTTGTGATTAATGTTTATTATTCAAAGTCTTGGTAAAGAAAGACTGAATATTAAAAAAAATGAAGGTTTTGTTTAGTTTTAAGCATTTTGAGGTGGGATTTTGTATTCTTTTGTTTTTGAGATTTTTGTTGATTTTTTACGAAATAAAAGTAAAAAATATATGTCCCGGGTTTTGCTTTGAGAAATATGGTCACCGTACCTATAGTAACGGGTGATTTTTTAAGAGCTTGAGAACTTTTTTTTAAAAAAAAACGCATAAAATTTGCAAAATCTCATCGATTCTTTATTTGAAACGTTAGATTGGTCCATGACATTTACTTTTTGAAGATAATTTCATTTAAATGTTGACCGCGGCTGCGTCTTAGGTGGTCCATTCGGAAAGTCCAATTTTGGGTAACTTTTTCGAGCATTTCGGCCGGAATAGCCCGAATTTCTTCGGAAATGTTGTCTTCCAAAGCTGGAATAGTTGCTGGCTTATTTGTGTAGACTTTAGACTTGACGTAGCCCCACAAAAAATAGTCTAAAGGCGTCAAATCGCATGATCTTGGTGGCCAACTTACCGGTCCATTCCTTGAGATGAATTGTTCTCCGAAGTTTTCCCTCAAAATGGCCATAGAATCGCGAGCTGTGTGGCATGTAGCGCCATCTTGTTGAAACCACATGTCAACCAAGTTCAGTTCTTCCATTTTTGGCAACAAAAAGTTTGTTAGCATTGAACGATAGCGATCGCCATTCACCGTAACGTTGCGTCCAACAGCATCTTTGAAAAAATACGGTCCAATGATTCCACCAGCGTACAAACCACACCAAACAGTGCATTTTTCGGGATGCATGGGCAGTTCTTGAACGGCTTCTGGTTGCTCTTCACTCCAAATGCGGCAATTTTGCTTATTTACGTAGCCATTCAACCAGAAATGAGCCTCATCGCTGAACAAAATTTGTCGATAAAAAAGCGGATTTTCTGCCAACTTTTCTAGGGCCCATTCACTGAAAATTCGACGTTGTGGCAGATCGTTCGGCTTCAGTTCTTGCACGAGCTGTATTTTATACGGTTTTACACCAAGATCTTTGCGTAAAATCTTCCATGTGGTCGAATAACACAAACCCAATTGCTGCGAACGGCGACGAATTGACATTTCACGGTCTTCAGCAACACTCTCAGAAACAGACGCAATATTCTCTTCTGTACGCACTGTACGCATTCGTGTGGTTGGTTTAATGTCCAATAAAGTAAACTGAGTGCGAAACTTGGTCACAATCGCATTAATTGTTTGCTCACTTGGTCGATTATGTAGACCATAAATCGGACGTAAAGCGCGAAACACATTTCGAACCGAACACTGATTTTGGTAATAAAATTCAATGATTTGCAAGCGTTGCTCGTTAGTAAGTCTATTCATGATGAAATGTCAAAGCATACTGAGCATCTTTCTCTTTGACACCATGTCTGAAATCCCGCGTGATCTGTCAAATACTAATGCATGAAAATCCTAACCTCAAAAAAATCACCCGTTACCTATATCGCAAGTAAAATGGCCATTTGCATAATATTGATTTTTCTTCTGCTTTTTTTTTTTAAATTTTGCGTCTCTACATCATCTCAGTCCTGTTTTATTCTGTTTATCAGTCATGATTCAAACCACTACATGACAATATGAGGGGCTCCTGAAGCAGCAGAGGAAACAGAAGCTTATTTGAGATGATGCGTATCCTAAAATCCCAAAACAATGGATTGCATCTTATTTATTATTATTATTTATTACAATATAAAATAAATTTACATTATAATTAAGCAATTAACAGCACTAGCTACCAGAGGCTTTAGGCTGGAAATTAAAAGGTTATTTGAGATAAGTGGTTTGGGATACAAAATCACAAATGCATGGGGCCGCTAGAGACCGAAAGACGAGCGAATGGAGTACAATCGACGGTATCCCAATCCCCGACAGCCCCATGCATATGGATTTACAATTTTTATTTAGATAATAGAGTCAAGTTTGAGTATAAGTAATAATTTATAGACATTTTTAATGTTTTCGATTGTTGTTGCTGATAAAAGGTCTTTTAATTTTTTATTAAAAAGTAATGAACATACATAATTAACTTTGGAGCATTCGGATGTAAGATGTTTTATGGATACAATTTGATTGGATTGGCAGAGATGACAGATAGGGGGATTTCCTTTTTGAGAAGATGTCCATGCGTTTGGGTTGATGGAGGAAACGATTGCAAGTCCAGTTCCAGTGTCAGATTTGGATCCATCCGTATAAATGAAATCCCATGAATTATTTCGGTATTCGTCAGTTATTTCAAAGAACATTTGTGTGTAGATTTCTTTACATGTAGAATCCTTTTTGAATTTAGCTAAAGTGGTATTTACGATATCAGTTGGAAACTCCCATGGAGGTAACCAGGATTGAGAGTACATATTGTTGGAGAAATACCAATATTGCTGGATTCTTTCAGAGTGTTGTAGATGGCCGAGGGGCATTTTGGTGTTTTTTCTGTTTAAGATTTTCTTCGCATCTTCAATTATAATGAATATGAATTTTAAATGAAAAAGATGAATCTAACATAATGCCAAGGTCCATTATTTTTTCCACCCGCGAGGGGAATTGAATCAATATGGTAGACAAAGCTTATGTGTGATTGTATTTTGAAGAATGAAATGAATTGAATGAATTTTTTGTGACTTACCAATTAAATAGGAAGATATCCAACTTAAGAATAAAGAATGGAAACCATATAATTTAAGTTTTTGTATTAAACTAAATTGGTTTACCGAATCAAAAGCTTTACTGAAATCAGTGTAGATTGCATCAACTTGATTTTTCCTCTCAATATTCTCAATAACATGAAGAAAACAGGGCCAAATTTGTAGTTGTAGATCGCCCAGACATAAAACCATGTTGTAATTCAGAAATGGATTCGCGAGTTAAAAATTCTAATTTTGTTTTCACAATGGTTTCGAATCACAATGCAAAAATTAGTGCTCACGACAATCAGGATTCCTCCTCCTCGTTCAGAGATAAAATTAAATCTGTCACGACGATATACCACAAAATGCTTTGAATCAAACAGTTCGGCCGAAGATATATCCGAGTATAGCCAAGTTTCAACGATAAAGATTAAATCATAATCAAGGTGACTTGAGTTGTTGAACAATTGTGGCATTTTTGTCTGAATACCACCTGCATTGTGAAAATATACCCTAAGCGATGAAGAATGCTGTTGATTAGAACTAGAGGATACCGAAGAACCCTCTAATTTTCCAAGTTTTTTGGCTTAAACACGAAAGGTCTTAGTTTCACTCCGCTAGACCAGAAAGAGTCAACATAAATATTTTTTGCGCATTCTGCAGACACGCCAATTATAAAATTAACGAATCTTAGATTACTATTGGATGCTTCGTTCTTAATTAGCTTGTAACATTGCATATCTCCAGGATTAAATTGAAGATTAGTCAAAATATAGTTGTTCTGTCAAATATACTGGGAATATACTGGGAAAAAAGTGACAAATCTAAAACTCTGGTTATTATACACCTAAATCAAAACCCAGCTGATTTCCATTATTATTCATTTTATTATCATTGTATGCATATTGTAAATTGGATACATTTAAAATTGGATTGTATAAAGTTCAAATCTAATAAATGAATGTACCAACGACATTGCGTTCCCAATACTATACAACTGTTAGAGAGTTTGAAAAATATAAATAATTTATTGTTGCAAAATATCTATCCTTTTTGTCTTAGTAAGAATTGAAAAAAAATTGCCTACACTCCTTTTTGTAAATTTCACAAGATGTTATCTCAAAATGACATTTAGATACTAAAACGGCCTTAAACCTCCCATGAACCAGTTTTAGCTTATTCCACCGCTATTCCTCGTGCATTTTCATTATAAATAAGGTTTTCAGGATTAGAGCCGTTGTAAAGTCGAAGTAACTTTACTCCGTCGCTAAAACGAGTTAGTAAATAAGGCTGTTAGTGTTTAAGTTAGTATTAGTGTATTAAATTGTAAATATGTATATAGTTAACAGAACTTCCGTTTCATGCAAATGTATAACGCTCATGAGCACGAGCAGAACAAAACTATATTATTATATGTATAAAAATTGACATGCCACGAGGCTTAACTCTAAATAAAGTAAGATTGTTAAAGAAGGCCATACGCTACAGTCACTTTTGTACTTTTGTTAAATATAGAATATGTTGAAACAACTTTGTAAAAGTCCAGCGACAACTGCTATTTTATCTTCAACAGTTGGCAATCGTAAGTCTCTGTGTAAATCACTGTTTCTAATGTACCACGGAGCATTAACGATTTCTCTGAGAACTTTGCTCTGAAAAGATTGTAGTATTTGTCTATTGCTTGGTTTAGTACAACCCCAAAGTTGTATACCGTACGTCTATACTGGTTTTATCACTTGCTTATAGATAAGCAATTTATTGTAGATACTGAGTTTGGAATATCTTCCAATAAGCCAATTCATTTCACGTAATTTATTTTCAAGTTGATCTCGTTTCTTTTTAACGTGAGTTTTCCATTTAAGCTTAGCATCTAGTGTCATTCCTTTGCTTCATTAGCATATGGTATTTGCACCGAATTAATGTAGGTGGGCAGATTTGTAATTTTTTTGTAAGTAAAATTAATATGTGTTGATTTGGACTCATTAAGAACAATTCGCCATTTCTTAGTCCATACCGAAATTTTATCTAGAGCTCGTTGGAGCTTCTCGGTTGCAGATTTAACTGAATCGGATGTTGCAAGTATAGCCGTATCGTCTGCAAAAGTACCTATTATGGTATCTTCTTCTTGAGGAATATCGCTAGTGTATAGTACGAATAGAATCGGACCGAGAACACTTCCCCGGGGAACACCAGCATTGATTTCCTTAAAATCCGAATATTCCCTCCCTTGCTTAACTCGAAATAGCCTATCTTGGAGCTACGACTCAAGGATGTAATATATTTGATCCGGAAAGACCTGTCTTACACCCCTATTACGATTGTCAATTATCAAATTGATAGTTGATAAACCTTGAAAATGGGGTTACAAAACTCAATTTATTAAAAAACTAATCAATTTTTCTTTTAAATTTTTCAATTTGCTTGTGTTTCGCATTGGTCTGAATCATTCTCAATGATCAAAACTTTAATCAGTTGGGTTTTTAAACATTGAATTAAAAATGTATCAACTATCAAATTGATAGTTGACAATCATAATAGGGGTGTTAGTTTAAACTTAAGGCCATCGTGCCAGACCTTGTCGAAGGCTTGAGAGACGTCTAGAAATGCGCTTGAACATACATTTTTTCTCTCTAGTGATTTCTCAATTTCATTGGTTATCCTTTACACCTGATCAATTGTTGAGTGGCTTTTTCGGAAACCAAATTGATGGTCAGGAATAAGCCGCTTTTCTTCGATAATAGGAAGCAGTCGCTTTAATAAGATTTTCTCAAATACCTTCGAGATCAGTGGCAAGAGGGAAATCGGTCTATAAGATTTCTTTTCGTTCGGAGACTTTCCCGGTTTTGGAACCATTAAAACTTCTGCGACTTTCCATTGCTGTGGAACGTATGTTGTACATGAAGCAGCCACTTACAACAGAATTTTGTATTGTTTCAAGGTTTCAAGGTTTTTATTGAACTTTAATATATACAATTGTGAAACTTAAGGATAATATGTATAGGGTAGAAATTTGTTGGCACATAGGGGGCCTAGCTTATAAAATGACTTAAACTCTAAAAATTATAATAAAGGGTTTTTCAACAGGGACGCTACAAAAGTAGAGCGACAGGGACATCAAACGACGCCATATTTCTTGCCGCTCTTTTGATATTTCTCTTCAGTAAGGTTTGCCATTTCAATATACGAGTCGAAATTATTAAAATTTACTATCGAAATTCGGAGTCAGTGGCCTCAACGTTAAGAGCGCTACTTCCAATTTATGGTCGTCATAATCGTCCTAGCAGATCAACAATTGAGCGTCTAGTGGAAAAATTTTAATCCACAGGCCTCGGTCGTGCGATTTGACGCCCTTAGACTAGTTCCTGTGGGGCTACGTCAAGTCTATGGTCTATGCCAACAAGCCAGCGACGATTGATGAACTTTGTACGAATATCGAACGTGAAATTGGAGCAGTATCGGCCGATTTATGTTTGAAAACCGTCGAAAATTGGGTTTAGCGTCTGGACTTCTGCAAGCGTGCCCGTGGTTGCCATGCAAAAGAAAGCGAGTTCCATACAATGTCATTGAACGTACTTTCACAGGAAAAAAGAATTTCATTGATATCCAAAACCGTTTTGTTTTATTTAAAAAAGCTTTTGTAGCGCTCTTATTGAAAAACCCGATATTTATAATGTGCATGGTTCAAAATTAGCATTACGATAAATCGTCTTGGTTTTTAACTCGGGTTGTTCAGTCCCGGTTGTCCAGTTGGCGGGTTGTAGCCACGGTGATATGCTGACTCGGCGTCAGCGTAGAAACGAACTGCTGGTTCGTTGTCGGCTGGGATCCTTTCTATCATATCCAGTGGGGTCATTCCGTAACTCGATTATCGTCAGACTATATCGTTTGAACGATAGCGTTGCCTTTTTTTGATTCACGTAAGTCGATAATCGACAAAACACTATCGTCAAAACGATAGCGTTTGGACAATAGCTTAATAGGTATTGTCTTGATTTAATTTTGAATTTTGTAGGTGACTGTAGTTGAGTGATTGAGTTTCCACTGTAAATTGACATTTTGTATTGTTTTCTATTGAATTGACAGATTGACTACAGTTTGAGAGTTTCTGAAATGCATACAAATCTCTAAAACTGTAATCGATTGACGAGACGATAGTAGTCGAGTTACGTGAAGCAAATCATGGACGATATCATCGACGATTATCGTTTTGACGATTATCGTTTAGAAAATTACGGAATGACCCCCCAGAGTACTAAGGCATCTAGGCTCTGGATGTCGTTCCTGGGTGGTCATCCTTCTCACCAGCGGGTTTGGGTGGTTGGTGGTGCTAGCTATAAGCTTCTTCGCTAATTGTACAAGAAACTGGTCCAGTGGCTTGATTTTTGCTTCTTCATAGAGTCTTTCATTGCTGAAGTGCTTCCTTCGCTGTCAATCAAAGATAAGTCCGGTGCTTATCCTTAGTATTTTCCTTTCGAAGATTTGGAGCTTCAGCATTGCTGTCTTCGAAATGGTGTACCATGCAGGAAAATTGTAGCTGATGACGGGTCTGATGAACTGTTTGCATATCAATAGCTTAACTGGCTGGCTTAGTCCGGTTCTTCTAGCTAGCAACGGGTGCAAGCGGTGAAACGCGAAGTTGGCCTTCCTTAGAACCTGCCTAAAGTGCGGGTTGAAATTGAACTCGGGGAGCTTCACGGTCAGGTTTCTGCAAGTGGCTGCTGAACGATATCGGTTGCCATTGGTGGTGGGTCTCCTGAAACACACAAGCTCCGATTTGGCAGTGTTTATTCGGATACCCCACTTTTTGTAGTACTCCTAGAGTTTGGAGACGTGGGCTTCCACTCTCCGAGCTGCAATGTTTGGTGCTACCGACGAGGAGTAGGTCATCGAGTCGTCAGTGAAAAGCAAGTTCTCGCAGTCAGTTGGCACGGGTTGATCAGATGTCATCAACTTATATAGGAAGGGACCCAGCTTTGATCCTTGGGCGACTCCGGCTTTGATGGATTTGATAGAAGACTTGCCGCTGTCTAGCTGAACGAAGAATTTCCTAAAAGAGAGAAAATAAAATAAAATCTTTATTAGTGGCGAAGGTAATCGAAGTACTCGAAGTTTATGGATAAAGCGCGGAACAGATTGAACCAGCAACAGCGGCCGCCATTAATTTAGAACCAATGTATTTCAATTGTTCAACACACATAAGAACAGCTACAGCAACGCCAACAGCGTCGTTAAGCCAAAGTCCTAAATTTGCTGTTGCTGGTGGAGTGTTGTCAACTTTCCCACTGCAATATTCGGTGGCACCACAATGAAAAACTTTTTTTTCGATATAAAATGTCTAACAGATGAAATGACGTTGCTGGTGGCAATGTGTTTGAGAAATTTTTGCTGTTTGCTGTTGACGATGCTGGTGCTGTCGCTGGTTTAATCTGTTTCGCGCATAAGGGCTTTTATCCATACGCTATCGAATGCTTTCTCGACATCCAGAAAGCATCCTACGGTCGCACGATGGCTGTTGAGTGCTGAGGAGACGTCAGACTCGAACTTTATTAATGGATGCAGTGTTGAATGCCCTTCCCAAAAGCCAAACTGCATGTCTGGGATGATGTTGTGTTCGTTGCAGTACTTCTTGAGCCTCCTTAGGATGACTTCTTCCAGTATTTTGCTAACATTGTTGAGGGATATAGGCCTGTAGTTGAAAACCAGGTTTCTAGCGCCTTTCTTCGGGATTGCCACAATTTTTCCCGTTTTCCACTTATTGGGGAAGTAGCAGTTGTTGACGCAGAATTTTGTATTGTATTAAATGTATGAACATTTATAGGTAAATTTGCTGTATGATGTGAAAAATTTCTGAGAAACAGAATCATACAACATTCCAGTATTTCCAGTGTAATCTTCAGTCATACATTGTTGTATGACAAGGGATCCTACAACAAAATTGAGAAACAGAAATCGTACAGCCGAACTGTCAATATCATACAATGTATGATGTGTATGATTTGAGAAACAGGCCCCAGATATAAGAAGTCTTACAGTATGTAGTATTATATGTTTCATATACAATGACGAAACGCATTTAGACAAAAAGTCGCAAAAACTTTAAATTAATTTGATCAATAGAGTACACAAAAACAAAAACTATAAAAAAATACATTTTTCGGTTTTTCCTTCTTCTTAAATCAGCCAGACCACGGGCTTCATTTTCTGTCTGTCTGAATTTAACCGAATTTATTTGTTTTGATAGCATCAACTTAAATATTTCGCCTTAGAAGGGTACGACAGCATCTAACTGATTGTTGTTATTGCCAATGTGCTTGGTTACAGAAGGTTAAAGAAGGAAAGAGATGGACAAAAATGCCAAGTTTCGTCATTTTCAGATATGATTTTTGCGTTAAAAATCGTGTTCCTTTCCTAAAACTTTCTCCTTTTGACAGTTATTTTCATTTTTATTTGGTGGTGAAGGAGAATATACTATATACAAATTTGCTTTGTTTTCCTCGTACGATTTCAATATCGTTTTACTTGTGATAGATTGGGTTCTTTGTTTACTTTTTTATTTTGAATTCGGAAGCATACATTAAATCAGTTATTTTAAAGCAATGGCAATAGCAGTGTCACAAGACCATCCAAATTTATTTCAAATTTGTCATAAATTATAATGCGCAAAATAAGTACTTGCGACTTAACATCCAACGAAGTTTTCGGTGTTATAATTTCCGACCATTCCTCGATTGTCAAACTTCCTTGTATGCCCACTTAATTTTGTCTGTGTGTAGCCACAAAAGTAATAATTCTGTCTTTCGCTCGTGTATCCAAACACAATTTAATTTGATTTTTAGCGGCCGAACTCTGACCTTCAGCTCGTTCTATGCCGCACTCGCCAATTTTCTGACATATGTTACTGATGATTTTTTCTATGTTTGGAAAAACACACGCAGATTAAATTCTTCGCTCCTTCACATTATGATGATATTGGAATAAGTGATGGTTTTTGGAAATTATTGTAGTTTTTATCCACAGCACTAGAAATGTTTGTGTACTTGATTTTGTTGGTGTTTAATAAAGTAAAATGCATTGACAAACGATGGTTTCTTTCTGCATTTGTTATTGTTTTGTAATATTCAAAGCCTTCCCGCGAAATTTTCCCAAAAGCAAGAAAAACCTGAAGCATTCACAGCACGAAATAAGGAATTCGGATTTGTTTTATTCAATTTTCTGGGTACAAATTTTACAATAAATTGTTTATAGTTTTATTTGTAATATGTGTATATATGTATATACTTTGTTAAAAAATATACTTTTTCCTTTGTTGACTACTATGAGAAGCGCATAGAAAAAAATGTATATAAATGCAACCGAGCTATGGACAGGGGCTTTTCTTCTAGAATATAATTTAAAATAAAAAAAATGGTTAAATAAAAATTAAGAAATAATAAATAAAAAAAAATTTGAAAAAAAGAAGAAAACAAAAACACAATAACGTATTAAAACCACGCAACAAAACCGTAGATACATTTAATGACCGAACTATAATTCCATAAAACAATCTTACATGCTGACCAGCCATCCCAGAGTTGTTAGAATGACAATCCTTGCCTGAAGCTAAATATGGTGGTCGAAAATGGATGCGAGATGCGACAGGGAGAAAACTGTAAAAATGTGAATTACTTGTCAAGAACCTTGACCAGAAATCTGTATAACACCTATTCGCCCTTGAGAAGAAACTTCGAAGCTATGGTCACGCCTGCATGTATACTTCGTAGGATATTTTCAAGGTACGACGATTTTTTATTCTGGTAGATTCCTATTCGAAGTTGCTGGAAGTCAAATTAGTATCAAATACAAGCACAAGTTTTGCAATCAACAGTCTTTGTTCTATACTCGCAATACATGGATTACCAGATTCAATTGTATCTTGAAATGGTAAAGTCTTCACCTTTGTGGTGTTCAGTTAGTTTTGTAAAACATTTAATTTTATATATCCTTTCTGCTCTTTTTCACCCTTCTACCAACAGACTGGTAGAAAGAATGGTACGTACTACAAAGGAATACCACTGGATGCGAAAAGCTTCACCTGAAAAGATTCCTGCTACTGAGCCACACTACATCATCAATAGTAACTGGCAGAAATCTTGTTCAAGCATCTTCCGATGACTTTATTAAAAAAAAAAAAATCCCTGATAGCCAACCACTTCGTTCATCCCAAAATGATCACGTTATAGGTAATGATCTATAACTACAAACCAACGAACCTGTTTGGATAAAAAACTATTCGAGAAAGCCATTTGGATTTCGGCCAAGATAACCAAGATGGATCCAGTACCATACTTTGTAACAACAGATCATGGTAAAACCATGAACAACTTCGACATACAACTTTGGCATACAAGAATTGGTCTCTAACAGAACGTAGTAACTCAAAGGTAGTAGTAGCAAACAAAATGCAAGGCCGACCTGCTTTATTGAGTAGTGCATTATTGTGCTTGTTTTATTTTAATTCGTTAAGTTACAATGTATATAACATCTTATAAAACTAGTTTACATTACAATTAATAATATAGTCAACTACAAAGAGTTAACAAATATTTCTTTGAATTTACTACTTTTAAAATTGTAATTTATAGAAGAAATTAGAAAATAATATTTAATGAAAACTGAAATCAGTTAATTTAGTGGATACTATTCATATCGTTAATAACATTTTTTTCTTAAACTTTTGTTTGACCGAAAAAAACACTATATTAATTTGGAAGCAAGGCTCACTCAGCTTGAGAAATGTTGCACAGAACTTCGAGAGAACGTAAACAAAACCAATTTGAAATAGGCCCACTCGGATCTAGTGACTGCATCTGGCACTGGCAATGAAACGAAAAATTTGCACTTGAAACTTGAAAATTTAAAACTGAATTTCCAAGCTATGAAAATTAATAACTTGGCCACGGATGCTATTTTAATTGGAATTCCGTATACAAAGAATGAACAACTTAAAACGTAATTTATTTATTATGTCATTCTATTAATTTACAAGCGTCACAAATTGTAGGAATATTTAGATGTAAACCACGAACAAACTCTGTCATAACAATTTAATAATCAGTTCTATTGACAAACAAAACACAATAAAAGTATTCTCTGACATTCGTAAATCAAATTCCAGACACTTGCACTTATATGAAATCGATCCCAGTTTTCAAGCAAAGCACCAATTTGTATGCACAAAAGCTTCACCACTGAGAATCGAGACATTCGTCGTCACGCCATCGAATTAAAAAAAAAAACATCTCTTTTCAGTATTCACCGCTCGTGGCCCTGTGCATATCTTAATAAACAAAGATCAAACTGATGTTTGCATAAGAAGCTTACTGGAACTAAACCAAATTACATTAACACGCTCTAATGACAATCTCTAAATCGAAGAAGCTCATTATTAATCAAACATTCATCATGTCTCTAATAACATACATACGTAGCCTTACTAAGTACACCATCATTAGAAATTATAGTTGAACCACTACAACATGTGATGGAGTTGAAATTTAATGCAGGTCAGATTTTAAGCGAATCAGATACTATTGAATGGAATTTTAAGTTTTGAAAATTTTTGATAGGAGTGTAAAAGTAGCCTGCGTTTATAATCCTAATAGGAGCTGCTCACCTGCCCCTTTTTTACTGCCTTAAAATCATTTTTGGTTTCATATGAACACATTATTGTTTGTGGTGTAGATTTTCGATCTTCTAAATACTGAAGTTACGAATGCAATACAAAATCGAAGAAAACACTATCACAAATGGAGAAAGTCACCAGAACCTGAAACTTGGCTACTATATTGTTTTTTTTTCGAAATCAAGCAACTTCAATTATACGATTAGATAAGTATTGGAAAACGGCAAGATCCGGATGAACTCAACACTCACTTCACATCTTCACAACCACTTTGTTTACAACGATGTTGATCTTAAGCTTTGAGGTTATTTCCGAAAAGAAGACGGAATTTCCCTTCGTTTCGTTAAACTTGTTTTACCATGTAACGAACTCATATTTACAACCACTATGTTGCGTACTCAACTTTTCTAAATGCATGAAAAGCAGCCAGGACAACACCTGTTCAAAAAAAAATATTTCCAAAGCGTTCGACAAAGTCAATCATTCAGTTCTCTATGAAAAACTTATACATTACTTTGGTTTCTAGAATTTGGCAGCTCGTCTTATCCAGAGTTATCTGCCAAACAGAACACACCGTTTTTGCTGTCCAGATTGATCTGTCACAACCTAGACACTTGAAAATGGTGAACCAAGGGGCTCTATTTTGGGCCCAATCGTCTTTTGTATGTTTATAAACGATTATTATAACGATTTGTAAATTTGCTGATGTTAATGGCCTCACCGTTAATCCTTGAAAAACAAAAGCTTTAATGATTTCAAAAATACACTTTGTAGTAAAAACCTTCGCTTGATTACTTTGAATAATACAACAATATTATATGTGAATTCTGTGACAAGTCAAATTCGTTGGGCGAATATGGAACATTAAGGAAGCTCTGGATCGCAAATAATTTGCACAGAGAGACACGAGGCTTTAATAGATAAGAACTTTGTTAGTTCCAATCCCCCAGAACGATAGCCCGTCGCATGATATCCCGTAGATTTCTTCACGGGATTGGCAGTAATAAATACTACTTTTAAGATAGTACTTTTTGGATTTATTTAAACAGTAGTGCTTCCATAAAAATCCTCAGTTCTTGTCAGATCTCCGTAGAGGCAAGACCTTTAAAAGAGATAGGAACTTTGATTCAGTTGTGTTATGGGATGATTGCTGGTTGGGCGACTGGCTGGTTGGGTGACTGGCTTGTTAAACGAAGAGCTGGTGGGAGGAAGGAAATGAGAAGTGGTGACATTGAGGTTGCATACGTAAGCGAGTCATCAGCATACAGCAGGTTTTCACCGCCGGTTGGGATGGGTTTATTATTTTATTAATTATTTGATAGCCGAAAAAAAATATTTATGTAGTAGTGCTTCCATAAAAATCCTCAGTTCTTGTCAGAACTCCGTAGAGGTAAGACCTCAGGAAGAGGTAGGAACTTTTATTTAGTTGTGTTATGGGGTGATTGCTGGTTGGGTGACTGGCTTGTTGAACGAAAAGCTGGTGGGAGTGTTAACGTTTTTAACGTTAATTAAAAAAAAAGTCTCTTAAGTGTTTTTTTATTAATTATTTTTGTATTTATTTAATGGGAAATAACTATTTGCATTTGCTGACAAACTTCAACCAACTTAAAATAATTGTAATTACATTTAATTGAGATGGAATAATTGATGAGTGGCGAAATGCGACATAGGAAATTGTGTGCAAGTGATGCACACAATCAATCGTGTGCGGAAGGTTTATCTTTTGCAATTACGGGTGACATTTGATATTGTATATCAACAAACATGTAGTCCCTTTTGCATTGGGGAATTGGTATTAAAAATGATGAGTAGTATGAATGATCACATTGGGTGGTCATTATATAGGTTATATAGGAATATAGGTAATTTAATACAATCGCGGTCCCCTCGTTTTTTGGCTCCAGAAAATCGAAAAATCAACTTTTTTGATTTTTTTTTCTTAAATCTTCATTTTTCCGGCGGACTCACGAAAAAAATGACAAAGATGAAAAAAAATGAAAACTTATATTAGTTTCAGGGCTTCAAATGTTCATGTAAACGCACTTATTCACGTATAATTGTTGATAACTTTTTTACAAGCAATCGAATGAAGTTTCTATATTTTTTTCATAATCTACACAAAAAAAAAATATACAAAAATGTTGATTTTTCATGTTTTTATAATTCAAGATAACAATTTCTCTCAAAATTGAATTGAAAAGGAAGTTTATGAACCCACAGTACTTTTAAGTTAAAACACTGTTGACATAGGCGCCTCTCTGGCGACGTTACATGCCCTGAGCGGAGCAACTGAGTTGTGTGAGCGGATGTGAGCCCTAAAAAAGGAGTTAAAATCCTGAGAACCCGCGAAGCGGGCCACCCAAGGTACTATTGCCTAAGAGATATGTTGCCAGAGGCGCCTGCCTGGCGACTGAACATACCCTAAGCGCAGCAATCCCAATCCATATTTTTATATGTAATATTACATAGCTACGCTAAAAAAATTTATAAAGCTAGAAAAAATAAAAATTCTCATTCTAAAACGTTTCTTAGGCTTAATAAATGAAAACCCAGACCATCTTAGGGATTACCAAAAAGCCTTAAACGCATTTTAAGCACTGAGCAAATAAAATTCGCTCTAAACCTTAACTGAAACTGAAAACAAAATACTTAAGCCCTTAAATAAATGTATTTATCTGTGCATTTTTTTGTTCATTGTTTATAAATTTATCTGTTATTTAATTATCTCTGTGTAGCTATTTATTTATCTGTTAATGTATTTATTTATTTATTTTTTTTCATTTATTAATTTATTTATTTAGTTTCTTTCCTTGCTTTTATTTATTTCTTTAACTATTATTTTCAATGTTTATTTATTTGTTTATTTTTCAATTGATTGATTTCTTATTAATTTATTTATAAAAACTTATATACCTCAAATAAAATATTTACTATTAAATAATCAACAAATTAACTATCTGCCAAATTCCATTATTTTTCTTCATACCTAGTTAACAGACTTCTAAGAAGGAGTCCATACCATACATTTAAAAATATCAAATGAAAGTTTTCTACGTAGTTTTTATTCAAAAATAAATTCCCTTTTATTTTTGTAGATCCTTACCATTATTTTAAATTTGTTTTTCATTTATAAGATAGGTATAAACTTAGTATCCCTGTGCAAGCTGTGCACAAAATCATTGTAAATTGTAAAGCCTTCTACGATATATTCTACGATAGTAAATACATATGTATATATGTATCTATTAAACCCTTAAAAAGTATTGCAATCCTTGAAGAAAATTCCTCTATAGAATGAACTAACACGCTTCAACAATATTGTAAGCGATCACCACAGCCACCATCATCGTCATCACCGCCACCATCGACGCACTTCATCCACCGACCACACCATCCATCAACCATCCCGTCCACCAGCTAGCATGTCCACCAACGTCACCAAGCATCCCAAACCTCTAGCTAATAGCTATGCAGGTCCAAGAAGAACTGAAATTCAAACGTTACACGGAAAACTGTGATTCGGGATATCGTTTTACCGGAAAACGAGTTACGGGAAAATGATTTTCAGGCAAACGTTACGCGGGAAATCGTTTTGCGGGAAAACGTAGCCAACCCACTTTATCTTTTGAAATTATACTTTATCCATATTGACAATTTTCATTTCATATCAAAGCAAACCGAAGTTTAAATGTTTACTGATGTTTTATTTGATTTTTTGAAAGATGTGCTTTGTAAATAGACTGAATATTAGAAATGCGAAATAATCGTACAAAAGTGCCATCCGCCACAAACAACTCTGTACTTACAAATGTATATATTTATGTATTAATGCATGTACGAGTATAGCCAAATAAATTTTCCCCTTGCAACAACAAATTTGAGTTCTTATTTTGTGAATTAGCGATATACAGGGTGAGCCTAATACAGGTTTCTTTTAAGAAAGCAATCAAATGAATAAAATTAAATTTTTTCATGTATTAGGTATGTCTTTATTAGTAAGAGCAAACATTTCCATTTACTACAAAACGCAACATCGTTCGAGTGATAACGAAGCGGATGATGGGTGCTTCATTTCGGCCAAATTCAGAAAACGCACTGATTGGAAATAAGTTTTTAATATTTCACAACGTTGTTAAGTACAAAGCGACTCATTTCGTTCACTTTAGAAATAAGTTTTCAATATTTCACAACGTTGTTCAAGTGTAAAGCGACTCATTTCGTTCCGCGGAGGTATGATACTGACTTTCTGTCAAGATTTTGAGCGGGAAACAGCTTTCAGCGTCAAAATAACCTATTATTTAAAAAGAAACCACTAAATGGCCCACACTGTAATGTCTTGGCGTCAGCCCACCACCAGCCAATTTCTTCGTTTAAGCTATCAATATTTTCCTCGTCGCTTATCATTTGAGATGGCAGAGTTACTTATATTATTTATATTTTGGATTTTGTTTGGAGGAATATTATCAAGAATTGGAGGTGAAAAATAACTAGCCTCTATATCTGAAAAATCAAAATTGTTTATTTTCCCTTTTTTTGAATTAAATTAATTTTTGGCAGAAATCACACTTAAAAAAATAACCTGTCACTTTAAGTTCACAAGGTCGAATGAATACATAAACTTTGTGACCTTTTAACCTGACTGTTATTGTACACATTCTCTTTGCTTCGGCCATACCCAATTCGAAATGGCGTCAACTTTTGAATTTTTAATTTTATTTGTGTAGTTACACTGCCCTCTGCTAATAACTTGTGTCTTGTATGTACTTTTGTCTTAATTTGTTTCCCAATTATCTATTGATAAAAAAGCATATATGTATATAAATCTAGTATATGTATTTGTAAATGCATTTCTTTAAAAATATGATAAGTTAAAATCTTCAAATTTGTCTTTTCAGATGAAATATTAATTCTTTTTTGCTTGGAACATCAGTTGGACTCCACTTAACTTCTACTAGTTATTTTCAGAAGACCAAGTTAATTCAGCAATAAAATGGCTATGTCGAAAGTTTTTAGAGTTTGGGAGAAGTCCATTCCACTAAATCCTCATAGCGTTTTGTTGGAACACCGAAACAAATCAGATAGCATTCTTTTTGAATCACATTCTGTAGCGCAACTAAGTTCACAAGAATGCGAAACTGTTCGAAAGCAATACACTAAAGTATGTGATGGATACGGTTGCCTAGGAGTACTTCAACTGAATGCTGGTGAAAGTACTGTTCTATTTTTAGTGATGGTAACTGGCTGTGTATCAATGGGGAAAATTGGAGATTTTGAAATATTCCGTATCACCCAAACGCAATTTATTTCATTGCAAACCCAAGTTCCACATGAAGATAAAATCAGTGAAGTACGGAAACTTTTGAATTCTGGTGTATTTTACTTTTCCCATTCCCTGAATGTTAGTAAACAATCAAGCAGTAATTGCAAATTTGATATAACACTGTGTGCTCAAAGGAGACAACAGACTTCTGAGACTGATAACAGATTTTTTTGGAATCGCATGTTGCACATTCATATGCTGAGGTATGGAATCGACTGCTCGGCATGGTTACTTAAAGTTATGTGTGGCTCTGTTGAAATTAGAACTGTATACATTGGAGCAAAACAAGCCAAGGCCGCCATCATTTCTCGTTTAAGCTGCGAACGTGCAGGCACACGTTTTAATACACGCGGAACTAACGATGAGGGGCACGTGGCAAATTTTGTTGAAACAGAACAGGTAATATATGTAGATAACGACGTAACTAGTTACCTACAGACCAGAGGATCGGTACCATTATTTTGGGAGCAACCAGGTGTACAAGTAGGTTCTCATAAGGTTAAGCTTTCACGAGGATTTGAGGCGTCTGCGTCAGCTTTCGACCGCCACATGCAAATTATGAAAGATCGTTATGGTCTCCAAATGGTTGTTAACCTCCTGGGTACCAGTCAACTTGGCAGCAAAGAAGGTGAAGCGATGCTGAGCAATGAATTCCAGAGACATCATAATATGTCAAATCATAAGGACGTGCCACATATAATCTTCGATTATCACCAAGAATGTCGTGGAAGTAATTTTTCAGCACTTTCAAAACTTAAAGCTCGTATAGATTCATATATTGTGAAATTTGGATTCTTCCATGCTACTAATAATAATGTTTTCCAAAAGCAGATAGGAACCATTCGAACGAATTGTCTCGATTGCTTGGATCGCACTAATTGCGTGCAAACGTTCTTAGGACTTGAAATGCTCAATATTCAGATAGAAGCTATGAGGCTTGCTGAAAAAAAGCAAAGTGTATCACGCTTTGAAGAAATTTTCCGGCAAATGTGGGTTAACAATGGAAATGAAGTAAGCAAAATCTATGCTGGCACTGGAGCAATTCAAGGCGGTTCAAAATTAATTGACGGTGCTCGTTCAGCAGCTCGAACAATTCAAAATAACTTATTAGATAATTCCAAACAAGAAGCGATTGACGTATTGCTTCTGGGATCCACTTTAAATTCAGAACTTGCCGACCGTGCAAGAATACTTTTGCCTTCAAATATGTTGCATGCACCAGTAACAGTGCTGAGAGAAATGTGCAAACGATATAATGAATACGTCAATATGAAAACTGTACGAATTGCTGTTGGTACGTACAATGTAGCTGGAGGAAAAAATTTCCGAGCCGTTGACTTACAGAGTTCTCTTAGGGAGTGGTTGCTCGATTCATACATTGGAGCTGCCTCAAAGAACCTTCTACCGACAGCTGAACATACTGCAGAACCTGTTGACATTTATGCTATAGGTTTTCAAGAAATAGTTGACTTAAATGCAAGTAATATCATGGCGGCCAGTTCAGAGAATGCTAAAATGTGGGCAGAAGAAATTCAAAAATCTTTATCCAGAGACAACAGTTACGTTTTGCTTACATATCAGCAATTAGTGGGTGTATGCCTGTACATTTACATTCGTCCTGAAAATGCACCATACATTCGTGACTTAGCTATTGACTGTGTGAAAACTGGCTTAGGAGGAGCAACGGGTAATAAAGGAGCTAGTGCTATTCGATTTGTGTTGCAAGGGACCTCAATGTGCTTTGTGTGTGCTCACTTTGCTGCAGGGCAGTCTCAAGTAAGTGAACGAAATGCAGACTATGCTGAAGTAACTCGAAAGTTAGCTTTTCCCATGGGCAGAACTCTGAAATCACACGACTATGTCTTTTGGTGTGGTGACTTCAACTACCGCATTGATATGGATAAAGATGAACTTAAAGAAAAAATTGAAAACGGAAGGTTGGATGATATTCTAGAAAAAGATCAATTGCGGAAGGAACAAGAGGCTGGCAATGTCTTTAACGATTTTCTTGAGGGAGAAATAACCTTTCATCCAACTTACAAATATGATATGTTTGGCGAAATGTACGATACAAGCGAAAAAATGAGAGCCCCGGCTTGGACGGATCGAGTTTTATGGCGTCGAAGAAAAGCACTGGCTGAGTCTGATGTTAGTGCCGACTGGAACCCAGGAAAACTTGTTTACTACGGTCGTTCTGAACTTACCCAAAGTGATCATCGACCGGTTTTAGCTGTTATTGACACTGAAGTGGTTATCATTGATAGTACCAGAAGAAACAGGGTTTTCCACCAAGTCATAAAGGATCTAGGTCCACCTGATTCCACAATTATAGTTTATGTAAAGCCCTCTAACAAAGTTGTATCGGAAGATGATCCGACAATTTATGATGAAAATGTAATGAACATATTGATCCAACAGTTGTCGAAATTTGGAGAAGTTACCTTGGTACGATATGTTGAGGATACAATGTGGGTTACATTCCGAGAAGGGGAATCGGCTTTAAATGCAGCAGCTCAGCGAATAGCTACCATCTACAATCTTGAGCTGAGTTTCGAGTTAAAATCAAAAAATTGGCATCTTCTCGTAGATCAAGAAATTGCATTATGCACATCGAACACAATATCCCTATGTGCAAATCAGAAAGACCAGCATTGTGAAGCAAGTTATGTACCTGATATACCACAACGTCCAAAACAACAACCGAATCGGCCTCCAACCCGGCCTCCTTTGCCATTGTCTCCGAAAAATACCCCAAAAAAGTCTCCTCACCACTTACCACATGCTGGTGTTGTTAGTATTAACCCTCAGATGTTACATCATGCTGAATTTCCGCCAGCACCTTCGTTGCAGCAATCGCGCCCAGTTACGATACCATCCCTCGCGAGGGCTGGACACACTGAAGAATTCTCTAATTCAGGATCAATTAAAAATCCTCCGATCAGAACTTCCAATCAAAATTTTTCACCAACAAATAATCCAAAGTCTACTGATGAAATCTCTAATCCTGATGATATATACGAAGAAATAACCGATGTCTCAGATTACTATGCCCCGATGCCACATATTACTCCACCAGTATGCCCTGAAAGCTTGAAAGATGCAAACTGTTTTCCATTGCTAGCTGCTGCAACCGTGAATCTCGGTATCGATGACAGTTCCACCAAAACCAAACGAGCCCTTCCGCCACTACCTAGTCGTGGAGGACCACCCCCAATTCCTACTAGAAATGTTGCTCCACCAACATCTCGACCAAGTGAAATAAATTAAATATGAATCGAATTATACAGTAAGTTGCCTTACTTGATTAAGAATCGTATGTTAAACTTAAAAAGTAAAAATTATTTAAGTTTTTTTTTTATAAAATTAATGGTGGTCACTTATTCATCATAATTTTCTTTTTTATAATTATTTAACGAGTTATATTTATTAATGATTCTCTTAATGCCGCGACAAGATATCTTTTAAAAGCTGCACAGAAAGCTAAAAAAGAAAAAATGTACAAGTATGTTTTGGTTAAAAATAGGAGAGTATTTACGCGCAAGAAGGATAACGATAAATATATTATTATTTTACTCTGAGGAAGACCTCCTAACAATTATTTAACTTATTCATTATGCAATTTCCAATAAATGACTTTTCATGTGTTCCTTCTTTCAACTGCTCAAACCTTGAATCTAATCTCATTTTTAACCAGATATATTCTAATAATCTTCTTATTATAAACCAAAATATTAGAAGTATGCGTAAAACTTTCGATTGCTTTTTTGCGAATTTAAATACTTTTGTAAATAAGCCTGATTTAATTTCTTTTGTCTGAAACTTGAATTAATGACGAAGAAAATAATCTTTTTAGTATTTAAGGGTATGATTTTATATCTTGTTGCAATAATGATTATTCTTCGGGTGGTGTTTCAGCTTTTGAAAACACAGGAATTGATTTTGAAAGAATTTGTTTTAATTTGCAAAGTTGTGATGTTCTGAAAGTGAAAGTAAATTATAAAAATGTAGGTAATCTTTTTCTGTGTTTATAAATTAAATCATTCATCTAATGCTTTTAAGTGAGTCACAAAATGATATTATTTTGTTAGGTGTTATTAACAGAGACATTTTACAAAACTCTGCTCATGTAGATAATTATTTAATACTAACGTCATCTTATGATTTAGAATTATGTTAGAATAGACCGACTCGTATTAGTGATTCTTCTAATTCTTGTCTTGATCACATAATGATTCGTTTTACTAGCTCCCATAAATTTCTATTGCATAGCACCTGTTATAGTGTTAGTTGTGTTGAATAAAGGTCAGTCTGAATTGTCATTCGTAAGTGCAACATATCTTTCTGACTGTGATTGCCGGTTTTGACTGTTACCTTTTTCTCTTTTTTTCGGAGTGTGCCACTGTTGTCCTCTTTTTTGTTCTTGGATACTGCCGACGAACTCATTTTCCTTGCCGTTGTCACGTGTTTGAACTATGAACTCTTTTGCAAACTCTAGGGATTTTGCAATTTGAATAATCTCCTGCAGATTTTTTTTTCGATTCCTTCAATAGTTTTTCTCATACAAAATTATGATTTTGATTTAAGCCGCAAATAAATAAATCCCTGATTAATTCATCCTTCAGCGTATTAAATTCGCAACTTTCGCTCAGATTTCTTAAGGAATGAAGTAATCATGCTTTACTGTTTCTTCATTGACATCAAATGAGTCAAATATTTCAAAGCAGTCTGGTTCCAATATGGTGCAAGGGTAATCAGTTTCTTCTTATATCTGATGCTTCCAACAGGTCACTCGCGACGAGAAAAACTTTAAATTGCTTGTACCAAAGTTTTTAAGCCGACCATTGCATGACTTACATATTTCAACTAAGAATCTGCTTCAGTTTCGTGCTCAAATAATACTACTTCCTGCTCTTCATTTATTTAAATTTATTTTGTGAAAATAAATAATTTACTTTGTTTTGAGTTACTTAAGAAAATAACAAAAAAAAGTGTGAGTGCCAGGACTCACGGTTAAGATATGTAAACATCAACGTTCGTCCGAGTGCCGAATTTTTGTTATCGAACGTACCCAATAAACATAAAAAAATAAATAAAAATAAAGTTTGTGACTTTAGATTATATACCGATATAATCGACAAAGTACTTCGCTTTTGCATGGGCATTTACACACCAATACGCCGACGTAGAAGTACGTGCCAAAATCAGCTGTGAAATGGTAGAGCTGTAAAATTTTAAGTGAAAATGACCGAAAAATATTTGAATTTTAATGCTCCAGAACCACTTTTTTGTGTTGATCAGAGCTTTATTAAATTGTTGCTTCAGGAGATTGAACTTTGTTCTTGCTTTTTCAGGCGATTTGTAAATTTTAACAACTAAAACCGAATAACATCATAAAAAATTTTTTCGACAAACTAATTCGGTCCTTTTTACATGCCATTTCGGCATACTACTTCGATTCCCAGAGTTTGCAATGCTATGTCGGCACATATTCATTTCACACGACCCAAAAACCTTATCGACAATATGCTTCTATGAAGTAGTTCGTGATGTGTGTTAGGGGTAATATTAAAATGAAAGCCACTATTTTTCCACAATTTATCCCTTTCACTTATACTTAAATCCAAAAATATCTCTACATAGCTGTACTTAATGCTTTCCACCTAAACACATGTATTTTTGGACCATGTACTGTAAAAACGTTTTGAAATAATCAACTATTTTGTTGTCTTTACTTATTTCTAGTAAAATAATTATTTCGGAACGAGTCCAAACACATTTTTCTTGTTCATTTTCCATTATTACCTGTGTTTAGGATAGTTTTAATGTAATAATCAAAAAATTATAAAGTGAATTTAAGATTAATGGGATCAAAACCACTAGTTAACAACTAAAACCGAATAAAAGCATACAAAATTGTGTCGACGAACTATTTCGTTCCTTTTAAGGCCAGGCACACACATTCAATTTTTAGTTTCACAACTGTTTAGTTGCTAAAATGAAACATATGGGCTTACATTGTATATATATTTATATAACAGCTCTAAATAAAGGTCAATTTTGCGGAAATCCTGGCGTTAGTTTTGGATTTCTTTAAAATGACTTGGTTCGGTACAGCTGTGAGTGTGAGCCGTCCATATATATCTACAATGCCTAGCTTTAACTAAATGAATTTTTTTTTTTTTTTTTAATCTGTGGGACAGTTTTTGAGAAAAAAAAATATTTATGAAATTTCGAAAAAAATTCCAAAGAAAAAAACATCCGGGGGGAAAAAATTGAAAGCCATATCTACCAAGTTTGAAGAAAATCGGCCGAGCCGTTTAGCTGTAGTCGAACTCAAATGTTTAATAAAGTGGTTTATTGAACATAATAGTTCTTCATAACTTAAAAACTAAAAGAGATAGAAAGAAATGGAGTATGCCATTCGAAAGAGCATGTTTGATTTATAAAAACTGCATTTCTAACTAAATTTCGCCAAAAATGCTCTTTTGAACAAGATATAACTCAGACGACAATATGCACAGAAATAATTTTCTTCTATCCCAAAAAATACGTAATCGCCAAAAAAAGTAGATATTGAAAGTATTGACCTTGAAAATATTTGCCTACAGAAAATAACAACTACCAAATCCCCACACACACCTACATCCTACTCCAATGTACATAGTATGTGCCTTTGTTCTCCTATTTTATATACAGTATTCCTATTGCTGTCACTGCCATGTATTAAATGTCTATCTGTTAAAACTCTGCCATAGGCACCTCTGCTAATTTCGTAATTATGGTGCCGCTTGGTTCGCCTAGTCGCGTTCCTATTCATGATAGTACTATAAAAATATATATACATTGATACAAAGGTGGTATGTGTTAGGAGTAAGTGGACTCCGCTACGTAACGTAAAGTTTGTTTGACTTATGTTTAACCAGTGATGTTGCTTGTGACAGTATTATATTTTTACACTTATATTCAAACAGAGATGTTATCTGATAAAAAATAGACTGTTTTTACACGAATCTTCCTTTCGAGTGCATCTGTGCTTTTAAACACAGCGATTTTTAATATAAGTTAACTTTGTTCTCTACTCAGTTAAGCGAATTGCACTGAGCGAACGCCAAATATAAAAAAAGAAAACCACAAAGAAGAATTAACGATAACTCCGCATTTTTCTCAGCAATTTTAAGTGTATTAGTGAAAAAGTCACACGTATAGATTGGATGTAGGCTTGAAGAAAAATCAATACTTTTCAATCTAGCGTACTGCATAGAAATATTGTATATGCAAGGTTGATGATTGATCATGTATTTATTGGTTCATTTGAGTATAGTACGTCGAAGAGATGAGAACACAGCACAGCATAAGCACTGATTAAAATATTTAAACAGCAAACGAAAATTGTATGATAAAATGGACAGACAAAATAAAACAAATTACTCGGATAAAATTACAAAAATCTCAAAGAAATTCGTAAAAACACAAAGGGCAACGTTCTCTCGCCACTGAAATAATAGACTTGTACGTGCTTTTCATGCATTTGAACAATGTATATCTGGCTTAACGCCGACAACAAATATACTTGTCATGCAGCGAAAAAGTCAAAACTTTTTTTTTGAAAAAATCCACTAGATGGAGCGTTCACCTTATCAAAATCAAACCAATCCTTTAACTTTTTTTTTAGGTTTCTGTACTTTATCTTACTCCCTCTGTCAGAGATTTACAAACCGATTGACATCATTCCCACCTTGTAATGGAATTATTAGTGGCAAAAACTAATTTTTTTAATACATTGAAGTCATAGTCATCATCCAGTTCATGGGTTGACAGATGGAGAACGATCTATATTTTGATATAGTGAATGCTAAATTTTGATATAATAAAGAATATCTAATTCGATAATTAAAATAATTATATGGTATGACAGATAAGAGATAAGGGACAAATTAAATTTTGACGTATCGAGGATATTTCATTGCAGATGTCAACTGATTGCCCTGAAGAACATTTTTTGGATTTTTTTCGAGCATAAAATAAAATGTTATCGTCCGTAAATAACGTGAAGTGGATTTTTTAAGGAATTAAATGAACCCGCTATGAAATTTTACACCAGTTGATTTGTCTTTCGTCTTTTTCACATATTTAGGCCTATTCGGCGAGAACTTTTATTCTTCTATTCTGTTATTCTGCTATGAATTTCCATACAAATGTATGAGCTGTCAACAAATCTTTTATGAATTTTATTTTTGTCATTCAGCACGCTAAAATCTGTTATAAAATCTCCTAAGAAAACTTTTATGAACTGTCAAACATTCGAACATAGAAAAAATCTTTTACGAATAGCATTTTTGGTATTCAGCATGCCAAAATCTGTTATGAAATCTGTTAAAAATCATAAAAGAATAAAAGACAAACTTCTGTTACTTTTATCATAAAAGATTTCAATAAGTACATAAGTGCATCAAGTAATAATGAATATTTATCTTGTATTTCGTCAATGAAATGTTCTTTAAAGGAGACAAATGAAAGAAAATATATCAAAACACATATCATATAAGCATATAAGTAGAGTATGGCCATGCTTTTCCCAGAAACATATGAGATCAAATCGGGTTCCATTGTATGGATACCCATAGTGTGTAAGGCTAGGCCCGCACACTCAATTTTTAGTTGCACAACTGTTTGGTAGCTTATAGAAAACAGATGAACTACTTAGTTGAATGTCCGCGCAGGTGCATATAATTATATGTTACACAAAATGGTCTTAGGCTAGGCGCGCACATTCAATTTTTAGTTTCGCAACTGCTTGGTTCGAGCAACTAAAAGTTTGTGTTTTGATACAAACTAAGCGATTGCCTTAAATGAGGTCGCTATTCTGTGTAACATATAATTATATGCACCTGCGCGGACATTCAACTAAATAGTTCATCTGTTTTCTTTAAGCAACCAAACAGTTGTACAACTAAAAATTGAATGTGCGCGCAATAATTTAGTTTGTGTCAAAACACAAACTTTTTAGTTGCTCGAACCAAGCAGTTTCGAAACTAAAAATTGAATGTGCGCGCCTAGCCCAAGAGTTTACTTTTTTGTTCGTCATCCATTTAAATTATGTCAGATGAAATATTTTACATAATTACAGCTGATTATGATAACAAATTTAGTTCAGTTTTATAACAGATGTCGTTTTCGAAGTAGCATAAGGCCAGGCGCGCGCATTCAATTTTTAGTTTCGCAAGTGTTTAGTTGCTTAAATGAAACATATTTGCTTATATGGGACACCGCGCACTTAAAGCAACTCGATTCGAGCAACTAAAAAGTTTGTGTTTTGACACAAACTAAACGATTGCCTGAAATTAGTACGTAATAGTTGAGCTGTTTTCCATAAGCACCAGAGAGAAAAGAGTGTGAGCGTGAGTAAAGAGTTGCCAGTGCGCGGTTCTCTTTCAATTGGTGATTAAACTATTTGATTTTGATCATAGTTGCCAGTGCGCGACTAGCCTAACAGATAGACATTTAATACATGACAGTGACAGCAATAGGAATACTGTATATAAAATAGGAGAACAAAGGCACATACTATGTACATTGGAGTAGGATGTAGGTGTGTGTGGGGATTTGGTAGTTGTTATTTTCTGTAGGCAAATATTTTCAAGGTCAATACTTTCAATACTTTTTTTTGGCGATTACGTATTTTTTGGGATATTTGGTAGTTGTTATTTTCTGTAGGCAAATATTTTCAAGGTCAATACTTTCAATACTTTTTTTTGGCGATTACGTATTTTTTGGGATAGAAGAAAATTATTTCTGTGCATATTGTCGTCTGAGTTATATCTTGTTCAAAAGAGCATTTTTGGCGAAATTTAGTTAGAAATGCAGTTTTTATAAATCAAACATGCTCTTTCGAATGGCATACTCCATTTCTTTCTATCTCTTTTAGTTTTTAAGTTATGAAGAACTATTATGTTCAATAAACCACTTTATTAAACATTTGAGTTCGACTACAGCTAAACGGCTCGGCCGATTTTCTTCAAACTTGGTAGATGTTTTTTTCTTTGGAATTTTTTTCGAAATTTCATAAATATTTTTTTTTTCTCAAAAACTGTCCCACAGATTTAAAAAAAAAAAAATCATTTAGTTAAAGCTAGGCATGTATATATACACAATGAGCTAGGTAAGGGTTGAAAAAAATTTTACAAAAAATTGTTTTTTTTGGTACCCCCCTTGGGACCATTTTTTTTGTTTTCGATTTTCTCAAAAACTGTAAGACGGATTTAGATCATTTTTTTTTTGCTAAAGGTCCCTAATAGTTTGAATATTATTGTGTATTCAAATTTTCAAAAAATTATTTTTTGGATTTTTTAAAAAATTTTCAAAATTTTTTTGAAAACTCAATATTTCGAAAATCCCATGCTCGATTTTTTTCAAACTTGATGAATAAAAGTTTTTTAATATAATCTACATAATATGAGAAAAAAAATGTATTTTACCTAAAAATAACGGTATCCTCCAAGAACAAAAATTATAATTCGGTTTGTTTTCTTAAAAATATAAGCTTTTATATACAAAAATTAATAAAAAGAAACAAATTTCAGCCTTGGAACAGTTTTCGAGAAAAATGCGATTTTCGAAAACCCTTTTTTGAAAAAAATATCAAGTAACTTACGAAAAAAAAAAAATATTTTCACGCGTATACAAATTTTCGTTTTTCCAAAAAATGTTCATACTTTTTTGAAAATTTTAATATTATCAAAAGTCTTATATATTTATAATATTTTTTTTTAATTTTTGAAAAAAAAGTCATTCTTTTTGGAAAATTCGATATCTCAAAAACCGGCGCAATGTTTTTTTCGAAATTTAATTTCCATTCGTACAGTAATAAAACTTAAAGCTAGCGCACGATTTTAGGAGATTTTACTTAAAAACAATATTGTTTTGTTCCACGCTTAAAATAAGTTTTAAGCGTTTTCGCGTTTCATACGTGGATTGAAAGGCACTCCCTAGATCACGAATATGTAATTTTTAATTCTGTAGGATGAATAGTTTGGCCAGAAATCACGTTTGAAAATGTCAACTTTGAGGGGTCTACGAGGCTCCGTTTAGCCGCAAATCGCGTTTAAAGATAAAAATTCGTTTTTTGATACCATTTTTTCAAATTTTGACATTTGACAATTATCTCATTATCGAAATAGGGATTTTTTATAGAGATGCTTCCAATAAGTTGAAAAAACATTGCATCTCAAAGCTTTGAAAATTTTTTTTTTTTAATTTTTGGAAAAAAAATTGTTTTTTTTTTTCTTGGAAAATTCGATATCTCAAAAGCGGCTCAACATTTTATTTCGAAACTTAATTTCATTCGTACAATAATAAAAACTTAAGGTTGGCGTACCAAATTTTTTTATATTATTTTCACTTACAAAATTATGTAATTGCAAGTTTTACATGTGGAAAAAATTTAACTCGAGATTTTTATTTTAATGAATTAATAATTTCCAAATTTGATAAAAATTCGTAGACAAACATTAAAAGAAATGTTTGTTTGTTCAAAATTCGCAGGGCAAATATCTTATTTCTTACAAAATAAATGTATAAAAACTATTTTTTGTAAAAAAAAGTTTATTTTTATTTTAAAAATTTTTCATGTGGGGTGCATCAATAATTTCTTAAAATTGACACCAAATTCCTTTTTTTTTTTAATTTTTCAAAAATTGCTTATAAGGTTATAAGCAATACATATGTAAATGCATACAAAATATTTTTTCCAAAAAAGGTATCTGATTTTTTTTAAATATTATGTCAATAATAATTTTATTCTATTTTTTTAATTAATTTAAGTTTTCTAAAATTATTTTTTTCTCGAAAAACTTATTTGATTTTTTTTTCAAAATAGCCTTATGTGAATATTTATGAATTTCTGAAATTGCTTACTACACACATTAAAAGTATTAAAAATTTTCTATATTTTTTACAAACAAAGTTTATATGTATGAATAAATTTTAAAAATTGGTCTATACCTATATCAAATTTTTTTTATATATTTAATTATATAAATACCTATCAACGCATAACAATAATTTTTAGTTTTTGTACCTAATCAAAATTATTATTTTAATTTCATACAATTTTCTATGGGTATGTACCTAAATACTATACAAAAGCTATTTTCTTTAATAAAAATATAGGTACGTACCTATAAGATTTTCTTAAAGAAATAGTTTTTTAACTGTGTATGTACATATCTATATTAATTACAAAAAAAAAATACAATTCCCACTATCTAACTACCCACTGCATATAATTATTATAAAATTATTATTATAAAACTATTTTGGTTACCATAACGAAATAAAGCCAATTTGAAATTATTTAGTTTTCAAAAACGAAATAAAACCATTTGAGTTTATTAAGTTCAAATTCCTCTAGATCTTATTAAAAAGTCCATAAAATGGCAACCTCGGTAATTAATCGTATCAGAATTCAAACAAACCAGATTGCATGAGTAATAAAACAAAATTCACAAAAACTCTGATACACTCTCAATACTATTTGCTTGTATTCATCTCGCGCATGGCATATAAAACATTATATAACTACCTACAATTGATTCTGACAGCAAAAAGAAACGCAGATAAGACTTTCTCCCTTACCCTCTTTATTGTTGTCAGAATAAATATATCTCTACCTCGTTTATTTTTTTGCTTATATTTTCTCCTTCCACGTCAACTCTGTACTGCTTAACATAGCCACACTTACGATTTTGCGGCACAATAATAAAACTTTTTTTCGTGTTCCATGAGAGTACTATTCAAATATATATACAATGGTTTTACACACGTTTTCAACTCAATCAACCGCCGGGAAAGATGTTTACACATCAAAAAGAATAAACTTTACAAGAAGAAAATTAAATATCCGTTAAATGTTAATATTTGCAGTACATATTAAAAAACTTTGTAAAGAAATTTCAAAAGATTTTTCATTGTGCAAAAACTTATTATTTCGCAAATTTCTTTCAATCGGTTTACACCTCAACCGACATTCCTGACTCATCGGTACAAAAGACCTTAAATAGCTTTCTAAATTTAGGAACATTGCAAGTCAATGTATCAGAGTTTATGGAAGTTTTGAACAGTTTGAAGCCAGAAAAACAATGTGGCCCAGATGGAATATCTCCTTTTATTTTAAAACAGTGTGTAAGCGCCCTTAGTGTTCCATTGACTCTCCTGTTTAATACTTCACTTAGAAATGGGGAATTTTTGAAAGATTGGAAAATTTCTTTCATTACCCCTGTCCGTAAGTCTGGACCTAAACAGGATGTTTCAAATTATCGCCCGATTTGCAAACTATCTCTAATACCTAAACTATTTGGAAAAATTGTATATAAAAAACTTTCTTTTCTTCTCAAAGAAGTCATTTCACCTAATCAACATGGTTTTATATCAGCTAAATCTACCTCAACAAATCTTATGGTTTTCTGCAATAAGGCAGTCAGATGTTTTGAAGATGGCTCTCAATGTGGTGTCATCTACACTGACTTTGCAAAAGCTTTCGACAGAGTCAATCACAAAATGTTAATAAAGAAGTTAGAAGAATTGGGTATCCACGCGAATCTCTTGAAATGGTTCCATTCCTATCTATGTGATCGTATTCAATTTGTCAATATTAACAATATTAAATCCCATCAAATTCAAGTTCACTCAGGTGTTCCCCAAGGTAGCCATCTTGGCCCACTTTTATTTCTAATACTGATAAATGATATACCTCTTCGTATTATCAACTCTGAAAAACTGTTGTTTGCTGATGATTTGAAAATCTTTTGTCGTATTAAATCTATTTCCGATTGCTTACTTCTCCAAGAAGATCTTAATCGACTTGATCAATGGTGTAAACAAAATTTATTATTTTTAAATGTTTCAAAATGTCAAATTATGTCTTTTTATCGTTATCAGAGTCCTATCTTTTTCAATTATAGAACTGATAATGCACCTCTTACGAGAATTTTTGAAAAGAAGGACCTAGGTGTTTTATTTGATAGAAAACTTAATTTCAATCTACATATAGATTATATTGTTGCGAAAGCAAACTCGATGCTAGGATTTATATCGCGAAATTCGAAAGAGTTTTCGGATCCATATACTCTCAAATCGCTTTATATTGTTTACGTTCGGTCTGTGTTGGAATATTGCTCGGTGATATGGAGCCCTTTCTATTTAAATAGTTCTTTAAGAATTGAAAATATTCAAAAACGCTTCACTGAACTTGTAGTTTATCGTTTACATTGGAATATTCGAATGCCCTCATATAATTCGCGATGCCAACTTATTGATTTAACTAACCTGGCTAATCGCCGTAAATATTTCTCTATAATATTTGTAAGAGACCTATTATATAATCACATCAACTGCCCCTTTCTTTTAGCTTTAATTAAGTTCTATGCTCTCTCAAGAAACTTGAGAATAAGAAATATTTTCTGTGAACCCTTTCATAGATTGAATTATGGATTAAATGAGTCTCTTACAAGATTTTTAAGAGAAGCAAATTCGGTTGAGAGTTTTATAGATTTTTTTAATTCTTCAAATAGAAACTTATTCAAAGAAAAATTGTTGATCATTATAATGTAACCTGGATGGTAATTAAGTCTATATATATTGTATCTAGTAGTTGTAAAAAAGTATATTGTTATAATTATAATGTATTATCTGTTAGATGAAATAAATGAACTAAATAAATAAATAAATAAATAAATAAATAAATAAATAAATAAAAAAAAAAAACAATTTTCATTTAAACAAGTTTTGTAATATCAAAGGACATTCGAAAAAGAATGGAAACTGGTTAATGACATAGTTAACAAATCAAGTCAAACTGAGCAAATAAAAAACATAACATTTAATGGCACAATTATACACAATCCAAAGGATCTGGCTGACTTATTCAATGGCCGCGTTCGGGTACGTATCCAAAGGTATCCGGATTTGTTGGTGTTGTTGTAATACCATAGGAAAAAACAACTGATTAACGAAACAGCTGATGTCAAGCAGAAATCTAAAGTCATCCAAAAATTTTTGGTATATAGCTTGAACCAATTCAGTTGGCAATTCTACTGCGCAGGTCTCTTTAAATTTCTTTGCTCTACTCTTTAATTCTTAAAGAGACAGAAAAATCGGCGTTGTTGTCAATGACGCTGCTGCGATCATACTGAAGCACTTAGGCCGCGGCCACCCAGTAAGCGGCTGAGCGGAAAAAAAAATATAAAACATATGAAATCACATAGAAGCGGCCACGCTATGAGCGAGCGGCGAAACAAAATTCTGAGCGGCTAAGCGGCGCCGCTCAGCAACCAAACCTGTTTTAATTTTTAATAATGTTCTGAGCGGCAAGAAGTAAAGATGCCCAAAGTAAACATTGACAGGCGAATCTATAAACAAATCTTAAAGGTTACTTAACTTTAAAATACCTCTAAACAGCTCTTAAGTATGAAATCGGTATCTATAATCAATTTTCACATTTAAGTAACGTTACTTAAAGGCCTCTTAACTTAAACGCCATCAACCGCGTTTAAGGGTCACTTAAAGGCATTTTAAAATGTATTTTGACATATCGATTGTCATCTTTGAAATTTTGAAGTTTCAAATTGTGAGTTTGTAGGTATTGTTTGTTGTGATATTATATTAGAATTATAAAGTGCAACGATTTAAGAAACATAAAATTTGTATTGATTAAAGTATGTGTACGCGCAAAGAAATTTCGTCCACGCTTCCCGCTTAGCCTTTGAAGTGTTTGTATCGACACTTTATTCCTCGTTGTTGGAAAAGAATCTGTGCATAAGATAATTCTGTTTTGGTAGTGTATTATTGCAAATTCTAAAATAAAAAAGTTTTCTTGTAGGAGGCATTCCAATTTTTAGATCTTTTTCTTTTATTTGTGGCGGTGGATTTTTTTTTGATTTCACAAATAAAAAAATGTGTCTTCCAATTATCTACTGAAAGAAGGTGTCACAAAACAGCTGTGTTGTATAAAATGAAGCAGCATTTTTTTTTCTGTACTAGATCTTCACATTCTTTTACGTTACGTGACACAACCATTGTTTAGTTAAGTACCAATGAAAAATCGATTATAGATGCGAATTGAAGTTTCGTCATTTAAAGCCGAATTAAATATTTAAGTATGCTTAACTAAATAACCTCTAAGATGCAGTTTAAGAAAATCTTATAGATACGGCTGTGAGTTGTTAATTTCGTGTGTGCAATCTCGACCAGATTTACTAATCGCTCAAAAGCAGTCGCTCAGTGCCTGGCCATACGTCGCTTAGAGCTGCCACTCAGCCGCTAGTCGCTCAGCCGCTTAGCCGCTCAGCCGCTTACTGCGTGGCCGAGGCCTTAGGAGGGTGAGTTTTGTTTATAGCTTCGCTCAGAGTAAAATAGAAATGAATTTCCAGTGATGGACTTTCTTTGAATAAGATATGATCATGGTTTACTTTTCTTTCATAGCTTGATGTCTAAAAAACTATTTCATCTCTGGTGAGATAAAAGGAAAAGATTTTTAGGTGTAAACTTTACTTCGAAAAAATAAAATTAATAATTTTTGTTTTTATTACTGGGACAAATTTCAGTGCACCTATAATAAAAAAATAAGTCTATTGCAAAATGCAATTGGGTCAGACAAAAAAAACTACCTGCGAGCTGCGATAGGATTAATGACAAAAAGCTTAGGGATTATTGTTTATTTCTATGTTTTATGATTTGTGGCTTAGTAACAGAAAGGTTCCGGGGGCGTTGTGTTTATATTTATTTTATGGCGTTAGTGTATATTTGATATATTTTTTTTTGACCTGTGGGGTTGGGATTAATTGTAGATTAGTGTTAATTAGTTAGATTAGTGTTTACGAGTTTGAACAATTTTTGCATCAGAGGGAATTAACGTATTTAAATGATATTTGCTTTGGTTTGCAATTCAGTTTAAAAAAAACAACCAAGAATAATACATTAAAATACATTTAAAAGAAATTGTAATGGATCCATTCAGAAAAGGAAAACCTATTGGAAGCCAGGCGCGTAAGATAGTTGTTAAGATATATAATGACAAACTGGAAGAAGCAAAGAATTCGTTTCTTGAAAATCCTATGAGTTACGCAACAACGCAAGCAGTGGAAACTACTGGAATTTCTAAACGTTCAATCAGAAGGATTATTAAGGAATACGAAGAGACAGGAGTTGTACAGTCACCAAATAAAAAAGTGCAGCATACGAAGTGGAAAACTGGACTAGACGAATTTGACATCGCAGTTATTCGGCGTATAATGCACAACTTCCACCAGGAGGAAAAAATGATGATATCCTTAAAAATGTTGAGACAACGAGTACAGGAAGATCTGGAGTTTAACTTAAGTATTACTTCTCTCAACAGGATTCTAAGAAGAAACGGATTTAGCTACAAAAAAACTCAAAACAACCGGAAACTTCTCTGTGAAAGAAATGATATTAAACTCATGCGAGTGAAGTATCTGAGAAAAATCCGGGAATACAGAACAAGAGGATATGATATCATTTATTTGGACGAAGCTATATTCATAGCTCACATACAAGGCCACGGGCTTGGACTGATGACAGTAGCAGTGGGTTGAAGACGCCAATTTCAAAGGGAAAGAGGCTGATAATGGCGCATGCAGGTGGTGACAAAGGTTTCGTGAAAAACTCCTTACTTTTATTCAAATCTGGAACGAAAACGGGAGACTATCACGACGACATGAACTTCGAAAATTTCTGCAAATGGATCCAAGAACAAGTTTTGAATAACTTGGAGGAACCTTCAGTTATTGTTATGGACAAGGCCTCGTACCACAATAAATTAGAAGAAAATCAAATTACTTCTGTTAGCAAGAAATCCGAGATGATACAATGGCTAAACGAAAAGAATATTCCGCATACTATACATATGTTGAAACTTGAACTGTATGAGCTAATAAAAGGACACCGAGCTACACACAACCCAAAGCATAAGATTGACGATATCATTCACGGCATGGGACATGAGGTTCTACGTTTACCACCCTATCATCCAGATCTCAATCCCATTGACAATATTTGGGCAACTGTCAAGGCAAGAGTAGGTTCACGAAACACAACATTCAATTTATTGGATGTTCAAAAATTAGCAGAGGAGGAATTTTCAAAAATAACGGCTGAAGACTGGCGAAAAGTGTGTGAAAAAGCCATAAGAACTGAGGAAGAATACTTTTCTCACGACCTGACGTGGGAGACAAATTCGGATTCAATTATAATTAATCCAGGTGACGATTCTTCAACCGACTATGAAAGCGACATTAGTTCTTAAAACTAAGTACATATATGTAAATAAACATTTATTATTTAAATTATATTATTCTTATTTATATTATTTTTATTTTATTATTATGTTTCATACTTATCTCTGAAGTACAAATTTATAATAATTATTTTAAGGTAAAATAAATTCTTAAAAACTCGTAGGTAAAAATTATTCAAACTTGTAAACACTAATCTAAATAATCAACACTAATCTACAATTAATCCCAAAACCCCACAGATCAAAAAATTATAAATACATATATCAAATAAACACTAACACCATAGAATAAATATAAACATAACGCCCCCGGAACCTTTCTGTTGCTAATCCACAAACCATAAAACATAGAAATAAACAATAATCCCTAAACTATTTGTCAAAGCAAAGTTGAGTTAGGCACTGTAAGATTTAAGGAAAAATGTTTACTCATTAAATAGCTTGTGCACCATTTTTGTTCTCTTAAATCCTCTCTCTGCGCAACCGGCCGTTGGCCAACTGAATTGGTTCAAGCTATACTAAACTATCCAAGGGGAATTTTGAAGAACAGCTGACATTTCAGCTGATCTATTTTCTTTGACGGTGTTCACATTGTACTCATTCCGCCGACTTATTTTGACGTCTCTGTGTTTTTTCTCATTCGCACCTCATGGTAAGAAAGAGACGAGAAAGTGAGGCAGGATTTTTAAAACAAATTGAAAATTAATGGATTTTTTTTGACATTTGACTTGGTGACATAATATGACATGCAAAGGTACAGTGTATCACAAAAGTAAGTAAGCACTATTTTAAAAAAATTATAATCAAACACTATTTTGAAAATAAATCGGAGTGCGAGAATGGTAAAATTGTTAACAAAAGTCCACCTAATATACACAAAATAATAACCAAATAAAATAACATTAAAAGTTTGACCCTCGATCAATCAAGAAAACATGTAATCAGGACGAAAGATGATTTAAAGCGTGTGGATGAATGGTCTACATTTGGACAAAACGGTACGCAAAATTTGTTCAACTCAATGCCTCGACGTATGAAAGCAGTTATAAAAGCCAAAGAGTATCCACCGAAGTACCAAATGGATCAGATTTACAAAATAACTGTAATAAATTCAGGGTTTATTTGAACTGCGTACTTACTTTTGCGATATAAATTTGTTAACTTTTTTAGTTTAAGTCGAATATTTCTTTTTTCTTTAAATTTTTATTTGAAATGTTATTTTTAGTTCGAAATACATAATCATTACAGACAAAAATATTAAGTTTTTTTTAACATTATTATCGATTGTTTGAAGGAAATGATCTGTAAACTAAGAGGTGGTTACTTACTTTTGTAATTCACTGTATATTTATAGTGACATAGCAAATGGCCAACAATTATGACAACTACAAGACGTCAAAGTGAGTCTGGAGTGTTCACACTACAGGGTGGCCCTACGTCAAAATAAATCGGTTGAGTAAGTCCAATGTGAAGAGCGTCTTTTGTGTCGAGTACAGGGTTGGCCGAACTGTAACTTTTTAACATTTGTTACGTCTAGTACTAATTTACTAACTTAGAAAAGTAAAGTTTGTTGCATTAAAGATCTCATTCGGATCCAACCGCAAAGCTTTTATTCTTTGAACTTCAGATTGTTTCTTGATATAGGAGGTATTAAACTCAAATTCTCTAAGGGTTTTCATAGAAATATGAAATAATCTTAACTCTTAAACATGACTTGTTATGGGATTATATGGACATATTTAGAGCTGAGTTTTCCGAAAAGGATTCTTATAAGACTATAAGCTTATATAATCTTATTGCAAGAAGAGAAAATAGTTTAGCTATAAGATTTAACTAAATTTAAGTAGTTTTAAGCTGCAAAAGTGTTTACCTCTTAAAATAAAAATGTTATGAAACCCAGTTCAGTTTCATAACAATATATTAATACTTAAGTATAACAATAGGATATAAGAGAGTTGTATGGTAGTTTTTTCGTCAGATTTCAAGATTTTAGCTCTGGAGAATATGTTACTTATTCATTTTTAATCGAAGTGAAAATGACTGGTCAAAAAGCTACATAATTGTTGGGCTGAAAGTGGATTTACTCCAATTATAATGGAAAATAATCGTACTGGAGCTCTCTTCGACAAGTGTGCTGCGCTTCTTAAAAATAAACAGTTTCAATATAACTACCAGTTCTTGGTTTTTATTATTTTTAAAAAGTTTTTTTGGTAATATTTATATGTACGTACCTTGAAACAACAGCGTCTGCTCACCAAATGCGAACAAGCACTAAAAGAAATCGTAGCTTAACTCTGTCGGCTTAAAGATCACCGCTAATTAAAATCACAAGAAAAAAAGAAATCTCGTTGGCGTGAGATAATTTGTGGTTAAAAAAGCTGCCCTCTTCAATTTACCTTTCCTCATTGCAGGATTAAATTATCAAAAATTTGAACTAAAAACTTAAAAGAGACATTGTAAGTTGTATATATTTATAAAGGCCATACAATATTATATTTTTAAATATTTAATGAATTATTATACAGTAAAGCCCGCTTAAGAGAAACGGAAGAATGTCACAGTCTTTCTTTCACTTAAGCGGGTTTTTCACTTAAGCGAACCCCGCTTAAGTGAAAAATAATTTCACTTAAGCGGAGTTTGGATAAGTGAAAAAAAATTTCACCTAAGCGGATTTAAAAATTCCATTAAGCGGAGATTTAATGCTAGGAACAATATTGTTTTTATCTATTGGGCTTGCCTTGAAAGAATTTAAATAAAACAACGATTAAATAACACAAAAATAATTTATTGAAAAACGAAAACTAGCAAATTTTTGTTCTGTTCGTTTCAATTTTTTTTTCACTTAAGAGAGTTTTTTTTAATAAAAAATATTAAAAATTAACTGAAAATATGTTTCAGTTATCCGGGTTTTTCACTTAAACGAGTTTCATTTAAGTGGAGTGTTTTAAGGGAAATTGGTCGGAAAATACTTGGGGATAAGAAAAGTGTTGCAGGTTAGCGGGTTTTTCTCTTAAGCGGGTTTCTCTTAAGTGGGTTTTACTGTAATAACAAAAAATTCATAGGATTTGTAATCCAGTATACATATGTATAATATTAATTGTTTGTTTTGCGAATTAGCAAATGGTCTCTTGCTGCAACTAACTCGTCGCAACATACCTAGTACAATAAATTCAGCATTAAAAAATATCTTTAAATCATTATGCATGTAGTTGAATCGGCCAACCCTGGTCGTTTTTTTGACTTTGACAGTAAATGTTAGCTATCCGGTTTTGATCGTTCGCCAACGTATCAGATACTAAAGTATCCTAGGTACCCTATCGGTCAACGAAGTGAACGCGGCCAATGACTATTTTGCTTCTGTTGGCACAAAAGTTGTGTCTAAAAGGTGTGCTGCCGCAAAAATAACGAATGTCGATCTTTTGATATCGTCCCCTTTCTGCGTTAACCTCGTAACTACATTTTTCGGCAAATTCGTTTTTTTATATAAAAACACTCTCTAGGGCTCACAAAATAATAGAGCTAAGTCTGAATGTTAAAATGATTCATCTAATCTATTTTACCGTTAATTCTTTTTCCTCGTAACTACTCTCATGTTGTTAAGTTTCGATGAGAACCTCGTATGTACTTGGTGAGGCCTTAGTTTCTTCATTGTTAATCTTTTTTACACAGTTAACGACAAGTCAAAAGTACCATTATTCAGATTTAGCTTTGAGGCAGATAATATTATTATTAATTAGGTACCTTTAGAGTGAATTTAAGCTTTGTATATGGCGCAAGCTTTTTGAGCATCAGTTTTATATATATTGGATTTGGCTTAGTATTAAGGTTATAAATTTAATAAAAATATAAAATAAAAAACACAATATGGATCGGTAAATAATATGTGTATGTATGTAAATTAATCTCTTTTTTTTATATAAATACTCTTCAAAATGTTCTCGTTATCGTGTTAAATTAAAAGTCTTAACAATAAATTTTAAACTTTAAAAAAATAATAATATTACTGAACTAGGCTCTTCTAAACCAGCAATTTTAAATAAACATGTTTTGGTGTTAGATGAAACAAAAGGTAAACTGAAGTTTATCGAATGTGAAGTCGAAGACAATATTCCTACATTAGACTACGAACACGAAGGCTTCATCCTTGATGATCAGACCGGACTATTTATTGAAACAAACGATAATCAAGATTCCATTACTTCTGATTTATCAAGCTGTTGTCAACCCTCATCAAAATCTTCCTTTGTTGATTGTAACAGGTCTAATCGCAGAAGCCTTGATCTAGATGAAAATTTCGGTCTTATTTCTAAAAAAAGAAGGAAGAAAGGACTGGGTAGACCGGAGAAATGGAAGAAGAATATAGTCGCAAAAGCACGGCAAAAAAGGAAAGCAATACTATAGTGTTAAAAAAGAAAAAGGAAAGATAGTCGGGAAACAAAAAGGACAAAAACGTGGGCTCAAGCCTCGTTGTGATTCCGCTAAGTGTAAAATGAGCAACCAAAATTGATGATTGGAGCTCTTGTAGAAAAGCAGTCCATAGCTCGCCGTACAGGTGGTGATAATTCAAGACGGAATTCAACTTTAAAATATAAGTTAAAAGTTGAAATTGCTTTACCAGTCTGCAAAAAAATGTTTTTAAATACATTTAATTTGGGAGAATGGACGGTACGAAATTGGGTTTTAGCAACCAATGACTTTGGAATTCCTTTTCAAACAGAAAAGTCGAAAAAGAAAAAATCCGCTATCAACTTAAAAAAAAGAACATGTCAAAGATTTTTTAGCGGGCCTACCTAAGCTTGAGTCTCACGATTGTAGGCAAAAAATTGACAAACAATATTTTGATTTCAGCTACACATCTTTTAAAGATGTTTACAGAATGTATGAACAGTTTGCGAAGGACAAATAATGAAAGATCATGGTATTTATCCATTTTGAAGACAGCACATTCTTCTAACATTGGATTGTATAAGCCAAAAACAGATCAATGTGATGTATGCTATAGTTTTAAGAACGGAAACATTGACCAAGACATACATATATAGTGAACATGTTAGCAACAAAAATAAAGCAAGGTTGGAAAAAGATAATGACAAAGAAAAAGCGTTAAAATGAAATAAATGCTTATACTTTGGACGTTCAAGCTGTCCAATCGGTACCTTTCATAGCTTCATCAGCTACATACTTTAAGCAAAAGCTCGCTGTGCATCAGTTTACTTTTTTCAATTTGAAAACATCAGAAGTTCATTGCTACGTATGACACGAAGGAGAAGGTGGAATGGATTCTAATGTTTTTGCTTCATGTGTTTTTCATGTTTTGGAAAATGTTTGTGATCTTAGTGTTCCAACAGTCCTGTTTAGCGATGGATGTAGCGCACAAAATCGAAACGTCAACTTAGCTAATCTTCTACAATTCGTGGCGATAAAACATAATACGACGATTTATCAAAAGTATTTGACGGTTGGACATACCCAGATGGAATGTGATTCTTTCCATTCAACCATCGAAAGAAAAAAGAAGTCAAAAGAAATGTACGTTTCAGCTGATTTTGTTAGAATCATAACAGAGGCAAGAAGATTCCCCGAACCCTATAAAGTAACGTCTTAGACTATACTTTATTTTAAAACTTTTCCAAAATTAGTTTCTATAAATCCATTAGACCAGGCTTTAAAACGGGTGATCCGGAGGTAACAGATGTTAAATGCATAAGATATGATTCCACGGGTATGTATTATAAACTTGATTTCGCCAATGATTGGATATTATCTCCGCAAAGGAAAGCGAAAATAGTTATTTCAAAAACTATTTTAAAATCACTTTATGAAAATTCCATACTTTTGCCGTTAAAAAAATATAACGACTTACAGAGTTTAAAGAAACTACTTCCAAAAGATTATCACGGCTTTTATGATAACCTTAAATTTAATTCTAATAAAGAATAGAAAGATTTTGAGATTTAATTTTGTTCCCTTTTTTATGAATAAAATCTGTTACTTTTATTGAATATATTTTTAGTTCATAAGCTACTTGTAAATGTACATAAATAACATACATATGTATTTAAATAACATATCCTTTGAGTTGTATGATGATATATTTAATTTAACAAACCATTTCATCAAACATTGAATTCGCTTTTCAAATAATTTTAAAATTTAATATATTTTAGATATAAGATTTTGTATGAATTAAAACAACAGTATTTCAGTTTAATCTGTGTATTTTTTTATGCTTCAGCTATTTTTCTAACCTTGAGTTTAAATTTTCAATTATTTAAATTTATTTTAAATAAGAAAAAGAACCTCGTATCTGCATTTCGGTAAATCAAAACATAAGAGACGGATACTCGTATGTAACAAAAACAGTTAAAACAAGTACTTTTGTGATGTCCTAGCAAAATTAAAACTAGCATATACTAACAACTGTAAAATATAAATAGAAAACATATAAAGTTTCGTTATTAGGTTCCATTGACGGAAACTACACGTTTTTTTCGTTTCCTGAAAAATTGTGTTTTTGTAGATACGAGGTTAACGCAGAAAGGGGACGATATGTCACCCAATTTAAACTTCTTTTTCGAGCCCATTACATCTTTTGAGTTGTACAGATTGATAACTTCCCTCAAAAATTCAAATTCTAAAACTTCAAGTTGCTTCTCTGATAATTTTGTTAAAAAAAATTGCTTTTAACATTTGCGATGTTTTATGTCATATTTTTAATAAACGAATTCTTCAACTTGTTTCTTCACAGATGACTTAAAACAAGCTGAAGTGATGCCTTTATTCAAGAGGTGGATAAGGCACCCCTGAATAATTATAGAACAATTTCATTACTTCTAGTTTTTTTCTAAATTACAATTGAACATTGTTATATTATGAAGGTGACCACGGTGCCGTATAACAGTATAAATGTATAACATCTAAAACAGCATCATAAAGCGCGGAACAGATTGAACCAGCAACAGCACTGTCAACAGCAACACACATAAGAACAGCAACAGCAACGCCAACAGCGTCGTTAGGCCAAAGTCCTAAACTTGCTGTTGCTGGTGCAGTATTGTCAACTTTCCCACTGCAATATTTAGTGGCATCACAAAGCAAAACAAAATAGAACGTAAAATAATTTTTCCATTTTGCTACTTTTTTATTTTGGTTGAAATTATCGTGTGAATAAATGAACTAAAATTGCAAAATTAAGTGACCAAAAAGTAATAAAGAATAAAAAACTATCGTGAGTATTAAAAAATCGCTGAGTAAATGAAAAAATTACTGTGCTTGCCAGTCTTTTGCCTAAAAAACAGAACTGAAACAACACTCATTCAATTTTATTAAATTGTCAATTTGTCAATCAAAACAACTGATTTTCGTCCAATTTTCAATTTATTATTTAACGACATTCCTTCAATTTTCTTAATTTGTCAATTTGTCAATCAAAACAAATGGTTTTCGTCCAATTTTCAATTTATTATTTTAATTTAAATAATAAATATTTAAAATTTACAAATAATGCGAGAAATAAGAGAAACAGATTGACGCTGTATCAATCTGTTGCTGTAACTTCAACAGCAACTTTAACAACCACGTCACTCTTTTTAGGGCCACTGTTTTAAATGGCTTTGATTACATTAAGGCTAGGCGCGCACATTCAATTTTTTGTTTCGCAACTGCTTAGTTCGAGCAACTAAAAAGTTTGTGGTTTGACACAAACTAAACAATTGCCTAAAATGAGTTCGATATTTTGTGTAACATATAATTATATGTACCTGCGCGGACATTCAACCAAATAGTTCATCTGTTTTCTATAAGCAACCAAACAGTTGTAAAACTAAAAGTTGAATGTGCGCGCCTAGCCTAACACAGCAACTTCAACATTATCGTTAGACCTTAACCCTAAATTCGATGTCGCTGTGCAAATGCTACCAACTTTTGAGGAGAAATTTGTTAGTATTATCAACACTTAAATGAAAATGTAACAACCATCTTTTTATTCGTCTATTTATTTTGGTTTTGACAGTGGAAGAATTGCTAAAAACAAATAAATTTTAGTACGACAAATTGTGCAAGTCGTATACATTGACGCAATTTACGTTAATTTTTATCGTTAAATGTACGGCAAAATCATTTCGCATTTGAATTTATTTTGATTATATGCTGTCAAAAACGCTGTTCACGTTGTAATCTATTTCACAAGACTTTTGATGTTGAAGTTTTCGTTGCCGTTAGACTAGGCGCGCACATTCAATTTTTAGTTGAACAACTGTTTGGTTGCTTATAGAAAAGAGATGAACTATTTGGTTGAATGTCCGCGCAGGTGCAAATGATTAGATGTTACACAAAATAGCGAATTCATTTTAGGCAATCGTTTAGTTTGTGTCAAAACACAAACTTTTTAGTTGCTCGAACTAAGCAGTTACGAAACTAAAAATTGAATGTGTGTGCCTAGCATTAAAGTTGCTGTTGAAGTTGCTGTGTCAATCTGTTTCACGCATAAAAAAGTGCAGTCACATTTGTTTTCCTCTTTCTCATTGACTTAGTACTAAAGAATAGAATAGAATAGTACTAAAGAATCTCGAAAAAAATCCCCTTTAAAATATTTTATGAATCATTTTGGTTTACTTAATGATTTTATTGTGTGCATTCTTTTTTGAGAAAATGTCGTCCATCAACGAAAAAATGCAACATAAACTAATTGCTTTAATAAAAGTATTTTTACAAACAATAATAATATATGTTAATAGATAATACAAGTAAATGCAACGAAAACTGTTTTGCAGTATATATTTATACGTTGAAAACAAAAATGAAAAAGGGAAATTTTCAGATTTGGCAATTGGATTATTTGCACATTAGCTCCTTTAGCACTGGTACCGTTTCATAGTATTCAAATTTTCCGTCAGTGTCGGCACGAGGGCTAGTGTCGTTTGGTAATCCGTTGGACCATTCTGTAATCAGCTACTAGCAGTCCATATCTAGTATGTCAATGCTCTTTCTCATGTCAAAATATTTTTTTTTGTGAAAAGAAGACGTCAAATTATGAAGCTGCCCACCATCTGTCATCTTCAATTGGAGTCAAAAAATCTGTTATACAATGTAGGGAATGCGCTATCCAGTGTATTATGGAGATCAGTGGCTGTTATGCATAATTCGTTCAGATTGTATTTATCTGTTAGAGGACAAAGGGTTAAAGTTAATGAACAATTTTGTTTAAATCAAGTTTTATCGTTAGGAGTACCTCAACGTTCAGTACTTGGCCCGATACTTTTCTTCATTTTTTATCAAAACGTTCTTTTTACAAAACTATCATAGCAAGGTAATTGCGTTTGTAGGTGATATGCCTGTTCGTATCAAAGTGCTTCTCCTCTTAACCTAATACAGAAAGTTGATTTGTAATTCTGCAATAAACTCGCAAACATATAATTATTCAGGTACGTGTTCTGAAAACCGTTTTGAAATTGTCAAGTCTTTTAGATATCTAGGTGTTTTAGTTGACTGGAAGATATGTTGGTCTGCTCATACTAATGCACTAAAAAAAATATATTATAATTATACTTTTATAAATCATTTTGCTCACAAGTTCTTTTGAAATGTATTTATTATGGCTTGGTTCACTCCAAGCTCGAATACGGCATATTATCTTGGGGTGGTACTCATAATAACAAAATGAATCCGCTTCTAGTTTCTCAAAAACACGTCATTAGTCTAATTTGTAATAAATCCCGTAAAAGTAATAGTCTGTCTATGTAAAGTTATAAAAATATATTTCGCTAGATCTGGATATCTATTTAACAGATTTTTTTCCAACTATAATCTGAGAATAAACAATCGGAACTTGTTTTAATACAAAATCATAACCTTCAAATTTTCTTCAATTTTTTTCACATCGATTGCTTCAAAACCTTTTAGTAGTCTTCCTTATAACATAAGAGAAATAATTTTTGACGTAAAAGGTGAAACTTTGGCTTTTCGACCTTATTACCAATAAGTAAATTAGCTTTTGTCTGTAATTATTTAGATGTCTAGATATTTAATGATTATATTCCTCGTTACGTTATTTTCTTTTTATTTAAATATATTCTTAAATTGTTTTTTTATTGTCGTGTTGTTAATAGCAAATATAATTTAATACATACTTATATCTTGTCGTGACCCCACATCACTATACAGGGGCTATAAAATATTTATTTAATTGTTTAAAATTGCTTAATATTAAAATATTTTTTTTTTATGAAAATAAACTGGGCTTTAATAATAAGCGAAAAAAATTAATACTCATTAACGCGTTTTTTTTTTTAATGAAATGATATCAAAGTAAAAAAACAACTTAAAAAACGAAAAAATTGGGTTTGATGCAAAATTGCGGAGAAACGGTTGTCCGCAGAAAAAAAGTTTTGGGACAAACTAAAACTGTAATAAATTCTTGATTGGTTACAACAAAAATCTAACGAATCGGACATAGTTTGGCAAAGATAAACGGTTTTCAGAACACGTACCTGAATAATTATATGTTTAAAACATAAATATCGCGAACAGTTATAATCCGTGTGGGGCGGTTTTACTCTCATTTGAATATTTTGAGTGCGTATTTTAAACAAAATGCGCTATAGACATGTTTTTTCTAAAGGTGGTGATTCTTACGTTATTGCTCGCCGGAAGTTTTGTTAACGCTATTATATTGAGAACAGTGTATGTATGTACCTATATAAAAAAGAATGGTTAAAAGAAAAAAACTTTCTCATATAAATAGAATACAAAATCGGAAAAAATGTGCGTACGTCACAGTAACGTGAAAACAAAAACATAAATAACAAACTGATATGTTTGATTTTTATTTTTTATTTTATTATTTTTATTTATTGACTCATTAAAATAATATTATATAAGGTATACAAACATTTTGATAATTATAGCTAAGAGTATATTGGATTGGCCGAAAGCCGTCTACCAGACTGACATAATTTGTATTAAAATTTTTAACAGATAATATAGGTATACATTAATTTTGAAGATGAATTATTGACCAATTCAGATAATAATTAAAAAGTGGAGAATATTGAAATCTTAATCTTTCCTTTTCGGCTTTTTTGGTCACAATGGATTTGGCAATGAAACGATAACGTTACATTAACTTTTCCCGACGTTTCGGCAGGGGTTGCTGCCTTCTTCAGGGGAACTTTATTGCACATAAATAGAAAATATATAGTTTGATTACAATTGTGTGACAAAATTACAATAAAACTTAGGTTAGGTTAGGTTGTTGGGCTGACAATTGATGTTGCTATTGTCACACTTAGATCAATGTAGATCCATTGTGTTACCCGTGAGTGTTATCACTCTTTCCTGATAAAACCTATGTATTCTATTAATCAGTCAAGCCATTTTGAGGCATTGACGAAGTTCAATATGTGTATTCCTGAAATATTAGAAATATCTTCTAGATTATCAAAGAAGTAGCTACCAAGCCATTTCCTTCTCTGGTGGCATAGTGACGGGCAATGACAGAGAAAGTGTGAGGTGTCTTCATGTACCTCCTCATCACCACATCCTCTGCATAGGTCATCTGTACTTAGTTTCATTTTAAATTTATGGTATTTCAATAAATTGTGTCCGGTGATTATGCTCGTAAGAGAGCGAAGGGACCTCTTACTAAGTTGTATAATTTTGTCAGTTCTCTGCTTGTTAAAGCAGGGCCATATTTTCCTAGTAGTATCACAGGTGTCAAGTAGATTCCACCTTTCATTGGATTTCCTTAGAATTATGTCTGAAATTTTCTGTTTAATGTTACAGAGTGGGATGTTTACCATCTCTGCTTGACTAGCGTCGAGCGCTGATCCCTGTCTTGCCAACTCATCGGCATTTTCATTACCGGGTATGCCGCTGTGTCCCGGTACCCAGCAGAGTCTAATATTGTGCTGCGTGCCAAGAACCTTAAGCTCTTCGCGACAGCAAGAGACAAGCTTCGATTTTATCACAGTGGCAGAAATCGCTTTTATTGCCGCTTGGCTGTCAATGTAAAAGGTGATATCAGCCCGTGGTATCGCCATCATTGATACCTGTCTAGCAGCTGTTGTCACTGCCAGGACCTCCGCTTGGAAGACACTGCTATGATCCGGGAGCCTAAGTGAGTTGTTTAGCTCAAGAGTTTCTGAGAAAAAGCCTGCACCAACACCTGTGTCCATTTTGGAGCCATCAGTATAGATTGCTATTTCTGATTCACTGGTGTAGGGTTGGTTGTTCAGCCATTCTTCTCTGCTTGGAAAGGCAGTTTGGAATGGTTTATAAAAGTCAAGCTCGGGTGTTGTATAATCTGTAATGATACTATCACCCAAGTATTTCTGAAGAATTTGAGCATGTCCTATTGCGCTGTTTTTCCAGGTATTAGTCTGGCTTAGCCTTAAGGCACTATATGCTGCGGATTCTTGTACGAAAAGGTCTAGGGGTTTCAGGTTGAGTATCGCCTCCAACCCTGCAGTTGGTGTGGATCTCATGGCACCCGTAATCCCAATGCACGCGAGTCTCTGTACTTTTGCCAGAGTTTTGAGGTTCGTGCTTTTTTCCGTTGCATTCCACCATACCAAATTACCATAGGTTAGTATTGGTCTGATTATCGCCAAATACATCCACCTGATAATTTTTGGACTAGGTCCCCAGGATTTCCCAAAGATTCTGTTACAGGAGTAGAATGCAATCATACCTTTTTTCGCTCTTTCCTTAGTGTTAAGACTCCAGTTTAATTTCCTATCTAGAATCACACCAAGATACTTTGCATGATCTGAAATCTTCAGCGGGGTGCCTTCAATTGAAGGTATTCTGAAGTTTGGTATTTTCCTTTTATTTGTGAAGAGGACTAATTCTGTTTTTGACGGGTTAACCATCAGGCCGCACTTTCTAGTCCATCTATTAACCTTAGAAAGGGCGTATTCAATCTGTTCACTGATAGTGGGTAAGAATTTACCTGTAGCTAATAACGCAAGATCGTCAGCGTAGGCTACTATCTTTACACCACAGTGTTTTAAATTAATGAGAATTGTGTTCATAACCAGCACCCAAAGGAGTGGTGAGAGAACTCCCCCCTGTGGGGTGCCCCTGGATGTGGACACTCTCATCTGTATCCCTGCAAGTTCCGAGTTAATTTGCCTGTTCTTTAGCATGCACATAACCCAACGTATTATCGAATTATCGATTTTATTGTCTACTAGAGCTGCCTTTACCGCTTTATTGTTCACGTTGTTGAAGGCTCCTTCAATATCGAGAAACGCAGCAAGGGTATATTCTTTGTCGCTCAATGTCTTCTCAATCGTGCTAACGACGCTGTGAAGTGCCGTTTCTACACTCTTCCCCTTTGTGTAGGCGTGCTGAGCTGGGGATAAATCAACCAGTTTCAGAGTGCCACGAATATGTAGGTCTATCAGTCTTTCAAACGTTTTAAGAATAAACGATGTCAGACTAATTGGCCTGAAATCTTTTGCTTCTGTATGACTGGGCTTGCCAGCTTTTGGAATGAAAACCACTTTGACTTCGCGCCATGATAAAGGAACATATCCCCATTTTAGACTGTTAAGGAATATGTTTTTCAGGAGCGGTATTATTTGGATTTCGCTTTTCTGTAGCATCATTGGGAAGATGCCATCAAGGCCAGGGGATTTATACGGAGAAAACGAATGGATTGCCCATCTTATCTTTTCTTCCGTTATAATATCCGATGGTATAATGTGTTCCGTGTAGGGTTCTGTTTCCAGGTTGCTGTCATTTGACCCGCAACCCGGGAAGTGAGTATTTATCAAGTGCTCAAGAGTCTCATTGCAGGATTCTGTCCAGCACCCAGTGGGCGTTTTTAGAGATCCTAAAGGGATTGAATCTTTGGAAAGAATTTTCCTTAGTCTAGCAGATTCGTTTGTCCCTTCGATTTCACTGCAAAAAGTTCTCCATGAGCTTCGTTTCGCTCGTTGCGTTTCTGCTTTAAATTTTCGTTGACTGGTTTTATATACTTCCCAGTCATTATCATTTCTAGTGTTTTTGGCAGCATTGAAAAGTCTTCTTGTTACTTTTCTCAAGTTACCGAGTTCTACCGTCCACCAGGGTGGTTTCTTTTTTCCTTTCCCTATATGTTTCAGTGGACAACTTTTCTCGAAGGCGCTACTAAGAATCACCCTGAGTTCTTCTGATGTTTGATCAATATGCTTGGGTTCTTGAATCGCAGTGTTATTGAAATTTTTGAGTTTTTTCTCTAATTCCCTATTAAAGAGATCCCAGTTGGTGTTTCTGAAATTCCTATAAGGTTTCGGAGTTTCCACTGCATCATTTATCAAGAAGCCTATAAGCCTGTGGTCTGAGAATGATTCTTCTTTGAGAACATTCCATTGGTCGATTGAAACTGTATCTGAATTATTAGTAACAGTTATATCAATCACTTCTTCCCTGTTTTTTATAACAAAAGTGGGCTCATTGCCCCTATTTGCTACCAGTAAATTATGTTCTATAATAAATTCAAAAAGAGACTCACCTCTACTGTTGGTGTCGGTACTTGCCCATTGAGCATGATGTGAGTTAGCATCACATCCTAGAACCACGTCCCATCCTTCGATTGCTGCTCGCTCTACTAGCTGGACTGTTAGGTCTGCAGGTGGTCCCTCCGTCCCGTCATATGGCATATAGCAAGATGCCAGGATGAGTGGTGGGAGCCCGATCCGCTCTAGCTTCACGACAGTCTGGTCTAGATTACTATATGTAGATAGAAGAAAAAGATTAAACTGTTTCCTAGCTACAATGCAAGTTCTAAAATTACTGTTTGATACCACTTGTGCAGTTTTGAACAGTGTAAGTCCTTTTGAGTGCAGGCCCTTAATTTTGCCACCTGCGATCCAGGGTTCTTGAATAAGGGCGATGTCTATTTGCCTACTCTCCATGAGGTAGACAAGGTTGGCGCTGGCTGCTTTACTATGTTGGAGATTAATTTGTACTAATTTCATGTTCATAGTTTATTAAAAACCTCCCGCCCCTTACTTACTTGCTTGTTCTTGTTGGCTATTAGTCGCAGTTTGCACCGGTTTATCCCGATCCGAACTTTGAAGCCAATTTTCCTCAAAAGTGGTATAGACTTGTGACTGAGCTGCACAACCACTTCTGTGCCGTCTTTCGTCTGCTCTCCCATCTCAAGCACTTTCCAGTTCTCACTGAGCTGCTCAGTATTTAGGGATTGCAGGTACCTCTCAATGCGGTCCCTAGGGATGGTTGGTCCTCGCATCATCATCTTCGCTTTGGGTCTGTTAAGGTCTTTTATTTCCTTAAGCCCCATAAGGCGAAGGTTTGCATTTGGCCAGGGAGCAATCGTTCTTTTGACGAAGTCCTGCAGCCACACGAGAGTATAATCGTCTTCGCATGTCAGCATCTTGAATCCGTGGACGGTTCTGAGATTACCGAAGAGAGGCGGTTGCCCGTTCTTAACGATAACGTCGTTCACCTCGTCCAGGATTCTGACTTCCATCAACTGCCATTGATCATCGGAGAGTTTTCGGGAGGTAGTACCGAAATCCGCAATGGCAAATTGTCGCTTCTCCGTAGTCCCTTCAGTGATCAAGGTCTTTCTTCTCTTCGTTTTGGGTGAAGGATTTGTAGGCGAAGATTTATCATCCTGCCTCGTTCTTTTAGACGCCGTTGAGTTTGGTTCAGGGTGGGGCGTAGTGCCGACCGTCTCCTTTCCCGCTCTCAAGGTCTTTGTCTTTGTTTTTGTCGAGTTGTTCGTTATGTCAGTGGTCGTCAAGGTCTTTAGTTTTTGAGTAGCATTGCCCAGCGCTAGCTTCTCCCTGGCCGTTAAGGTTTCGGGATTTTTGCTAGATAGACGCCGGACAATCCTCTCAGCGTTCCGTCGTTTCTTTTTCAGAACCCGTTGGGTGAGATTTCCAGCACTCCGTGAGGCCTTCTTCTCGATTACGGTGTTCTTTGTCGTGTTCATTGTCGTGTTCGTTGTTAAGTCTATGACACTACTTCCACTCGATAGAGATGGAAGAGACGTGCCGGAGTTGCCTATGGGGCTAGGGCCCCTAGCGCCACTCCCACACGGCCCCACCATATCCATCTCCAACGGTTGCACCTTCCCGCCTTCCAGTCCCGATGGAGCAAGTGGCTCCATACCAGGTCTGGTTGGGAGAAGTGGTCCCGCTGTTTGCTTCAGCAGCGTCGTCGTAGGCGTATTCGTCGAGGGGGTCTCCAATGAGATCGGACTTTCCTTTGATTGGATTTTACCAGTCGGCGGATTGGGCGGTCCCATTAGAGTATTCACGCTCGTACCCTCTGTAGAATTTACCTCTTTGGACGGCTGGGAAAGTACCCTTCCTGTCCTCTTAGGATCATTCGCCAGAAAAGCACGAGCGTTTTGAAGACGTCTTCGTTCAATGTCGTTGAGTTCCTTCCAATTCCGACTTCCAAGTCGTTTGACCGTCTTCTTACAGTTGGAGATTCTACTCCGAACTGAAGTGGTCGACAACCCTGAGAAGGCGGAGCTGGCAACGGAACACGCGTCGTCGTCTGAAGGGGTGAGGAGAAGGTCTTCTTCCTCTTGTGTTGTAATTGTCGTTGTCGTTGTCTTTGTCGTCTTGTCTTGTTGTTGTTGTTCGTTTTTATTTGTCACTGGCGACTTATCCCCTCCTCCTGTTGGAGAGGCCAAGCCCGCGCCGGCAGCCGTGACTTCTGTCGACGTTTCAGCGTATATCCCCGCTGGTGTTTTGTTCGTTTGTTGTGGCAAGTCCATAGTTTTATCGTTGTGGGTTCCTCTTAGTTGGCTTAAAACCTCAGCAGATCGATTGAGGATTTAATAAATATAAATCTAAAGCCGATCAGCTGAGGCTTCAAACGTAAGCCTCCCCACCGCAACAAGGTGGAAACCCGGCGAGGAGGCACAATAAAACTTACATTATGTAAAAAAAAAATTTTTTGTTACATTAAATTTTACATTAAATAAAATATTTTATTATATTGTTATGTATGCACTTCAAAATGAAGTTCCGTCTATATGATTTATAAAATTTGAAAACAATAAACAAGCAATTGACATGACGTTTAGTTTGAGACAAGTGAGCAGTATACAGCGGATATATTTTGTGTGTCTAGCTTTCGGTACATGTTGTTATGGTTGTTAATGATGTGCAGCGTCTCAAGTGTGTATCGCTTTGACGCGTGTTGCTCGGTTTGCAGAACTTGGACATCATCAAAGTCTGGAGAATGACCACCTTCGATCATGTGACTCGCTAATGCAGTTTTCCCAGGATTGTTGGATTTTATGTCGGATTTGTGGTTGGCCATACGTTGACGAAGGAACTGTTTTGTGGTGCCAATATAGCATTGATCGCAAGGATCGTCGGGTTTACCTTTAAAATTAATTTTGTATATGACATCAGTGGCTTTGTCTTTGTCTGGTTTAGTTTTAAGCTTAGTATAAAGGTGGCTCAATGTTATGTTGGATTTATAAGCCAAAAGAACATCTTTTGATTTGTTGGCGACCACCTTTTTGAAGTTTTCAGTTAAACCAGGTACATACACGACACTTTTGTAGTATCCAATAGGGTGATCTTCTTTTAGGTCCTGTGGAGCTCTGGTTTTCTACTTTTGTATTAGACCACGTATAACTGAGAAAGGAAACCCATTGTCTCGCAGTATTGTGGTGATTTTCATTTCGTTGGTGTTATGAAATTGTTCATCACTCAATGCAAATACTTTGCCAATAAGGTTGGAAGCCGTGTTCATTATGATGTGCTTGGCTTGGTTGGAGTTATAATTTATTAATCTACCTGAGGCTGTGTTTTTTTGGTGCCAGTTAAACACAAGAAGCTCATTTTTTCGATGAATTTTCACGTCAAGAAATGCTATTTCACAGTTCTTTTCTCTCTCAACTGTGAATTGGATCTTTGGATGGAATCCGTTCAGGGATGTAAGAACCTCTTCGATCTTATCTTTATTTATAATGGCAAAAATGTCATCCACATATTTTGAGACAAACTTGGGTTTTTTTTCCATTTTTTACAAACATTCGTCAAGCAAATAGTCCAGGACCAAGTTGGCTATAGTCAGTGACAGTGGATTGCCCATGGACATTCCAAAAATCTGCATGTAAATGTCATCTTTATACTGCAAGTAGTTGTTCTCTTTTAAGCAAAAATCGAGAATTTCTAGGAATCTGCATTGACTCAACGGTGTATTCTCAGTTATTACATCCCATCTCTTCTTAACTATATTTATAGCTAAAAGTATGGGAATGTTGGTAAAAAGTGAGACCACGTCGTATGAGACCAAAACATCATTCTTTCGAAATTCAACAATTTTTGCCTTTTCAATAAATCCCAACGAATTTTTTTACAGAGTAGCTTGATTTTGTTGTCACGTACTGTAATATTTTGCCTACATATTTGGACAGCTCATAGCATGGCAGTTTCATAGATGACGTAATGGGACGTAAGGGCAGAGCTGGCTTGTGAATTTTCGGCAAGTCGTAGATTGATGGAAGTTGTGCCGTGTATGTAGTGATCTTAGTTTTTTCGCGGTCATCTATGAATTTGTTGTTGCTCGTTGGATTATTCCGCACTCGTCTATATGTGCTGCGGTCGGATAACAGATCACACATTTTGTTGTCATACTCTTCTCGTTCCATCGCCACAGTAACGTTGCCCTTATCAGCTGGTATAATGATAATATTTTTATGCTTCTTTAGAAATTGTATAGCTTGTTTGTTTACATTAAGCACATACTTGGCAAATTGATCGTTGCGTTGGTGTCTTTCGAAGGAGTGTAGCATGTTGCTGTATTGTGCTCTGATCATCTCTTGGTCCCTTTCGTCTTGAACATTACGAATAACCTCTTCGCCATCGGCTATTAATTGAAAGAGCGGGAAGGTTTTTTTGTCAACAGGTAGTGCACATTTTTTTCCCAAAGATAACAACTATTTGATTTCAAGAGGAAACTGCACATTTGTTCTATTATCAAACCATTTTTCATGCATTTCTATATCAAATAATTTCCATAGTGATGATTTGAGTTGGTCTCGGATATCTCAATGTTAAGGACCTTTTGGTGAAATTTAAGTTCAATCTTAGCATTGATACCCAGAGACTCCTTGTCAGAAAGAAGCTGTTTAGTGTTAAGTGTAGAGTTTATTAAATGATTAGGAATAAGTCTTGATTGTCGGCAAATCAAAAGGAATTTTAAATTCTGTTTTTGTGAAGCTAAATTTCTCAGTGAATTGCTATATTGTTTTAAGTTGTCACACACCTGCAAACCATATGTATATTTGATGTGTTGATAGTAGTTCTTCATGATGATGGTGAATTCTCGGCTGGCCGTCCGATGATAATATTGAAGTTGAATTATTGACCAATTCAGATTATAATTAAAAAGTGGAGAAGATTGAAATCTTAATCTTTCCTTTTCGGCTTTTTTGGCCACAATGGATTTGGCAATGAAACGATAACGTTACATTAATTATAATATAATACATTATATATACATTATTTAAAAATCGTTTTTATACTATGCAGTTGCGATATTTAAATGTTTTAACGGTGAAATTATAAACCACTTTTCAGCCACGAGATCCATTTAAGATTTGTAGGATTTCTTCTAAATCCAATGACTGCACTCGAAAATAATGAACTCGAAATTCTTTTAAAACTGGACAGACAGCTATAAAATGAAACACATCTTCTCTTTCATTACGGTTACATAAAGTACAAAAAATAGGTAACTCAGGATGGTGTGGTATAAAATTGAGGTTTAATAGTTCTCTTAATCGGAAGATTATGCTTATTAATTCCGTCGAATGTTCTTCTAAAATATAGGTTCTTTCATTTAAGTTGTGATTCAACTTGCTATAATATAATCTATACTGCGAATTCGGAGCTTCCTCCATGAAGTTTTGGTACATTCTGTTTCCCGTTTTCTTCAGCAATTCTTCCAGTTTTGGTTTTAGGGATTCCACGTGCTCTTCAGCTGTAACCACCAAGTTTACTCCACATTCCGACGCCAGCTTCTTCCATTCTTGAACACATCCTCCTTCAGTCGACATTAAGTGCATAAGTACTATTTTTGGTATTCTCTGCTCATTCATTGCTAAAACTCGCATTATGTATTTGAAATGAATCTTAAGAGTATCCAAAAACATAGGGGGAACACCAGACTCTAAATGTAATATATAGTTGGGCGAAGTAGTGGGTATTCTAAAGAACCTCCTTATAAAGTAACGTAGGAACTTCTCTACTGTTTTGTAGGGTCGGAATACCCAAGCTTGTGCTCCATAAAGAAGAATGGAAGTTGCAGTTGAATGAAATATTGTATGTTTAGAAGTATGTGAAATACTCTTCTTATGGATACAACTGCCCCAAACCGAACATATAGCTCGCTTTGCCTCTGCTAGTTTGACGTGAAGATGTTTTTTCATGTTAGAATTCGATGAAATCAACAGTCCCAGATATTTGTACTACCTTACAATTTCTATTTCCTCTCCTTGAAACGCCCACTTCTCAATTCGTGAGTGTCTGCCTCCACTACGTCTTAGGATCATCATTTTCGATTTTTCCAGTTTGACAGATAGGTTCCAACTTTTACAATACCTTTCTAATCTGTTTATCATAAGCTGCATGCCATCAACTGTCTCTGCGAGAAAAACTATGTCATCTGCATATAGTAAGCCTGGAATTTTTGTCCGACGGAGCTCAATTCCACCTCTAACAGCATCTGTGATATCGTTTATGTATAGTGTAAATAGTAGTGTGCTAAGAACACACCCTTGTCTTACTCCCACTGTTGTTTCGAAATCTTCGGAGAGACATTTTCTGTCCCAGATACGAGCTGTATTATTATGGTACAAAGCCTTCAATACATTTAACATTTTCGAAGATATTCCAAGCGTATATAATTGGTAGAAAAGAGCTTCTCGCGGTATAGAGTCAAAGGCTGTTTGAAAATCGACAAAGAAAGCATAAAGCTTTTTATTCATGTTTTTATAGATCTCTGCTAAGCTTAACAACCAAAATGTCAGGTCTACAGTCGAATAATCTCTCCTGAATCCGGCTTGGAACTCATGCAAAATCTTATTGTTTTCTACCCACTGAGTTAGACTTTTATATAGAACGGATGAAAAAAGTGTTGTATATTCTATTATGTACTTGTATGTACAATGTACATACATGTCTATGTATATGTAACAAGAAGTCTAATATGTATATTGTAAAATATAGTTGATCAGTCAGTCAGTCGGAACTAGAACATTGTCGAATAAAGATATACTTTATTATAACAGTCACATTTTGTCTTTAATTAAATATATATATAACATGGTGTCAGGTGGTAAAATTTTATAAAAATGCCTCCAAAACAAGAGTCTACCAGTACAAATACAATCGCTCAAAATATTTCTTCAATCCCGCCATTAAATGTGAAAAGTTCAAACCTTGCAATCACGTGGAAAAATTGGTCAAGTCAGTTTAAAATTTTTTTGAGAGCTTCGAACTTGGAAGCTGAACAAGATCAACGCAAAGTTGCATTACTGTTGCATCATATGGGACCAGAATCGTTTGATATATTTAATTCTTTTAATGTAGAATTAGACTCAATAAAATTTGATGACTTATTCAAAAAATTCGAATCATATTGTTTGCCCAAAGTGAATATTGCGATGGAACGGCATAATTTTTTTTCACGTTCACAAAAAGCCGAAGAAAATACCGAAGCGTATGTAACGGTGTTAAAAAATTTAAGTTTATAGAGTGAGTTTGGAAGTATAAGAGAAGAGCTTGTACGGGACATTTTTGTTTGTGGTTTACATGACAACTACTCATACGTTAGAGAAAAGCTTCTCAACGAAGGAAACATCAAATTGGAAAAAGCTATTGAAATTGCAAAGACAATTGAAATTGCGAAAGAGCATTCACAGAAGTTACAGAAGAGTGAGCCTAACACATTGATTGGTGCACTTGATAAAAAAGCTTCGACCAACATACACAAGCAATCTAAAAACACAAATTACAATAAACCAACACAGCAGCGATTATACCAATCATCATCAAAAAACTATTCCAATACGTCACAACGCTCCAATGTGAATTCGTCGCACCATTCGAACCCACAATCCCAATACAATCACCAATACATGTAGTCAAAGTCCAGTTCCAGCCAATGTAAAAAATGCCGCGAAGTTCACAAATCGTCGCTTGGATATAATATTGTCGTAAGTAACAATTTGCTACTTTTGGGGAAACGCATTTTAAGTTCAAAAAGTTTTTTCTCAAAAACTGTTCGGTGAATTTTTTTAGAAATTGAATGGCTTATACAGAAAATATCTGGCAACTCAAAAACGTGAAATTAAATATAATATTCTGATAAAGGAAGGAATAAGGGTAAATTATTCTCAATATGCCGTTGCCGTATGTGACGATTAAACCAAAAGTGCTTGTTACCCAAACACATACGACAAAATAATCACACATACCACAAAAATAAAACAAACTCAAATTTGTTAGTATTTAACATAAAACATTATAACATACAACCTTTTTATTTAAAAAGTGAAACAAACTCAAATTTATTTTTATAATTATTTATTTTTCTGTATAAAAAATATTTTTGTGCAACAAAACTTAAAATAAACAAAAGTAAAAATTAAAAATAAAAATAAATAATTAATTCATATTATTCGATTACTTATAAATACGGTTTAAAAAATCACATTTTTAAATTCACAGTGCAGTTGATTTTAAATATTAACTTAACAACATTTAAGAATAGGAACAAAAATACTCTTTAAAAAGATCAAAGTTTTAATTAATTTTTAAAATGGCACGATAAAATGTTTTATCTTCATTTTTTTCAAGATATGGAATCATACTTTTTATATCGTTTTTTTTTGTTGGAGTCGATGGCCTTGGATTGAGCTATACGAAGCTGTTTTTGCCATAAATTAGCATCGGTTCGGTTTTGGTCAAATCGTTTTGACCAAATCGGTCAAATCGTTTTGATTTTGGTCAAATCGTAATAAGTGTAAAACGCATCCTTAAATGAAATCTTACATCCTATTTTGTAAGCATTTTCTTTGTTGTAGATTAGTGTTTTGACTTTAAAGAACTGGATCTGCTTATAAGCCAAGTTTTCAGACTTGAAAGCATAGTTTTTGAAATCCTTTTGGTTCATTTGTAAAATTTTCAAGCTAACATTTGGAAAATTCATTTTATTTAAAAGGCGAATCAAAGTAATTTGGCTGGGTATTTCTATCTTTCGTAAATATTTTTCAATGAGGCTATGGACACTAGACTGGGCCAAAAAAATTGACTATTTTTTGTTTTGAAAGATATATCGAGAATATCATTCAGAATGACAAAAAAAAATTTTCGTAAAAGTTTGAGCCCTTAATATCAATTTTAAGAGGGCTATCATCGCTAATTTTGATTTTTAGTCATAATTTCATGTTTTGCGTCAGAACTGACAAAAAATTGAAGTAAAAAAATTCATTTTGACTTACTTTTATATAAAATTAAATTCCCTACAAAAAAGGTCAAAATGAAAATTTTCGTCAGACAAGCCGTTTTTGAGTAATTAAGCTTAATAAATTGTTATTTTTCTTCGATTTTACTTTTTTAATTTGGAATTTTGTAACTAACGAAAAATAACAATTTATTAAGCTTAATTACTCAAAAACGGCTTGTCTGACGAAAATTTTCAATTAGACCTTTTTTGTAGGGAATTTAATTTTATATATGTTGCATTGGCAGCACCTTCTACTTAGCTTAAACTATTATAATTTATATACAACTAGTTAACCTATTCAAAATGTCAAATAAATAAAATATTATTATGATTCTCAAATAAATCTTGAACATGGTGGCAGCGGAAGGATGCACCTGTCTTTTGACACATTTGTTTAATTCCGTTAAATCAACGCAAATTCTTATCCCTTCCTTTTTAGGAACAACAACCATAGGTGCACACCAGTCCGAAGCTTTTTCCACTGACTTGATTATTCCGTCTTTTTCCATTTTTCTGAGTTCTTCCTGAACTTTTAGTCTCAAGTGTATTGGCACAACTCTAGGAGTCGAAATAGCAAATGGTGTAACCTTATCTTTAAGTTCAATTTCATATTCCTCTTTAAATTTCCCCAAACCTCCAAATACATCCTTAAATTCCTCAAACCAATTCCGTTTTGTTACTCCAAATAGTTTTTTTACTAGACCTAATTTTTCTATTCCAGATGATCCCAGCAAAGGTGTTATCTTATCCGCGGTTATATATATTGTTTCCTTAATAGTTTTTTCTTCGTAATGTAAATTCACAGTCGACTTCCCTATAACATCAATCGCCTGGTTTACGCTAAATAATTTTGCTGCAGTTTTTTCTACTTTTATTCCCTTTATATTTTTAACTGCATGCCATGGTACTAACGTTACATCAGCACCCGTGTCGACCTTGAATTGTATACGATCTCCATTGAGTCATAAATTAACTGACCAGCTCCTAGTTACAGCACCTACAAAATACTCCTCATCATCGGCTGCTACATTCTCATCCTCCTCTCGTACCTCATTTATTTTTCTTGATCGACACTGCTTTGCATAGTGCCCTATTTTTTTGCAGCTTTTACATACAATATTTTTAGCTGGACACCTATCGTATTCATGACGCTCATACCCACATCGCATACAGCTCTGATTTTTGTTTTGTTTGTTTCTATCATGAACTGTATCATTTTTATTTATTTTGCATTTATTCTCAATACGTGAGAACTGAATGGCCAGCAAAGATTAAACTGGCTGCTGACATTCAAGACTATTATTCTGTTAGAAACGAACTCAGTGTAATCAATGATTTACTGTTAAGAAGTAACAGAATGGTTATACCAAAGAATTTAAGGCCTACAATGTTAAATAAATTACATGCTGGACATTTAGGCATAACAAAGACAAGAATTAGAGCTAAAAGAACCATGTGGTGGCCAGGAATTTCAAAAGACATTGAACATAAAGTGAAGAGTTGCCCAGCATGTGTCGAGAACTCAAAAAATAAACAAGAGCCTTTAGTCGCATCAAGCTTGCCGGATTACCCTTGGCAAAAAGTTGCCATGGATTTATTTAAGTTAGAAAATAAATGGTATATCGTTATCACTGATTGTTATTCCAGATATTTCGAAATTCAAGAATTGGTTCGAATGCGTATGAGTGATGTGATTAAAGTATGCAAAGCTACGTTTAGCCGATACGGGGTACCTCAAAGTATTTTTACTGATAGTGGGACACAATTTCAAAACCTCGACTCATCCCAGTTTCGACGTTTTGCGAAGGAATGGTCGTTCACTATTTTTTCGAGCAGTCCCCAATTTCATCAGGCAAATGGAGCCGCAGAAGCGGCTGTGAAGGTAGCCAAAACTTTAATGAAGAAAAATCCAGGAAACGTCGATCTGGCGTTACTAGCATACCGAAATACACCACTTTCTAATGGACTTAGCCCAGCAGAATTGCTTTTTGGACGGAGACTTCGCGACAACCTTCCGGATGTAAATTTAACTGTCAAACCAGATTTTAGAAACTTGATTAAAAAGGAAGAAATTTATAGAAATAAATATAAATCAAATTACGATAGACGACATAGAGCAAAAGAACTGGTGGAATTAAAGCCCGGAGAGTTTGTTTGGGTAACCGATCTCAGGAGACATGGGAAAATTATTAAAAAAGTACAACATAGGTCTTACTTAGTTAAAACTGATAAGCGAATTATCCGCAGAAATAGATTTCATTTGATTCAAGCTCCATATTTAAAATCTTTACAGATGAAAACTTCTGCTGAGGTATACCTGGGACCCGACGTCAATTTACCAACATCTACGTCGGAAGCAAAAGAGATATCTACGTGTCCTACAAAAACTGTGCAGATTCCTGCTCGCCGATGTTCCAGTGATGCTATAATAATCAGATCCGGGAAAAAAGTTTATGGCAATATTTAAAATGGAATCTCTTAACATTTCAATTGTTTTCTTTTGATCAACTTTTGTTTTCATGTTTAACTTGAATTGAATTCTAAAATTTATTTATCTTAAATTATAAATAATTAATGAAATATTAAACTTTAATTTTATATAAACTTTAATATCTAAAGGGAGATGTTGCATTGGCAGCACCTTCTACTTAGCTTAAACTATTATAATTTATATACAACTAGTTAACCTATTCAAAATGTCAAATAAATAAAATATTATTATGATTCTCAAATAAATCTTGAACAATATAAAAGTGAGTCAAATAGTAAACTAAAAGAGCAGACTTATTGCATAATGTAATGCAACCTCAAAATCTACTTCCAAATTCATGTAACGTAACAGTCCTGCTAAAACATTTTTAGCGTTTAAATGACAGGCCTCACTGATTTTTAAATTAATAGAAAATGTTAGTTAAAAAGTCTATTTTGAGAAAAAAATAATAGATATTGAAAAAGTATTCAGTTTCATATATTTTCAGCTAAATTTGTATTGAAATATGCGTATGAATGTAACGTAACAGTTCGCGTTTTGGTCCATATACATCTTTCCCGGCGGTAGAGTGAATCGAGTGGATCTTTGAAATAGATCCCGATAGAAAACAGGATTCCAAATTGCTTTTGTAATACATGTTAAAACTTAATCCAGATCCGGATCCAGTAAGATTTGTGAATAATAAAACGCACCTATTGCGTACTTATGACATCGTGAAAACTTTGAGTACTGAAATCTTGATTTTATCACTTTCCATTGCTGTCTAAAACTTAATTCAATCCCTCACCATTTTTTCACATCTCGACCAATATGTCAAAAAGACGAAAGACAATGAAAATAATTATACTATAAGCATTCACTATATCAAATTATAGATCGTTCTTCATCTGTCAAGCCATGAACTGGCTGATGACTGCGACTTCAATGGATTAAACAAATTAGTTTTTGCCACTTATAATTCCATTACAAGGTGGGAATGATGTCAATCGGCTTATAAATCTCTGACAGAGGGAGTAAGATAAAGTACGGAAACCATACAAAAAAATATTTATATTATGAGTTTTTGTTTTGCTGAATTATATTACTTTTATATTTTATTTTACCTTTTGTTTTTCTTCATTTAATTCAATTGAAACGCATTCTTTTCTTTTTATTTTTTAATATTAAAAACAGATTGTTATCAAATAATTTTCTATAAAATAATTTTGCTACTGATGATGAGGCAAATAAGTCCTCGAAATATATATACAGATAAAAAATAAAAAGAACAGAATGCGTTTCAATTGAATTAAATGAAGAAAAACAAAAGGTAAAATAAAACTTAAAAAAAAAAAGTTAAAGGATTGGTTTGATTTTGATAAGGTGAATGCTACATCTAGTGGCTTGTCAAAAAAAAAGTTTTGACTTTTTCGCTGCATGACAAGTACCTAAGTATGTATATGGTTTTGTTGCCGGCGGCGTTAAGCTAGATACACATTGTTCAAATGCATGACAAGCACGTGTAAGTCTATTATTTCAGTGGCGAGAGGACGTTGTCCTTTGTGTGTTTTTTTCTGCAAAATTGTGTTTTTTCGAATTTCTTTGAGATTTTTGTAATTTTATCCGAGTAATTTGTTTTATTTTGTCTGTCCATTTCATCATACAATTTTCGTTTGCTGTTTTAATATTTTAATCAGTGCTTATGCTGTGCTATGTTCGCATCTCTTCAACGTACTATACGCAAATGAACCAATAAATAAATGATCAATCATCAATCTTGCATATATACAATATTTCTATGCAGTACACTAGATTGAAAGGATTTTGATTTTTCTTCAAGCTTACATCCAATCTATACGTGTTACTTTTTCACTAATACACTTACACGTGCTTGTCATGCATTTGAACAATGTGTATCTAAATTTAAACGCAATTGCTGAGGTTGAGAAAAATGCGGAGTTATCGTTCATTCTTCTTTGTGGTTTTCTTTTTTATATTTGGCGTTCGCTCAGTGAAATTCGCTTAACTGAGTACAGCAAGGAGTGCGAAGAGGTGACTCCTTTTCGCATGAACAAAGTTAACTCATATTAAAAATCACAAAATTTTAAACATTTAAAACCTACTCTAAATCAATTTTAGAATGGGAGTCGACTCTAAATATTGAGTATAAAACGAGAACCGACTTTTTGTTAATTTTAAAGGACATAAACTATACTTTAACGTTAAAGAGCTCGTCTTACTTTAACAGCAGCATATAGCTAGTTTATCTTTTAAAAGTATACTTTATCCATATTGACAATGGTCATTTCATACCAAAGAAAATCGAAGAAAAAATGTTTACTGATGTTTTATTCGATTTTTTAAAGATGTTTTTTGTAAATAGACTGAATAACTGAATATTATAAATTCGAAATAATCGTACGAAAGTGCTCTACGATGAACAAATCTGTAAATAGAAATATATGTACATACATTTCTTATGTATGCACGCGCGCCGCCGCCGCCACCGGCCGAGACGAGTATAGCTAAATGAATCTGCACCTTGCAACAACAAATTGAGTTTTTATGCTGTGAATTTGCGATTTATACTTTATTTCCATCTAAAATAATGTAAATACATAACTTATTAACAATCAAAATCTGAGGTAGTATATAAAATGTACCTTTTTCGGCGAAAAATTATTTGGTTTAAAGTTGTCTGTTCTTTTTACTTTTTTTTTTGTGTTTTTGTAGTTGTGTGAGTTATGTACAGTGTTGCCCCCCGAACTGATTGAAAGTGAAGTGTTTAGGAAAAAAAAGTGTAGTAAAAACGTAGTAAAAAAACAAAACAAAATAATTTTGCAAATTTGTATCCTTTAATTCACTTTTCAAAAATTCTCTCTACGTCTTTCGAGTGTTCTCTTGATAATAAATAATTGCATCAGCTGTTAAAATATTTAAGTTTTTTCTTAAATCATCCCTTATTATATTTAAACTTGAGAAAAACCTCTCTGCAGTTGCATTGCTATGAGGCAAGCTACACAAAGTAGGCATGGAACTGCATACATTTTCAAAAACTGGCTTTCCAAGAACATTTTTAACACTCAATAAATTGACCCAACATTTAAAATGTCTTCATTGAAATATTCTTTTAACGTTTGTTATGAACCTATAATGGAACAAAATTCATTTGCTTTTATATAAAATGGAAATTTTTTCAAAAGGGGCATTATAGTCGTAATGTCTCCTTTTGAAATTTGAAATCAATTAAATCAAATCTTTCTAAGAGTTTTTCGCATAAAGCTTTATAAAATTGGCATGACATCGTTTGTACTTTTCTTAAAATATTATTTTCAATGTCGTTTCTACAGCAAAATACTGTTAGAATACTGTTGTGTCGTTTGGGCTCCTTACTATAAAAACTCTTCTAGTAGAATAGAAAAGATTCAAAAACGATTCACGAAATTTTCGCTTCGAAATCTAAATTTGGACCGCTATGCCTGCATATAAAGCTCGATGTATTTTGATTGACTTAAAAAGCCTTGAATCTAGGAGAGTTTACTATTCGATCTTCTTTGCGCGTGATACGAGTATTATAACTGGTTACATTGATTGTGAAATTGTGATTCTTTAAAACTGCTGTGGCGCGTTGTTTAAGACCAAGAGCTAACCACTGTTTCTCTATTCCACATCATTCAACTAGTTACGGTATTAATGAACCAATTACACGAGCCTGTAACCTGTTTAATAAATACATATGCTAATGAAATAGAATTCGAATGCTTTAAAAATGTTTTTAAGAATAAAATATTGAATCTGATTTTATTTGAATAACAATAAGTATCTTATGATTAAATAGTTTTGATGTTCATATTTAGTTTAGCTGTTAACATATTTTTATTGTAAGTCTAAGAAAGTTTTTGTACTTATAGACAAATAAATAAATAAAATTCTTCGAATTTAAATCAAAAATACATGGACGTATGCGCAAGGTGATGAACTTTGTTTTTGAAAACTAAATTGATTGATATAAGATCAGATTTGCAAACATTTTTCATATAAAGTCTAACAAAAACTGTTTTGTGGATTTGTATATCAAATGCACTTTGGTGTTTTCGCTTTGAAAATATGCGTAGTGCTTGGAGGAGCGTTCGTAGTGCGTGCTTTTGAAAAAAAAAGTGTAGTAAAAACACTACGATTGTAGTAGGGGGCAACGCTGGTTATGTATCTGTCAAATTAAGGGTTGTTCAACGCAAATTCGCTTAGGTTCTGTTGTAAAACCCACACCAGTTAGAAGAGTTGTATAACGTATAACTTTTAAGGTTTTCGCGGTTGTTGGACATAATAAATAAGTATTTTTCGGATTATCCGCGTTATTTGAAATTTAATATGAGTGCAATTTAAGACTCACCCCGAACGTTTCGCATCAAATTGCATTGAGCGTGGTCGCCGGGAAACTGCTGTTGAAATGTTATTTATTAGCTTGGCTCCGCAGGTTGTACCGGTGCGTAGACGGTTCTATCTCTTGATGTTGTTGTTGTTGTTGTTGTTGAGGTGCAGGTTGTTGGGAGCAAACGACGCTCACTACATCGCAGGGTGTTATAATCTTAATTTTGGATGCCAGTGTGGTATCGATAATAGGATTCCACGTGAGTTATGTTGCAAATCCTCTGGGATTTGAAAAAAATATATAAATATATTCTTCTCCTTCAACGTGGAGCGACAAATGAAAACGCAACGAATTATTAAAAGATTTAAATGGATCTTCAGAGATCCTCTTTATTTCAGACGTGAATAAGAACTGACTTAAAAGCTAAGATACAAAATAATGCTTAAGACTAATGTGCCTGATGAGATGATCATACGATCATCGAATTATGCTGACTGTTATTTTGTTGATGCTGGATGAGATGGTCCCACGATCGTCGAATTATGCTGACTTCGTTATTGATTTTGCATCATTGTTTATGTCTGGCTGCCTCTTTGGAATTTTAATAGAGATGATTTGTGGACTATATGTGTTGGTTTCTGATGTCATGGGGATCGGCATGGGTACCTTTGTAACTCCCCCCTCCTTAGATTGAAGACTCTCCTGAGGCTTCACGTTTTCAATGTCGTTCATTGGTATGTTATCAGTATTTTTTATTTCTTCGGCACGTATAATTTTTTTTTATAATTTTAATGGTGCTTATTTTGACATTCTCTTTCGTTAGAAAGTGAGTCGAATTCGTTGAAACTTAATTTTGAGACTCGGCGATTAGAATGTTAATCGAACAAATCGAAAGTTCACCCAATCAATAGAGGTGCTTATTTTGACATTCTCTTTCGTTAGAAAGTGAGTCGAATTCGTTGAAACTTAATTTTGAGACTCGGCGATTAGAATGTTAATCGAACAAATCGAAAGTTCACCCAATCCATAGAAAGTTCGTTCATTTGCGAAAGCTAATTCAATTTTGACATTCGAAAGAATAGAATTAAATGTCATTTTTGTGTCGTTTGAATTTTTCTGTCGAGTAAACAATAAAACATGTAAGTTTTTAACTATTTCATGGAAAATAAACTACTTTTATTATTTTTGTTGTTGTTTTATGTTTAAAGGTCGCATTAAAACTGGACAAACCGCGAACAAAAGGAAAAGTAAATTAAAATAATGGAAGAAAACCCGGATGTAGCAAAGGGTTTTTTTTACCACCCGCGTTGATACGGAAAGCATCCACTATCCTTCTCCTCTGCACTTCTTCAAAACCATCTTCATTTATAAACAACACAAATGCCATATTTTTATTTTTTATTTTATGGTTTTATCAAAGAAATTTAAATTTTTAAACAATAAACAAAACAATTACAACTAAACAGATTTCACTTTTTGGTTTTGACATTTCACAAACACTTCTCTTTTGTTTTCCATATGTTAGTGTGACCAAGCGTATACGAAAAAAAAATAAAAATTTAGAACGCGTCATGAACAACTTATTTTTTAAAGAATAGTTTCAAAACAGCTGAGTTGACACAAAAAATGTAATGAATATGTAGTTCTTTATGGTTAAACTTTACTTTGTAATGAAAAAGTGTATTATTTATTTTGTTTCTTGATTCTTTATCCAACATCTATAAAATGTTTAGAAACAAAAAAAAATGTAAAACGGTCATACTAATTCAAATTGAAATATAGTAAATGTCAAACGGCTGACAATGAAAATGAATCTTTTTTGAAGTTCATTTTATGCTATCTTTCGAAAATGAATGTTATTCGTTCGAATCTCAAAATTAAGAAAGTTCATTCGAAGGAATAGAATCATTCTAACGAATAGATTATTCATGAGAATGTCAAAATAAGCATGAGAAAGTTCATTCATTTGCGAAAGCTAATTCAATTTTGACATTCGAAAGAATAGAATTAAATGTCATTTTTGTGTCGTTTGAATTTTTCTGTCGAGTAAAGCCTAGTACTCACCTAGCGTGAAATGAAAAACAAATACGTTCCAAATTACACGCGAAGAATAAAAATGAAAATAGAATAAACTTTTCCACGTGAATTTTTGATACTCACTTTGAATGGAAAAAAAAAGACAATTATTTTTAAACTGATTCGTTCTTTCTGTTTATAAATTTTCAATTTTTTGTTTTGAAACAAAATATTGAAATCAACTGACAAATGTCACAGTTTTCCACGTTGCCTTAAACTTTTTCCTGATGGTTGTACATTGAGAAATGAAAATCTTAGCGTGGAAAAAGTTGTGGAACATATTTGTTTTCCCAATCCACATTTTAGTACTCACCTCTCGTTGCGGATTTCATGCCAGTGAACCAGCAGTCACTTTTATATGAAATTTTCATTTTCACTTGAACTGAGTACTAGGCTTAAACAACAAAACATGTAAGTTTTTAATTATTTCATGGAAAATAAATTACTTTTATTATTTTTTTTGTTGTTTTGTGTTAAAAGGTCGTATTCCAACTGGACAAACCGTGAACAAAAGCAAAAGTTAATTAAAATAATGGAAGAAAACCCGGAGGTAGCAAAGGGTTTTTTTTTTACCACCCGCGTTGATACGGAAAGAAAGAAAGCATCCACTATCCTTCTCCTCTGCACTTCTTCAACACCATCTTAATTTATAAACAACACAAATGCCATATTTTTATTTATTATTTTATGTTTTTATCCAAGAAATTTAAATTATTAAACAATAAACAAAACAATTACAAATAAACAAAGATTTCACCTTTTGGTTTTGACATTTCACAAACACTTCTCTTTTGTTTTTGATATTTTAGTGTGACCAAGTGTATACGAAAAAAAATAAAAATTTAGAACGCCATATGAACAACTTATTTTTTTTAAGAATAGTTTCAAAACAGCTGAGTTGACACAAAAAATGTAATAAATATGTAGTTCTTTATGGTTAAACTTTACTTTATAATGAAAAAGTGTATAATTTATTTTGTTTCTTGATTATTTATCCAACATCTATAAAATGTTTAGAAACAAAAAAAATGTAAAACGGTCATACTAATTCAAATAGAAATATAGTAAATGTCAAACAGCTGACAATGAAAATGAATCTTTTTTGAAGTTCATTTTATGCTATCTTTCGCAAATGAATGTTATTCGTTCGAATCTCAAAATTAAGAAAGTTCATTCGAAGGAATAGAATCATTCTAGCGAATAGACTATTCATGAGAATGTCAAAATAAGCATGAATATTCTTATGTTTATGTTTAATTATAAAGTAGCAAATAGCTATTACAATGTAAATGAAATCGTATTACGATTGTTCTTATATTCTATTAATTTTATTTTATTTTGATGCTCTATATCATTTATAACAAGGTCTTTTATTATTACTTCTGAGTCAATAAGACTAATAATTATTTTGTGATTGAAATTTTTTATTTTATTATTATAAGCTTTATTATTTAATGTTACTGTACATTTATTAAAATTGACAATACAATTTTTGTAATAATGGTATGTTTTTTCATTGCAATTGTGTTCTATAATATTTTCAAAATTTATAACAAGTAGTAGACCTTTATTTATTTCCTCTACATAATTTTTTGTTTTATATTCAATTGTTTTACATGGAGAGCATTCTATAGGATTTTTAAAATTCTTTAAATATTTACTTATAGGATATATTTTGTTTTGATATTTAACAATTCTTTGTTCTATTATATTTTCAATTATTGTATTGTTTATAAATGGTATTAATCGTAAATGGTAAGTTGGATGTTCTTGATCTAAAAATATGGGAATGCTTATAATAATTATGAAAGTATTTGAATTGTTTTTTCCAAAAATATTTCTTTTTATTTCTTTTAATTCGTTTAAGCCTATAAAATTTTCTTCGATTTCATCAATATCCAAAATGGATCTTGACATGATTCCTTCTTTGGCTGCATTTACATTATCAATTAATTTTTCGATTTCTTGATCCAATTCCGAAACATAATTGGATAGCTTCAATAATAAAATCTCATTTTTAATTATATTAATTTCATTTCTATTATTTGTGTTAAGTTTGAGTATTTGAGATCTTGTCTCTTCTATGTTATTTTTAATATTTATAAAATTGGTTTGAAAAATATCGTTAATTTCTATTTGTTGATTATTATGCTTCTGCAAGTTTCTTATCATTTTGGTCTATAACGTCTAATTGATTTGTAATTTCTTCTCTATCATCATTATCCATGATTCCATATAGTAATTTAAAAATTGATCCTATTGGATTAAGTAGACCTCTTTTTGTTCTATTATTGTGTAATTTCATATTATTTTTCACAGAGCGTTCATTTGAACTTAATAGCATTTTTATATTAGTTTGGATTTTCGTAATTTTCTGAAATAATGGGGGGTTGCTTTGAATAATTTTTATTATTTCTGGATTTTGGTTCTTATATGTTGTTAAATTGTTAAGAGTATCTATATACTCTTGAAGGTTTACCCTATGGTAAATTCGATAATAGTCACTAACTATTGGTATATCTTCATCTTTTATTAATAAAACTCCTTGATCTTCAATATTCTCTATTTGAATATCTGCACTTTAGTGTGTTATAACACTTATTATTATTATTAAAATTAGAAAAATAGTTTTTATGTTGAGATGAGTTGAAATCTGTAATGAAAAACAGAATTTCATTGAATTGGAATTTGTTGATCTGAATTATTTTGATTTTTCTCTTTAATTGGACCTTTGAAATATTTTTTCTGTCTTTTTATCCGTGTGGGATGGATCTTTAAATTTCTTTTGCCTTTGCTGTGTAAAATATTTCCTTTGTCATCATGTTTTATTCCTACTTTTCTGAACTTGGGTTTTTCTTTATGTCTAACCTGATTATAGTTTTTAATGTAAGCTTTATCATAAGGATAAGGTTTATTTGTTTCTCTATTTCTGTTATGATAACCTAACCATTGGTTTTTCTTTAATTCTAGTATTTTAAAGATTTCGTCTTTATCTACATTTCCAAATTGTATCTCTATTGGTTTTCTTTCTATAGTTGAATGAATTGTATTGTTATAATACATAGCTGCTTTAAGGATCTTTTCTGTAATTTCTAGATTGGGTTCTGTAATATTAAGTATTCTAATATGTTCAAGTAGTGACGAATGACATCTACTCATATCGGCATTGCCTGTATGGCTATTGGGAGAATTAAAATGAATTGATAGATTTTCTTCTTCTATGAATTCTAAAATGTTAGCTGTATTAAATTCATTGTCTGCTACTATTAATTTTGGTTTACTAGAAATCAATATGTATTCTTTTATCAATTCAACTAAGGTAGTTGAATTTTTATAAGTAGTTTCTTTAACGTATAGATGTTTCGAAAATTTGTCAATAACTGTGAAATAATATTTCTTTTCGATATGAAAAATATCCAAATGAATTATTTCATTTTTGTTTCTTGGTGTAACTGTGTATTTAAATTTTGGTTTAGGGGGTTTCCTATCATATTTTGCTAAATTGCACACTTCGCAATTATTTATATATTCAATTATTATTTCTTGTAATTTCACAAAATAGAATTTTGATTTTAATTCTGTGTAATTTTCATAAATATATCTATGGTTTGTTAACTCGTGAATTTCCTTTATTTTTTCTAAACATGCGGTTTTGTTTAATAAATCTTCTGCCAATAATGCACATTTTATTAATTTATAATGTGACACTGTAAAATGTGAAAATAGCTTATCTTTAAATACATTAAATGAATGGTCTTCTAATTCTGCTAGTACTCCTTTCACAGGTAAATATTCTTTTAATATTTGTATCATTTCATTATTATTAATTTCTTCTTCTGTTATAAAAATCTTCTTCTTGCTATGTACTTTCTTGTATGTTTGTTCCTTTTCTTTTAATAAAATTATTTGAGTTTTAAATTTATTCACTATACTTTTGTTTTCTATTATTTCATTTTCATTTCTTACGATATTATTACCTTCGTTAATATTTATTTCATTTTCATTTCTTACGATATTATTACCTTCGTTAATATTTATTTCATTTTCACTTGTATTTATTCTTGACAGAAAATCTGCCACTTTATTTTCTTTACCTTTAACGTACTCTATATTGTAATTATATTCATTTAATTTTGTTTTCCACCTAATCATTTTTGATCCAGGGTCTTTAAGATTATTTAACCAGACTAGTGGTCTATGATCTGTTTTAATATTAAATTTGACTCCATAAAGGTAGGGTCGGAAATATTTAGTTGCCCAAACTATAGATAATAATTCTTTTTCAATTGTTGCATAGTTTTTCTCATGTTCATTGAGGGTTCTAGATGCAAATGAAATTGGATGATTATCTTGTGATAAAACGGCTCCGATAGCTTTATCTGAAGCATGGGTTGTGAGAGTAAAACTTTTCTTGAAGTCAGGATATCGTAATACCGGATGACTCGTAATCAAGTGTTTTAATTTCTCAAAGGCATTTATATATTGTGGATCTTTTTTATTAATCCTACAGCCTTTTTTTAAACATTCCGTTAGTGGGATAGCGATTTTGGAGTAATTCTCGATGAATTTCCTATAATATCCTGTTATTCCTAAAAAGGATTTTATTTGTTTCGTTGTTTTGGGTATACAGAGATTTTGTATTGCTTCTAATTTAGATGGGTTAGGTTTAATGCCTTTGTAGGTCAGTATATGTCCTAAGTATTCGGTGCTCTTTGAAAAGAACTTACATTTGTCAATTTGGATTTTTAGATTATGTTTTCTTAATTTTTCAAAAATCAATTTTATGTTTACTTCCATTTCTTTGAGTGAAGTTGAAAATATTAAAATACCGTCTAAGTAAACGACGCAAATTTTGTTAATGTGTTGTCTCAGAATCTCATTCATCATTCTTTGAAATATAGCCGGGGCATTTTTTAATCCGAACGGCATTCTTACAAATTCATAGTGACCTTGTGGGGTGTTAAATGCTGTTTTGTATCTATCTTTTTTGTCAACTAAAATTTGATGAAAACCTTTAGCAAGATCGAGTGTTGTGAAATATTGGGCTTTGCCAAGTTTGTCAAATATTGATTCAATATTTGGAAGAGAAACTTATCTTCGAGAGTTTTTTCATTTAACTTGCGGTAGTCGACTACTATCCGCCATTTGTTTGTCATAGAGTTGTCAATTTTCTTTGGTACTACCCAAATAGGTGCATTATAAGGTGAATTAGAAGGTTTTATTATGCTTTGTTTGAGCATATCTTGTATTTGTTTTTCTACTTCATCTTCATGTATTTTTGGAAGACGGTAGATTTTTGAAAAAAAGGGTATACTGTCAGTGGTAGTTATGCTATGTTTCGTATTTGAAGTACAACCAAGGTCAGTGCCTTCCTTATAGAATAAATCCTTATTATATTTTAATACTCGACTTCTTCTTTATTTAAGTCTTTGTATAGACAGTTTTAATTGTTTGCTTCTTCAAGATCTATGTGACAGTTATTAATTTCTTGAGGACAAGCGTAGTTAAAGTAGAGTTTTACATCGAAAATTTGTAAAGAGCCTTCTCCTAAATTAAGGATGGCGTTTAGTGGAAAAAGAATATTTTGACCAATAATAGCTTGGAAAGATTTTTCTGACAGGTTTATCAGTTTCCAAGTCATTTTGAAATTTTGAGGTGCATTAAATTCTTTAGGGAAGGAAGTTTTTATTTGTTGAGTCACTAAAGTTTTACCGGTTAATCCATTTATTTCAATTGGATATTCTTAATTAAATCTTTCAAAGGATTTTAAACAATTAAAATCGATACTGGAAGTTGAGGCTCCACAGTCTATTAGAACAGGTATTATTTCTGTTCCTATTGTTAGGTTAACTATGGGAAGAGGACCTCGGAGGCCTGCTCCTGAAAATTTATATCACGGTTAGAATTTCGTTGATTTTCAGTATTTCTGAATGGTGGTGGATTTTGTTCATTTGATCTAAAATAATTTTGGTTATTTTGATTCTCGTTATTATTGTTAGTAAAATTTCTTTGATTTTGGTATCTGAAATTATTATTAAAACTTCCACGGTTATTCCTATTATTATGGTTTAAATTATGATTTATATTATTCATGTTATTGTAATTGTTATAGCTTCCGTTGCTATTCCTATTGTTAAAAGTAAAATTTGGATTTCTATTTCCTGTATTAAAGTTAGAGTTCCCATTAAAATTATGGTTTCTATTTGTGTTATTATTGAAGTTAGAGTTTCCATTATTGAAGCCCCTTGAATTTATATTTCTGTTGGAATTATTTCTATTTATATTAATGCGGTATCCATCTGGATATTGAGGAAATATATTATTTTGAGGGTTGGAATTTTTATACGTATTTAACAATTCATATGCTTTTTGCATTGAACTTATATTTCTACTAAGGATAAAACTTTCCTGATTTGTGTTCAGTTGTGAACAAAATATTCTAAAAAACATTGTGTTTACATTGTGAGGTGAAAATTCTAATGATTTTCCTGGCTCGAAATTATATTTAATATTAATTCTATCCATTAGTTCACACAATTTCAAATAATTAATTTTCTAAATTTGTATTTCTTACACTCACTGCCTGTTGGTATAAAGTTATATAGCTCTCCTGTGGCCCAAAGTGTTTGATAAGTGTGTCTTTCATTGTGGTTCACGTTGCAAATGGTCCCAACATCCTTATACTCTGATGTGCTCTACCTTGGATCAGCCCTCTGACAACGTTTTGCGTAGCAAATGCATTTGTAGCTGGTGTGAGATATTGTAAATTTATATCGACATCATATATAAATGACGCGACGTCTCGTGGTCCTTCTCCACTAAATGGTTTGATCCTTTGAAATTTGAATAATCTTTATTATCTCCATCTCTGGTAGGATGAGTGAAACAGGTTTTGGTTCTAGGATTTCCTGTTGTTGTTGCTGCTCTTGTTGCTGCTGCTGTTGTTGTAAAATGTGTTGTTGCTGCTGCTGCTGTTGTTGTAGAAGTTGTCGTCGCTGCTGCAGGAGTTCTTTCTGCTCCGCTGTTGCGCCCAAAAGTAATTCCACTTGTCTCTCCATTTTTTTATACTTTATTTAGTGATTTTTTGCTTTTAATTTTATTTATGGCCAGAGTTTTTATTTTATTGGGTCAACCTACCAGTCTCAGTAGGCGTTTTCAGAGTGCGTTTAATTAACTTTCCCTTTTTTTGAAAAAGGTCACACAACCCCAATATCAACTCAATTTAAGACCACTTAATTAATAAAACAAAATATTCACTTTTGCTTTATACCGATTTTTTAATAACAACCGATAAACGAACGGATACTGGGTATCCTACCGACTGCGCCAGTTATGTTGCAAATCCTCTGGGATTTGAAAAAAATATATAAATATATTCTTCTCCTTCAACGTGGAGCGACAAATGAAAACGCAACGAATTATTAAAAGATTTAAATGGATCTTCAGAGATCCTCTTTATTTCAGACGTGAATAAGAACTGACTTAAAAGCTAAGATACAAAATAATGCTTAAGACTAATGTGCCTGATGAGATGATCATACGATCATCGAATTATGCTGACTTTGTTATTTTGTTGATGCTGGATGAGATGATCCCACGATCGTCGAATTATGCTGACTTCGTTATTGATTTTGCATCATTGTTTATGTCTGGCTGCCTCTTTGGAATTTTAATAGAGATGATTTGTGGACTATATGTGTTGGTTTCTGATGTCATGGGGATCGGCATGGGTACCTTTGTAACTCGCGCGAGAGAGCTTAAAGCTGTCGTCACGATTGAAATTTTGATGGCGATTGATTTCAATCGCCACACGTACCAAACGTGGGATGTAATGCTTTTCCTGAGCTAAAACCTTTGCTTGGTCAAAATGAATCCAATGAGGTTCGTCTGGATTGTCCATTCCATTCATTTTGACCAAGCAAAGGTTTTAGCTCAGGAAAAGCATTACATCCCACGTTTGGTACGTGAGGCGATTGAAATCAAGCGCCATCAAAATTTCAATCGTGACGACAGCTTTAAACTCATTCGCGCGTGGGATCCTATTATCGATACCACACAGGCATCCCAAATTAAGATTATAACACCCTGCGATGTAGTGAGCGTCGTTTGCTCCCAACAACCTGCACCTCAACAACAACAACAACAACAACATCAAGAGATAGAACCGTCTACGCACCCGTACAACCTGCGGAGCCAAGCTAATAAATAACATTTCAACAGCAGTTTCCCGGTGACCACGCTCGGGTTGGCTACGTTTTCCGGCAAAACTATTTCCCGCGTCACGTTTTCCCGCGTAACGTTTGCCCGAAAATCATTTTCCCGTAACTAATTTTCCCGTAAAACGATATCCCGAATCACAGTTTCCCGTGTAATGTTTGCCTGCCGATTCCTACCTTTCTCGATACAAAGCGACAGCGCTGTATTAATCACCAACTGAGCAATGAGAATGAGAACGATTGCAATACCTCACACGCTCACACTTACATGAGAGATCACGGAGGAAGCAGGACCAAATGAGTTAATAAAAGGCAGGAGAGATTTAGAAAAAAATCTTCAGTTCTTCTTAGACCTGCATAGAAGAAAGACATTGAGAGATGAGAGATATAATGTAAGAGGTTTGGGGTGCTTGGTACTGAGTACATGGTTGTTGGACGCGACGGTGACGTTGGTGGGTTGACTGACTTGGTGGACATGGTAATTGTTGCACGGGATGGTTGATGGATTGGGTGGTTGGTGATGACGTGCGACGATGATGGTGGTTGTGGCGATCGCTTGCCATATTGTTATAGAGAAATTTTCCTCAAGGATTACAATACATTTTAAGGGTTTAATAGATAGATATATATTAACTATCGTAGAATAAAGGCTTTACAATTTACAATGATTTTGTGATTACACAGCTTGCACAGGGATACTAAGTTTATACCTATCTTATAACTGAAAAATGATGATAAGTATTTACAAAACAAAAAGGGAATTTATTTTTGAATAAAAACTACATAGAAAATCTTCATTTGATATTTTTAAATTTATGACATGGACTTCTTTTTAGAAGTCTGTTAACTAGATATGAAGAAAAATAATGGAATTTGGCAGATAATTAATTTGTTTATTATTTAATAGTAAATATTTTATTTGAAGTGAATAAGTTTATATAAATAAATTAATCAAAAATCAATCAATTGCAAAATAAATAAACATTGAAAATAATAGCCAGTTTTTTAAGCGTAACTATGTATGTAATACTACATATAAAAATATGGATTGGGATTGCTCCGCTTAGGGTATCTTCAGTTGCCAGGCAGGTGCCTCTGGCAGCAGTTCTCTTGGGCAATAGTACCTTGGGTGGCCCACTTCGCGGGTTCTCAGGACTTTAACTCCCTTTTTGGGGCTCACACCCGCTCACGCAACTCCGTTGCTCCGCTTAGGGCATGTAAAGTCGGCAGGCAGGCGCCTTTGCCAACAGTTCTCTTGGGCAATAGTACCTTGGGTGGCCCGCTTCGCGGGTTCTCAAGATTTTAACTCCCTTTTTGGGGCTCACACCCGCTCACGTAACTCCGTTGCTCCGCTTAGGGCATGTTAAGTCGGCAAGCAGGCGCCTATGTCAACAGTGTTTTAACTTAAAAGTACTGTGGCACAGTGAATCGAATAGAACATACTAGGTGGACAAAATTATTTTTTTCTTTTAAATGATTAAAATAAAGATGTTTTGTAGGAATACATGTTTATTTTTGTATTAAGTACATTCTCCTTTAAAAAAGCTCACAAATATAAGGTGGAGGTTAATTTTATAACTTTTATTATTATTTATTATTATTAGGTATTATATTTACTAAAATTTATCAAAATGAATATATTTTAAATTTTATAAATTTTCAATTGCTAATAATACTTTACTATGTATTATTCTCTGCCAGAGTCTTCAGTATCTTAGGGCCATATGCTGGAAAGAAACTTAACTAGCTTCAGTTCAACATAAGCTCTTATGTGGCAGTTTACATAGAGGAAAAAGAAGAACATAATCACTAAGGTTGAATTTCCTCAGAATCATTAGAATTGGTCCTCGTTATTTCTCCATGTTGAACGATCGCATTAGAGTTTTCAGGCAGCAAGTTTACAACTTTAGAAGATAATGAGGCAAATTGTTTATTTTTTCGGGAGTTCGCGCAAACTGGTAAGGGGACAGTAATGAGCAACATTGATAATAAATCAGAATTGCTTGACTTTCTTGAGATTTTTCGAGTATGGTTTTCTCGATATCTTTGAAAGTCTTTGTTTCGTGCTTCTTGGGCCTTATTGAGAGCTGACCTTTTGGAACTATGAAGCAGGGTTGCGAATTTTTGAATTAAAAATCCTTAAGTCATAAGTCTATAGATGACTTGTGAATTAAAAAAATTTAATTCATAAGATATTTGGTGACTTATGAATTAAAAAAAATTAATTCATAACCCCCAAAGTGACTTATGAATTAAAAAAAAATTAAATCCTAAGCTACTAAGTGACTTATGAATTAAAAAAAAATTTTCTTCACCACCTACCAAGTGACTTATGAATTAAAAAAAATCAAGTCATCAGGGAGTAAGTGACTTATGAATTAAAAAAATTTAAGTCATGAGCAACAAAGTGACTTGTGAATTAAAAAAAATCAAGTCATCAGGGAGTAAGTGACTTATGAATTAAAAAAAAATTTAATTCATAAGTTAGTTGGTAGATTGGAAATTTTTAAGCTTGTTTTGACTACATAATTATTTAATTATTAACGAAAGCTTTCAAATCTAGTTTTTAAATCATAAGATTATCACGCTAGCTTATAAATTATCCATTTCATAATTTTTCTAATCAGCATTTATCCATTAACTTATGAATTAAATTTTTTTTAATTCATAAGTCACTAAGTTGGTTTTAAATTAAAATTTTTTTAATTCATAAGTCACTTACTTGCTGATGATTTGAATTTTTTTAATTCATAAGTCACTTACTTGCTTATGACTTGAATTTTTTTAATTCCTAAGTCACTTAGTACGTTGGGAATTCAAATTTTTTAATTCATAAGTCACTTACTTGCCCATGACTTCAATTTTTTTAATTCATAAGTCACTTAGTAGGTTCTGAATTAATTTGTTTTAATTCATAAGTCAGTTCCTAGCTGCTGAATTATATTTTTTTTAATTCATAAGTCACTCACTAGCTTGTGAATTAAAGCTAAGAATGTATGTAGGGTCACTAGCATAATAAACTAAGAATACAGACTAAGAATTTATGACTTAGTGTAGAAAATCAAAGTTGTTGAAATTTTTCTAAGTTGATAGGCCACAAAAAAAAGTTTGTAATAAGATTCACAAGTTTTCAAAGGGCTACCAACATCGACAGAAGAATGAGTTTTTTCAATAAAGTATTCATCCTGATTATCTTCGAATAATATGAAATCGTCACCATTAAGCCAGCCTTCAAAGCTCTTCAAAAATATTTCTGTCTGACCGCCATTTTTTCAGAACGAGACTTATGACTTATTATTCTTAAAATCTTGGATTGAATTATGGGCAAGGTAATTCCAAAGGCATCAGTAGAACCGGTTTGAAGTAAAACTTATTGGAATAGTTGGTTAAACTGCCAAATAATGAAAAATTCCATCCAAGTGATCTTAATTCGAATACCTTTATAAATTTATTAAAACTACTTTCGCAAATGGAATTTGGTATTAAAAAAAAGCTTAACTTTCAATCTTTTCAAAAATATAAGAATCATCGCGTGGAGAGGCGTAGAGCTAATAGTTTTACAATGGGAAACCTAAAAATTACGTTAAATTCTAGCAAAATTTAAATATCAAACCAGAACAAATGTTGATAAATTAAGTTTTTAAACCTATTAAACATACTAAACATACCTTGGGCGGCGCTTTCCATTATAAACCAAAAAATGACAAGATTTACAAAAAAATATACAAACCATCACTAAAAGAGATAAAACACAACTGAGCAAAAATCAATGAATTATTTGTTTTTTTTTTTGTGTAGATTATGAAAACCAATTTGTACTATTTTTAGCAGATCAAACTATGGCGCTTATAGTCCTCTTAATCAGTTAATAAATATTTTTAATAAATTCTCTTTTCTTATTGAATCTACAAATGTCAATCTCAAATCCGAACTCTTTAAAAATAATTTGTATGGTCAAAATCGATCAAACTTTGTTTATAGATAAATTTTAGATTTTAAGAAATATTGTAAGCTTAACGTATTTGTTAGATTCTTTTATTTTTATAGCCAGGACATACAAAATATAACATATTCATTGTTGTTATAAATTAAGATATTATGTAGATATTTGAATCATTTATTTTTAAGATACAAGGGTTGACTCGTTAGTATTAGGGTACTTTTTCCTATACTCATTTACCAACAAAAGCAAATATTGCTTTTGTTCTTCATTGATTATAATTAATTTATTATATTCTTCCATTAAAGCAACACCGCGCTCAGCAACGTCGTTCACTACTCGCAAAGAATGAACTATATTTTTGGCAGCTACATAATCAGTGTCTTCGTTCCAAGTTTCCACGTCGTTTTAAAAAAAAATTGATGAAATACCTAGTATCTGGAAGAATCTTAAGGAATTATTACTTACGAACTTTTCTATATTTTTTTTCGTGGATATGTGTGATATCAAGGTTTATTATTTTTAAGCAATTCTGTGCCTTCAATTTTCAGTGCTTCTACAATTTTGTCTTCTCTTGAACTGAAAGTTCGTCATCGAAAAAGACAAGCGAAACTAGCTCTTCCGACAAATACCACAAATGATTTAGAATCTTTTTCAGCGCAACAGTAGCTTTCAATAATTGTCGTTTCTTGGTGCTGACCATCCGGTATTTTATTTTTTATTCTTTTATTTTATATATTAAAAACCAAAATTGTAATTAATTTGATGAAAAATAAAAATCTAATCTAATCTATTCTAATAGTGTTCCAATTGTTCTTAAATCTTTTAAATAATTGTATATCAGGACCACTAGATGGGACAAGCGATTGATCCACTACAGCTGACAACATAATTTCCATTATCTGGTGAGGACAAGCAAACCAAAGCATTATTTTATCCATTTTTCGTTCCAAAAGAACGCATACTTTACTTCTTAAGCCGGTATTTACAGCAGTAGTGTCAAAACACAAACATTTTATCTTATCGCTCAAATTCCATGAATTTATAGATTCGTAGACAGCTGACGCACATGCTTCCCTCGTTCCACGTTTCAATTTTGGAACTGCGAGTAGTTGATCAACTCCATGTCCTGATACCAAAATTTGGCAGCCGATCTACAGTTTCGTGTCCCGTAATATCTTCTATAAGTTTACCATCCCAATGGATTGTTAATGATGAATTTGGTTTAAACTCGCTTTTGAGAGACAACAGGCTTGCGATTTTTCACACGCGGCCGAAGAATAGAAGATGCACTTTTCAAAGTAGATGTCACGACCATAGTTGCTCGTCTGTCACTCAATTTAGAGACATTAAGACTGGAAGCTAATTGGCTGCTAATAATGTCTTTTCGAGCTCGTTTCTGAGGTGGTTGCATTTCGGAGCTCGGACAATTCTGATATGCATTCGAAGTCAGATGAAGTTGCTTCTCTACTAGTGGGGTACTGGGGGTAGACGACAACAAAAGAAATGGTAATGAAGAAAAATAGCACTTTTCTGTTAAAGCCAAGATATCTTTGTCTTCACGCTCGCGCAATTTTTCAAGGCGTTCTCCTTTCTCTTTTATTTTTTTACATTTGTTTAATCTTTTTCTGTCCACTGAACCAATTAAAAACTGGCGTCGATTTTGTCGCACTGCTAATAAAAACTCCTTGTCTCTTCTAAAGTTTTAATATCTATTTAAAACATCACGATGAGCAATATCAAATAAATCTTCTAATTTTTGTTGCTAATTTTGTTCTTTTTTCTTTATTGCTTCTGAACGTTTTTTCTTGTTTTCTTTATTTTTTTTTAGATTCTGCCATTCTGGAATAGTTTTTCAATTTTACTGATGACATGTTTTTTTAATTGAATTGGTATACTAGCTTTTTCCCACAGATTTATAAATCCGCAAGCCATCAAAGTCGCAGATTCACGTATGCTTTTCTTTTCTTCATTTTTGTAGTAAAAAAAAGGAAAAACTTCACTGATGGATGGCAACGTTGATTGGCTTAATTCGGATAATAATTGTCCGATAAGCCAAACTTTACTTTGATTTCTAGTAGCTTTACTAAGTATGCTACTTGTAGACGCCATTGGAAATTAGAACTGAAGTGCGGGGCGGGCTAAGGGTGTTCGTCGACACAATCAAAAAGATAAACTTAAAGACGTACAATTTAAAACCTACGCCTACGCATGCGCACAAACCAATTTTTAACTTATTATGATGTTAGTGCGCACGCGTACGCCTTAAATTGTACGTCTTGATTGTGTGAACGGTCTAAATCTCAACGCGTCGGTACAGAAGAGAGGTCGAGGGGATGAAGGGATAAGAAGCGATTGTCTATGCGAGTTTCACTTGCACGGAAAATGTGATATAAACACCTAAATGAAACATTAATGAAACCATCATTTAAGCTGTTCTTCAATGATTTTTGTAAAAATGTTGACAGTTAGTAGCGACCTCTAAATCTTAACAAAAAAAAAAAACAAAAAAAACTTATTTCATATTTAGAGGTATATAATCAAATGAGAAAGTGCCCCGCGGATAATTCAAAAGTCGAAAAATAAGGACCACCCTAGTATGTACACACATAGTAATAAATTGCGATGCATAGTGATCTTCATTTTTGTTTGTCAAAGGGTGTGCACATGATGGAAGAAATGAAATCTGCGATGTTGTGTATAGAATAAGATACATATATGCATATAAATATCTTCCGATAGGTATGCAGGTTCATAGGTATTACTTTATTCCATACGCCATATCGAAGATTTCATTTCTTCCATCATCTAGACCCACTGACAAAAAAGTTTAATTTGCTTTATTTGAATATCATTATCCAAATTAATATGTGTGTTCCTACTGTGGCAGTAGAAGTCATGAGGTATCGCAAACAAAAAAAAATACAATAAGACAAAATACACACCTATATATTTGACAGCGAACAGCGAATGTGCGATATGTCTACTTATGTATGTGTATAAAATACACGAAGACTTTCTCTCCACTCCCCTCTGACAATGTGGAATGGTCATTACATCATATAATCTATTTGAAAAAAAAAATCATGTCTATACTCTGTCCAACAAAAATTGTCAGTACAGGCCTTATGGGAGAGCTTTTTCTTAAGCCGTGGCGCCTGATGCACCCTCACTACAATGCGTTAGGAAAAATGCCACTAAAAAAAGAGAAAGCCACTGACTTTTCTTAGGGAATTGTTGTTGTAATTCTTTGCAAAAAGTTGTACACCCCAACAGCGTTACCCTTATACGACTTTAGTCGCATTTTTGCGACCTTTTTTTTGCTGTGCGACTATGCGACGACCTTTTTAAAATTGTTTAAAATTGCGACTTTTTCTTTGCTTAAACATTTACCATCAAACTTTTCTGAGAATGTGTGAGTATGATTGTCTTTGCTTTGTTTTCTGTTCGCATTCTCGTTTTCGAAAGTAGTGTTGTTTTCCCATTCTCACCACGGGGCGCTGTCAAATTGTTTTTTTTTCTCTTACGTGCTTGGCACTGACGACTGACACTGACATTTCCTGGAATATCTCCTTACCTTTGCGCTTTGTCTGTAACATGTAATGTAACATGCCGCATCGTAGAGCAATGGGTTGTTTTGCAACATTTTTTTATTAGAAGAAAGTACAAATTATAAAATTGATATTATTCTCGAAAATTTAGTTTATTTAAAGTTTCTAAAATATATTCTTTCAAAAATAAATATTTTAAACAAAGTTTTTCAGAGTGAAACATCACAAATTGCTTATTTGTGCTCTTATATAGAGGATCCTCTATTTATTATTTTTCAAAATTTTGTATTGAAAGAATGTGTTCTTGGAAAATCTATTTCTGAGATTGATTATCGAAAGGAAAATTATTTTTAAAAAAATGAAGAAATATAATAATATCGGCATGGAAGCCGAAAATTGCTTAAAGGATAAAAAAATCGCTTATGAAAAATAAATTAAAAAACCGTTTACAAAGGGAAACCTGCGAAAATATGTTAGCTTCCACAAATCTCATTGACTGTGATATAAGTGAGTGGGTTCCTGAAAACAACCTAATTAAAAAATATAGAAAAACTTTATTAAAAAAACGAAACATTAATGTGATTTACATATCTTTTTAGGCATTTATTTTAACTTTAAACCTATACATACATATTAATTTATGTAAAATGAAGTCTTTTAATTAGGTTTTCTTTTGTTATTGTAATTTTTTAATGTATACCTATCTAAGTCTTTAAATAAAGAAATTCAAAAAAATATCTAAATTGTTTTTCCTATAGTAAAAAAAATAATATTTAGGTATGCGACTTTTTCTTTCAATTGCGACTTTTTCAAAGAATTCGAATTTGCGACTTTTTTTTGTAAAAGCGACTTTTTTCTGCGACTTTTTGAAAAATCCCAGGGGTCACCCTGCACCCCAACACGACCGTCGTATCCCACTGCTGATGAGATACTGTCAAGAGTGTCAATGTCAAGTTTCACTCAATACGATCGTGCGCTCTTTATCTACATCAAAACAGAGTTACCATAATTATCATTCTCAATTGCAAGCAAGGAGCTTTTTCAGTGGTTTTTATTAAGGAGCTTTTGGGATTTGAAGCTTTTGAGAACATATTTTAAGAAGATGAGTATGTTGAGTGTTGTCGTATTGCTTTTCAACTTAAAAAAAAAAAACGCGCCTATTATCTTACCGCTTGGTGTTATGCGAAAAGGTAAATTGAACATTGTTTTCAGTCGTTTTGAATCGGCAGACGGTAGCCCTACGCGTTTTTTACTCTCAGTTGCGGCGATTTATAATGTAAACTACGGAATCCCTGTGAGAGCTTTAAAAGGCGACACACTTATGCATGGTAATGCAACCAGAATGAGAGACAAACGTCCTATCTTCCCTGTACTGACAATTTTTGTTGGACAGAGTACTCTGTCTCATTATCATTATTATCATTCTCAATTGCAAGCAAGGAGCTTTTTCAGTGGTTTTTATTAAGGAGCTTTTGGGATTTGAAGCTTTTGAGAACACATTTTAAGAAGATGAGTATGTTGAGTGTTGTCGTATTGCTTTTCAACTTAAAAAAAAAACGCGCCTATTATCTTACCGCTTGGTGTTATGCGAAAAGGTAAGTTGAACATTGTTTTCAGTCGTTTTGAATCGGCAGACGGTAGCCCTACGCGTTTTTTACTCTCAGTTGCGGCGATTTATAATGTAAACTACGGAATCCCTGTGAGAGCTTTAAAAGGCGACACACTTATGCATGGTAATGCAACCAGAATGAGAGACAAACGTCCTATCTCCCCTGTACTGACAATTTTTGTTGGACAGAGTATAACAGGTTTTTTTTTCATCGTCTGTTGTTGCATACGATATGCAAGATGAAAGGCCCAATATTAAGAGAGCGGATGGGCGGGAAAAATTGTTTTGCAAAGAGAATAACAAACATTCCCTTCCGAAGCGCTGATTTTGCAGTGGAATTCTTGAGAACTGAAATCTTGTGTGCGTGTGCAAAGAAATTTGTTGTTAAAAAATGCAAAATAGACCTCTTAAATAAAACTAAAATTAAATAAATATTGAGTGAAAAAAGTATTTTATATTTTTGGATTTAGTAAATAAAATATCAAACGAAAATAAAAAAATATGTCAGAATTGTATAGCCAATATTTCCCTTACAGATGCATTACAAACACTGTCATATTGAATTCCATTTTAATGCACTTTAGAGGAGTTTTGTTTAATTTTTAAGATTCAGTTCAGGGAATTTAAATCTTTGATTAAAAAAATATTTCCAAAAATTAAAAAATAAAATTCTCAATTTCCCAGGGAAAGGCGCAAAATATTTGCAAAAATGTATATTTTTTTACTTTTTGTTAGTGAAAAATAACTGTTAATATTTAAAAAAAAAAATTAAAAAAAAATATTAAATTAATTGCATATACTTATTGGCTTTGTACAAGAGTGAATTTTACCTCGTTATCTTTTATACTCATAAAGTTTAATCCAGTAGAGCATTCATACCACTATGCAAATTTCCTTCGTTTTTCATAGTTTTGTACATTTGAGTAAATAAGAAAACAGAATAAAAAAAGAACATTGCTACTCAATAAAAGAATATGTTGTTTCTATAAGAAAAATATAAAAAAATAAAAAAGTAATATTTTTGGAATTTCCCTATAATTTTAAGAAGGACCGTACTAAAATGTATGATTTTTCCACTTCTGTGGCAGTTTATGGGCACACATGTTTTTTTACTTTTTTTCAAAACTGCAAAAATATTTTCCTTGACATTTTTCTAATCGATGACCGTTTATTTCATTGAAATATTCCGAAAATTGTGAAAGCTATACAGCTTAGCGCAAAGCTCTAACCTATTTTTCCTCGTGAGACATACCCTTAAGTGTAATTTTCACTTAAAAGGGGTGAGCTCGGGATGTAAGTTGAGAACCTCTGTAAATCAAAGAAAACTTGTGAATTCCTTAAGAAACACTTGAGTATAAATCAGTATTTTATTAATTTATCCGTGTGCATATTATTTCAAAACAATATTTAGTGGATCTATTTGTTAACTTTTTCTTATTAAAATAATAAAATAACTTAATTTAAAGTAGGGTGTTCATAACTAAAATGTAATGTTCAATAAATTCAGTGACCGACAGGGGTGTCTATTACCGGGGCGATTAGAGGTTTTTGAGTATATTCGTTACGGACACCATCGTTTTTGTCTTTCTTTTTTCCTTTCATTATTTGTAAACCGCTTTTTATATTGCTATAAAGCCACATTTTTCAGAAATTTATTACAAAATACCTAGCTTAAGAAGAAGATTTGTAAAATACAAGTTAAAAAAACGTTTACTTTCAGAAACTTCCATGGTACATGTGCAAAAACAGAAAAATACATTAGCACTTTTCTTTGCCCATCTTTAACATAGATAAATTTAAAAGTGATATTAACGAATTGATTAATTACAATATTTATATAAATATTCTTAATTCAGTAACTAACTATGACTAACATTCAAATTATATTATTTTTTTTTAATTGCAATTACTTGTTGAAAACAGTTTTAAGTGCCTTTACATTTTTGTTTGCTTGTTTTTATTTAAATAATAATTTATCTTCATTTTATTCATAACTTTATATACATATGTATAATATCCCTGCATTAAGGGTTTCTTGTATACATACGTATGTAGATGTATCTTTTTGTTTTTGTGCGTATTAATATTTATTTATCTTATATATTAGACAAAAATTATAGTATTTTGAAAAACCTTCCACGTTAAATATATTCTGTTTTTATTTCGGTGTCGGTTCTGGTGAAAAACAAATTTAAAACAGAAGTTTTCGCATACATTTTTGACGAACCACAAGTTCTTATGAGTCAGGATTCATGATTATTCGATTTTAACGTTTGACGAGCTGTTTAGGGTGAAAAGCTACAGAAAAAGGGTGTCCGTAACTAAGATTTCACGGGTGTCGGTTACTGAAAAAAAGGTGTCCGTATCTAAAAAAATAGTAAGCTTTAACGAGTTTGTGTTTTATTTATTTTTGGAGTTTCGTACATATTTATTTCTTTATTATTGTAAAAGAAATTATTAACAGTTATTATAATACACAAAAATCATTAAAATCGATCCAGCGAAAGAAAAGTTATGAATTTGCAAACTCAAAACTTCTCTTACGTTTGTCGGTCACTGGGTGTCTTACACTATTACCTTTGTATATTATAATCTATAGTTTTATCAGGGAGCTTGATTTTGTGTGATTTTGTGTTACCAACGCTATCCTGGTGGTGGCGCTGAAATTAGAGCACGATTTTACAGTGGAGAAATGGATAAGATACAAAATAAGTAGTAAAAACAAGTAGTTTATTATTAAATTTAGCAGAGACAAATCTAACAAGTACTATCGCTATGCTTAAGATGTCGTCCCAAATTGGGACCTAATCTTTCGTCTTCATGAGAGTACTATAAGTTTTATATACAAAGGTATTACGAATTTGTGCATGTTTTAATGATTGTATCCAATATTTTATCAACTGATTTATACCTAGATCTTAATTCGTTATGAGTGGTTTCAATCAAATCACACCGTAGCAAAAATTTTTCCTCTATCTGGTTTAAAAAGTTTTCTACTAATCACTTACTGCTGAAATATTTTAATTGCTTTTAATTCACAATTGTGAATTTATTACAAAGTGTTTAAATTTGTTTATTTTTAATACGAGTATGTTAGAAAAAAATCGTTCGTTTATCTAACTTTAATTTAGTTATTCTTTTGTTTCGTTCAAGTAAGTCTTATCTATGTTTATTCATTTACATAAAAACAACTTATGATAACCCGCGATTTAAATATAGTGTAAGATTTCGTTACAGCGCAATATACTTTTCTTCGTTAATACTCATTGTTATTTTAATGAAATAATCAACATTTTTAAGAGTTTGGTATATTTTACTTTGATCAAAATTATATCATTTTTTTACTTTCAGTAACGTAACCTGTGTAATTGTATCTACACATCTCAATGCTTAGTATCTACCTATGGCTTCATGATTTACATGGTGTTATTTAATGGAAACGTAATCGGATATGCCTGAGCCTAAAATCGTATATTATAACGTGTATTTAATAGTGATTTGAAAGAATGGTAGTTCATATAAAAATGAAGAAAGACAGAAGATGAAAGACCTTTACTTAATGTAATATAAACTATTTTAAGCTATGCACACACATTTAAATAATCTTTTCAAATGTAATTAAAAATGTATGTTCGTTATTGTTATTTAGTGTTATGTTAAAATTTAAATTCATCGTCTTTTACAAGAACTTAACTAATAAAGTTATTGAAAAGTAATTTCATGGGAAAACCTTAACAGCACAAAATTTTAGTCGAATTAGTACTATATTAGTATGATATCTACTAGGTTAAAAGACCGTTTTATAAATTTTAATCGAATGTAGCATCAAGCTTTTCTTACCATTTTATAAAAATAAAATCATCGAATACCGAGTTTATTTTTTTAATATCGTGCTCACTTCGTAACTCTTTGACACCTTCAAGTATAAAAAAGGTCTCTTTGAAGACGCACTGTCATTGCTGGAAGTGTTTTCAGAAGCTATTTATTAAAAATAGCCTTAGCACTAATTAGAAAAATTGAGAAAAACTTATTAAGCTGCTTATACGTTATCAAATTGTTAAGTAGTATCATACTAATACCATAATACTATGATGTTTAAAATTTTGCGCCAATATGTGTTTATTTTCAATGTGCGTTTTCTTAGAGGCATGTCTATAAAAGTTTATGCTCAGTTTTTATTAAAAATATTCTTCAATATTACTGAATAGTACGTACAACAGAACTACGCAAAATTGTAAAACGAAAACACAAGGAAAAGGTAGGTATTTGGATGAAGTAGTCTGAAAAGGATCTTGAAAATCAAAGCAAGAGAAAATAAAGGGCAGGATTAGGATAAAGCACGAAAGGAAGATTGGGAGAATGTTTGCTGCAGAGAAGTCAGCTCAACGGCGTATGACACTTAGCCACCATATAATTACTTCACACATTGGGTTCAGGGCTTATGACGCTGCTGTATTATTCGATCGCGTAAATCTTACTTGCGATTCGGTCGGTCTAAAGAGTGCCTCTGCCGCAAAATTAAGCCCAATAAGCTTATTGGAAGCTCACAAAAAACGGTAAATTTCATCATAGCATAGCTGAATCAAATCTTTTTATTGAAGTGACTCTTCGAAAATTCTAGCTGACAGCCGAAGCGTGTTTGTGGATCTGAGAATGAAAGAGCCCTCGGAATATTTGATAGAATGATTTGTACTCTTTTCTCATTTCCGAACAATTATTGTTTGTTGTTGTTTTGTTTTTTTTTTTTTTTGTCATTAGGTATTTTAGATACTGTATTAGCATTATTCACGTGTTATGTAAATTTTTTTTATCAAATAATAACATTTCCTTTTGACTACGGTGGAATTTCTTTATACAAAGTGTGATCTACCCACACAATGGGGCATATTCATAGTCATATCTTAAGCCCAAGTCTAACTGAAACGGAGTCTAAATTTAAGACCCAAGTTAGAAATAGGTGCTATTCATAAAGAATTTGGCAGCTCTGTTTATAGTCCAGGAAAAATAGCTTTCTGCAAGGAAAAAATTAGATCCTGGCTGAAAATTGGCACGATCATTGGTAATTGGGCTCTTAATAAAATGAGAGAGTTCCTCACCGATCCGATGACCGCTACGTAAGTTATTCAAGGTCAAAGGTCACGAAAATGGGATTTTTCAAATTTACTCAAAAACGGTTTGTTTTAGAGAAAAAAATTGTTCTACAAACATGTTGCTGAGGTAATTTTCAACAAAAATGGTTAGCAAAGTTTTGTCCGTAGTATTTACGGTTAAAAAGTTATAGCAATTTACTGATGTTCTGACAAATATTGTTGTGGCACCTGGACTGATATGATAATAGAGAAATCACTAATGAAGTCCATGAAAACAGATGGAGGAATATCAAGGGGGAGAAGTGCTCAAGAAAGCGTTCTGAGCAAATGGGTGTACGGAATGCATTCACTGAATACAGTTTGTGAAAAGTTGGAAGATCTTTGCAATGTAAAACTGGATACGTCCGCTCAACATCTGGATGCGAGAGATTCACGTGTGCGTTTATGAATTGTAAGAGCCAGTTGAAGATCATCGATGGAGGATTTTTACTGCATCGTGTTTTATGGAATCGAGAGAACTCATTTCATGCAATTTTTGATAGCTACATTAACTATGTACAAAAGCATTTTGACAAAAATGTCACTATTGTTTTCGATGGTTATAAAGATCAAGGTAACAATATAAAAGCTTCAGAGCAGCGTCGTCGGTGTGCTTCAGCTCCGTCATCAGCTGACATTTTGTTCGATGTATCAATGAAGGTCTCAACTTCCCAACAACAATTTCTTGCTAATGCAAACAACAAAAGTCGATTCATTGCTATGCTTTCTGAGAAGTTTAAGGCTGTAAACATCCTAGTGAGGCAAGCCAAAAATGATGCTGATGACCTACTAGCAATACTGATAGCACGCGCTCCTCCAGACAAAAAGATCTATTTTCGGAAACCAGGTAAAGCTAAAATGAAAAATAAATTATACTGTACTCACAGTTTAGTCGCTTACCCAAAATGTCAAGCTCACATCTTATTTTTGCACGCATTTACTGGTTGTGATTCAACTTCTGCTCTCTACAACAAAGACAAATTAAAAATGTTCAAGCTTTTCGAAAAGAGTGACGATCTGATAAAATATGCCGAAGTGTTTGCCAGAGCCGATTGTCCTCCAAATATTATTTTTGAATATGATATACGTCTACTTCTACCATCTTACAAAGCACATTCGACAGAAGATAATATCGATGCATTAAGATATTCCACATTTGTCCGACTGACTAGGTTCAACAAGGCTGTACAATTATCTTACCTTCCTCCAACATCTGCTGCTGCTCAACAACACCTTTTTAGAGTGTACTATCAAGTTCAAGCTTGGTTGGGAAGAGATAATATTAATCCGGAAAGCTGGGGATGGGCATTAAGAAATAATGTTTTGGAGCCTATAACCACTCTGCTTCAACTGTAACTGTAGTAAAGGTTGCGGTTTTAATTGTGGTTGTCCAAAAGCGGCATTAAGTTGTTCTTTAGTTTGTGGTCAATGTCATGGAAAGTCATGTACAAACTCAAAATTTTTTCTTAAAATGTTTTAAAAATTTTGTAGGTACATAAAAACTTATTTTTTTAAGGAACCACTACAACGACTCATAATTTTTGTTCTTGCATAAATTCATATTTGCATAGCATTCTGTTTTTATCTCTTACTAGATACTAAGAGAATTTAAAAAAATTTCTTTAATAACTTTCGTTTTTAAAATTCCTAGTCTATTACATAGGAGCAAGTTCGTACGAATAGAATAGAATTTTTTGGTGAGAGTTTTAATAACACCAACATCTATATCAATGACAGTTTGTCTCAGCATGTACGAGGGATTTTTAATGCAGCAAAAAAAGAAAAAGAGAAAAAGAAGTACAAATATATATGGGTTAGGAATAATATTATATTTTTGCGTAAGAAGGAAGGGGATGATGCTATTAAAGTTAGGTGTTTGGAGGATTTAAATAATTTATAATTTTTTTTTTTAATTAATTTTATTATGAATTATAACTCTTCTTTAAATGTAAAAAATAATAAAATTCAAAACCCTATTGTATTGATACATCAAAACATTCGTAGCTTGAGAAAAAACTATAGTTCTTTTGTTGCTCACATTGATTCTTTGAATTTGTTAGCTGATTTTATTATCTTGACTGAGATCTGGTTGTACGACTGTGAAATATCCAATTATGATTTTCCTGGTTATGATTTTTATTGTAATTGTAACAATTCGTATAGTGCAGGTGGTGTAGCCGTTTATATTAAAAAGATACACAAATGTGAAGTGGTAAAATATAATTTAAGTAGCGCAGATGTTCTTAAAATTACCTGCAATATTAACAATGAATGTTTTACAATTTTATGTATATATCGACTGCATGAAAATGGCTTAAGTTTAAATGTATTTTTGGAACATATGGATGAGCTTTTAAAGAATACAAGGTCCAAAAATTTAATGGTTCTGGGTGACATAAACATCGATATATTAAGAGAAAACAATGATTCTGACAATTACTTGTTTTTGATGTCTTCATATGGTTTAAAATCACTGATCAATGAACCAACTCGCATAACAGACAACACAGAAACTTGTATTGATCATATTTTTGTTAGATTTCAAAAAAAGAAAGAGGTCTCAAGTGAAGTTCTTGATTTAAAAATTACAGATCATTGTATGATTAGCCTTGAAATAGATAGTGGAAACAAAAACCAACCGAATAGATATATTCCTTTTCCGATTAAAAAAAGAATATATTTCTCCAGCTTAGTAGATGCTCTAAAGTTTGAGTGTTGGGAGCAGGTATTTTCTGATGGTAATCCCTCATCAGCATATGATACTTTCTTAAAAATATTAAAAGGTCACATAGAAAATTCAACCACAGCGCAACAGCAAACCAACGGCAAGCTTAAGCGATTAAAACCTTGGATAGGAAAAAATTTATTAAAAATCATAAACAAAAAAAATATTCTTCGTAAAAAATGTAAAAAGAATCCTCAAAATATAAATCTAAAAAAAATATACAGTAAACTAAGCCAGGAAGTCAAACTAAAAATAATCTCAAGTAAAAACGATTTTTATTCGTTTAAGTTTGATAATTGTAGAGGAAATGTTAAAGAGGAATGGAAAGTTATAAATAACCTTTTATGTAATGAAAGCAGTAGGGATAGCATTTGTGAAATAGAGGTTGAAAATATTCTGATTAGCGATCCCATAAAAATTGCAAATAAATTTAATAATTATTTTGCCACTATTGCAACTAATTTACAGCCCAAACTTTCTGAAAAAGATTGCGACTGCAACTTTTATCCGGATATAAGAGATGATGATTATCAAACAAATAGTTTTGTTTTTCAAGCTTTTTCATCACTGGAACTTTATAAAGAGATAATGAATCTAAATAATAAACAATCTTGTACATCCGATGGTATAACAAACTGTTTAGTAAAACAAATAGCTTTTTTTATAGTTGACGTATTATGTCACATATTTAATATGAGTATCAACTGTGGTATTTTTCCGGACGGATTAAAAATAGCTGAGGTAACTCCTCTTTACAAGAAAGGATGTAGAAAATCAGTAACCCAATATAGACCAATATCATTGCTTCCAACTTTTTCAAAACTTTTTGAAAAAATTGTGAAAAAACGAATTATGTCTTTTCTTAATAAAAACGATTACTTTTGTAATCAACAGTATGGTTTTCAAGAAGGGAAATCCACAGAAGATGCCATTTTAAAATTTTGTAGTGAAATTTGCGATGGTCTTAATAAAAAGATGAACCCTATGGCTTTATTTATAGACATGACCAAGGCTTTCGACATGATTAACCACAAAATTCTTTTAGACAAACTCTACAAAGCTGGATTTAGAAATTATGTTTTAAGTTGGTTTAAGTCGTATTTATCTGCAAGATTTCAAAGGGTTAAAATTAACGGAGTTTTTAGCGATAAGTTAGAATTAAAAATTGGTGTACCGCAAGGATCAGTTTTGGGCCCTATTCTTTTTTTAGTTTATATTAACTCTATTTTCAAACAAAAATTTAGTGGAAAAATAACAGCTTTTGCTGATGATATAACTTTTTCTTATACAGATAACTACTTTTTGGAATCAGTGGTAGAAATACAAAGCGATGTTCAACGATTAAGACAATGGTTTGCAAAACATGAACTTATTGTGAGTGAAAAAACTAAGGTTATGTTCTTCAACTTAAAACATTCCAGCTTGCTTGAGAGTAATGTTGTTTTCCATTCAGCTGCGTGTAAAAGGCTTTCAATGTATCCCCATAACTGTGGAAAGGCTAATTTCTGTGAAGATGTGCCTTGTTGTTCTAATTGTTTTACAGTCGAATCTGTTGAACATTTGAAGTACCTAGGGCTATCAATAGACAGAAATCTGAGTTGGAAAACTCACGCGACTGATTTAAAAGCTTATATGAGACGCGCAACTCGCAAAATGTTCTTATTACAACCTCATTGTTCGAAGAAACTTCTTACAGTAATTTACTATGGAATTATACATTCAAAGCTTCAGTACAGTTTGCCAAGTTGGGGTGGAGCCTACAATAATGTGATGAAACCATTATTAATAGCACAAAAGCATATTGTCAGAATAATTTGTAAAAAACGTAGATTAACAAGTAGCTGGCCATTATTTCTTGATCTTCGAATTCTACCTTTAAAACATCTGTATGTCTATAAGGTTCTTAAAGTTTTTTTCATTCGCAGTGGATATAATACGATGTTAAGAAACTCAAATGCTTATGGCTTAAGAGTTAACAATCAGCAACTTGTAAATATTCCAGTATCAAATAGATCACATTTTTCTAACTTTTATACTGTTGCAGCACCCACACTATTTAACAAATTACCTTACGAAATAAGGGCACTACGAAATCAGAATTCTTTTTTAAATAAAGTAAAAATATGGTTATTTTCGATGGATATTTCTCAAGTCAAAAATTTATTTATGAGCACTGTTTAGTTTTGCTTTCTTTTATTTGCTAATTTAATTTTATCTACATTTTTGTTTGCATAATATATTACCTATATGAGATTTTGATATGTAATTTAAAAATTTTTTTTTTTCTTCTAAAATTGTAAATATTTAGTTAAAAACCCCACACATATTGCGTATTTATATTTTAATTGGGTCATTCGCCACTGATCTTTATAAGATCACAGAATGAACCTTTCTTTCTTTTCAGACATTTTTTTTTTGTTATTAGTAAATAATTATTATGATTGTAAAGCATCATCCTGAAAAGTTTGAAAAAAAAAAAAAATATGAATAAAATATGAATACAAAAAAAAGAATGTAAAAAAAAAAAAAAAAAAAAAAAAAAAAAAAAAAAAAAAAAAAAAAAAAAAAAAAAAAAAAAAAAATGTTGTGAAAGCGGCTGTACTGTGCTGTAGTAGAACAAAATTCACATTAGATACTTTATATTTTGGGTGTAATAGTATTGGAGGATAGAGCGAGAAAATTTCATTAGCTGTTATTCTCATGGCAATGAAAACGATGGGAACATGAGAAAATTATTTTTTTTAATCTTATGATCTAAAATCGTGTGCATATCTTAATACTACGTTTTCACCAAAGGTAAATCCGAGATTTAAGTGGATTTACCATAAATCTCCTTTAAATCTCGAAGATTTACCATACAAATATAAATCACTTCAAATGAAGATTTAAAATAAATCTCCTTGAAATCTTCTCGCAATCAGAAGATTTGCAAAACAAACAAACCATATTTTGTAGAACGCACCTATGTAAACCTACTTTCTTCATTGACAATCAACACAAAATAGAAATATCTGTTTTTTTCCTGTTTACTATCCAATGGAAATTTTTTTTTTTCTCTTGTCCAAATTCACAATTGAATGACAAGACAGAGTGAAAACGTCAAATAAATCTCAGTTTCTTTGGTGAAAACACTTCAAGATTTATTTTAAATCTCTAGCGGATTTACTCTTGGTGAAAACGTAGTATAAAAATTTATTGATATACAATTAATGAGCAATTATAAAAAAAATATTATTTGTTTGCAAAAAATGGTTTTATCAATTTCTCTAATCAATTTTTCAATAGTTCTTATATACATATACACTGGTATGCATCAATTATAGAAATTTATAAATATTTATATAAATATGTACTATTTTTGAAAAAGAAAATCAAATAAATTGTTCTCTATTCTTTCTTCAAATACGAACACGAAGTCATTATTTGTTGGACCGTTTTCAGTTTCGGCTTCGTATTCCGCTCCATGCAGCAATGGTACTGCTCCAGCATCTTCATATCCTGTATGTTCTGCTGCCGTTAAATGCTGGAAAATGATTTGCCTGAAATTTCTTATGAATCTCCATGCCGATGGGTTTCTTTCATAAGATCCTCTATTTGAGCATACCATTGAAAACAAGTTCTCGGCAGCATCTGTATTTAGATGTTAGCAGAAAGTACGCCTGCTCATCACTCTTGTGTTCTCACATCTGCTCGGTCCCGAGAAGAGTTTGATTTAATCTTTTAAAGCATGGCGGGATTGTCATAGTGCTGCTGGATTTCCACGTTGAAATCCAGTTCCTTGCACTTCTCAAGACATAAAGAGCGTCAGTGGAATCCGATAGGACCTGCTTATTTGGATTCCTAGAGTATAGTTGCCCCGTATTAAGGGTATCGAATGGGTTATTCATTCTCTTTATGAACTTAGCTGTTGACTTAGCAACTTTCTTATCTTCATCGGACTTAAAGAATCCAACACTCAATGCATACATAATTCCAGAGTATACATTGAGGATGAAAACCTGCGTGGCTAGCTTCACCGATAGTTTTTCAAATGGTGATGGTCGGATTTGGGCCACACTTAGCTTGAACATCGTCTGGAATATCCCTTTTGAATCCTGTACAATTATCCTTTTCAATATCCGCCAGTCAACGACATCATTCTCAAAAGAAATTTGATGCTTGAGTAAAATATTTCTCACGCTCTTAAAAATAATATGTGGATAGTCATAGAGTAAGAAAACTATGACTTTCCAGTTCCACTTTCCAGTTCGCTTTCCAGTAATTTTGCGGGTTTAAGCTTATTATATGCTGAAAATTTTTGTACGCGTGAAAATATTTTTTTTTTTCGTAAAAGTTATTTGATATTTTTTCAAAAATAATTTTTATATAAATATTCATAAATTTCTTAAATTGATGTACACCTATTTATATACATATTTAAGATCGATTCAAAAATATTCCTCGTTACATTACTACATTATAAATGACTAGATTTATTTCACATTTAATATATAAAGAAAATTAATTAAAAACAAATATAAAATATTAATATATTAAAATAAATATAAACATCATTTAATTCTTAATCTAAAGGAATTTTTCGGTTGGCTTTTCCTTCATCTCCTTGTTGGTTTTCTTCAATTGTAGTATGATCAGTCCGATCAGCAGAAACTTGAAGATCTTTTCCTGGTGTTCCGTTGAGCAAGCTTTCCTTTTCTCTTAAAATTTCATCTGTCCATCTTTCGGCAATCCGTTCAATAGTTTGTTTTTTTTTCGAAAAATGTCCCAAAAATTTTTTTGAAAAATACTGACAGTATCTTCGAAACGGATCGAAGGAACTGTCAGCTTACCAACATCTGAAGTTATTGTCTTTGTATCGTAAGCTCTCAATCTTATCAACAAAGTCTATTCTCTGACTTTGTTGAACTCGTTGATCATGAACTGAGAGCAAGTTTCACAGCGCAACTTCGTTTTGAGTTTAACTGCGGTGAACCCTGAGTAATATGCTGCAGCTGCTTTCTGTAGCTTCAAGCAAGCATTCATATTACCCTCTATTATCATCCACGCTGACGCCATCGCCCTCCAAGTTTTCAACTGTAAAACAATCAACTAAATTGTTCTTTATTCTTTCTTCAAATACGAAGTCATTATTTGTTGGACCGTTTTCGAGCATCTTCATATCCTTTATGTTTTGCTGCTGTTAAATGCTGGAAAATGATTTGCCTGAAATTTCTTATGAATCTCCATGCCGATGGGTTTCTTTCATAAGATCCTCTATTTGAGCATACCATTGAAAACAAGTTCTCGGCAGCATCTGTATTTAGGTGTGCAAGCAGAAAGTACGCCTGCTCATCACTCTTGTCTTCTCACATCTGCTCCGTCCCGAGAAGAGTTTGCTTTAATCTTTTAAAGCATGGCGGGATTGTCATAGTGCTGCTGGATTTCCACGTTGAAATCCAGTTCCTTGCACTTCTCAAGACATAAAGAGCGTCAGTGGAATCCGATAGGACCTGCTTATTTGGATTCCTAAAGTATAGTTGCCCTGTATTAAGGGTATCGAATGGGTTATTCATTCTCTTTATGAACTTAGCTGTTGACTTAGCAACTTTCTTATCTTCATCGGACTTAAAGAATCCAACACTCAATGCATACATAATTCCAGAGTATACATTGAGGATGAAAACCTGCGTGGCTAGCTTCACCGATAGTTTTTCAAATGGTGATGGTCGGATTTGGGCCACACTTAGCTTGAACATCGTCTGGAATATCCCTTTTGAATCCTGTACAATTATCCTTTTCAATATCCGCCAGTCAACGACATCATTCTCAAAAGAAATTTGATGCTTGAGTAAAATATTTCTCACGCTCTTAAAAATAATATGTGGATAGTCATAGAGTAAGAAAACTATGACTTTCCAGTTCCACTTTCCAGTTCGCCTTCCAGTAATTTTGCGGGTTTAAGCTTATTATATGCTGAAAATTTTTGTACGCGTGAAAATATTTTTTTTTTTTTCGTAAAAGTTATTTGATATTTTTTCAAAAATAATTTTTATATAAATATTCATAAATTTCTTAAATTGATGTACACCTATTTATATACATATTTAAGATCGATTCAAAAATATTCCTCGTTACATTACTACATTATAAATGACTAGATTTATTTCACATTTAATATATAAAGAAAATTAATTAAAAACAAATATAAAATATTAATATATTAAAATAAATATAAACATCATTTAATTCTTAATCTAAAGGAATTTTTCGGTTGGCTTTTCCTTCATCTCCTTGTTGGTTTTCTTCAATTGTAGTATGATCAGTCCGATCAGCAGAAACTTGAAGATCTTTTCCTGGTGTTCCGTTGAGCAAGCTTTCCTTTTCTCTTAAAATTTCATCTGTCCATCTTTCGGCAATCCGTTCAATAGTTTGTTTTTTTTTCGAAAAATGTCCCAAAAATTTTTTTGAAAAATACTGACAGTATCTTCGAAACGGATCGAAGGAACTGTCAGCTTACCAACATCTGAAGTTATTGTCTTTGTATCGTAAGCTCTCAATCTTATCAACAAAGTCTATTCCCTGACTTTGTTGAACTCGTCGATCATGAACTGAGAGCAAGTTTCACAGCGCAACTTCGTTTTGAGTTTAACTGCGGTGAACCCTGAGTAATATGCTGCAGCTGCTTTCTGTAGCTTCAAGCAAGCATCCATATTACCCTCTATTATCATCCACGCTGACGCCATCGCCCTCCAAGTTTTCAACTGTAAAACAATCAACTAAATTGTTCTTTATTCTTTCTTCAAATACGAAGTCATTATTTGTTGGACCGTTTTCGAGCATCTTCATATCCTTTATGTTTTGCTGCTGTTAAATGCTGGAAAATGATTTGCCTGAAATTTCTTATGAATCTCCATGCCGATGGGTTTCTTTCATAAGATCCTCTATTTGAGCATACCATTGAAAACAAGTTCTCGGCAGCATCTGTATTTAGGTGTGCAAGCAGAAAGTACGCCTGCTCATCACTCTTGTCTTCTCACATCTGCTCCGTCCCGAGAAGAGTTTGCTTTAATCTTTTAAAGCATGGCGGGATTGTCATAGTGCTGCTGGATTTCCACGTTGAAATCCAGTTCCTTGCACTTCTCAAGACATAAAGAGCGTCAGTGGAATCCGATAGGACCTGCTTATTTGGATTCCTAGAGTATAGTTGCCCTGTATTAAGGGTATCGAATTGGTTATTCATTCTCTTTATGAACTTAGCTGTTAGCTTAGCAACTTTCTTATCTTCATCGGACTTAAAGAATCCAACACTCAATGCATACATAATTCCAGAGTATACCTTGAGGATGAAAACCTGCGTGGCTAGCTTCACCGATAGTTTTACAAATGGTGCTGGTCAGATTTGGGCCGCACTTAGCTTGAACATCGTCTGAAATATCCCTTTTGAATCCTGTACAATTATCCTTTTCAATATCCGCCAGTCAACGACATCATTCTCAAAAGAAATTTGATGCTTGAGTAAAATATTTCTCACGCTCTTAAAAATAATATGTGAATAGTCATATAGTAAGAAAACTATGACTTTCCAGTTCCACATAAGGTTCGCTTTCCAGTAATTTTACGGGTTTAAGCTTATTATATGCTGACATATTGCTGCTGCCTTGGTCGCAGCTTAGTGCACAAAGACTCACTTCACATCCTAGTACTCCAGTAATAAGAGTGACCAGCATCTGGGACAACTTAACGGAATCTGGTGATCCAATGTTTTTTTTTTTTTTTTTTTTTTTATAATCTACACATGCTCAAGGGAATATAATTACCCTTCAAATGTTTTAACACAGCGTGGGCGTGAAGTTATGGAAGAGAAAAAAGGATAGGAAAGATGTGTGGCACGATATTCTGAGACTGAAGGTGGTTGTCTCAGATTTTTTATCTCCAGGGATGGCGGCTGAACTAAAGCGGAGAATTACCGTGTCTTATTTCTATGTCCCTTATAATTCGCATTATTTTATTCGTTTTTCATCCTTGTTGGGCATACTAGTTTAACTCAATCACATGTTGTTAGTGTTATGCCTAAACAACATGTTATGAGTAAACCAATTTATAGACGGTTATTAATGGAATTAAAGACGACATAGACGACGGCAGGGATCGAATCTGTGATATTGAGGTTGACAGGCGAGCACACAACCATCGCGCCACGGCCAATGGACTGGCAAAGGACTGTTTCTAGTTCTTGTTCAAGCTTCAAGCCTCTAAATGTAAATACACTTACTTTAGAGGCCATAGTTTTCTCCCTCCCTTCTCAATTTAATTTTATGTGAATATTTCTGAATTTCTGAAATTGATTTATATACACATAAAAAGTATTAAAAATTGCCTATATTTTTTGCAAACAAAGTTTATATGAATAAATTTTATAAACTGTTCTATATAAATATCAATTTTTTTTTTTTAATTATATAAATACCTACCTATCTAAGTGTTCAGAAATGTTTATTTATTATAATTATTATTCAAATACAAATTCAATATTATATTCAATAATGATTAATTAATTATTTATTTTTTATGTCTAATTAATTATAATTTTTGTCAACAATGTTAAATTTTAAATTACCAAACATATCGTGTAATACCCTATATATTTTTCTAATTTCTTATAGCTCTTAATCCCTTGTTGTTTGTTTAAGCTAATCTGGCTAATCCATTTACACTGCTATATGTTTATATGTATGTAATTTTTTTAGCATAGCCTTGTATACACGTATGCTTTCATCTATGCTATCATGTTATATTTTTTATGCATAGTTTTTATTATTGCCGGAAAACTTTTCTGCATTGAGGATAATTGGTTAACTAACGATCGTTCTATTTGTCGGCAACCACCAACGCGATCACTTGGATATCAAAGTATAATTTGTTCTTGGATCATACATATAGTTACATATAATTTTTTTCTTGATCTTTAAGGCTAGGCGCGCACATTCAATTTTTAGTTTCGCAACTGTTGCTAAAATGAAAAATATGGGCTTATATGGGACATCGCGCACTTACAGCAACTCCATACTCGATTTGAGCAACTAAAAAGCTTGTGTTTTGACACAAATTAAGCGATTGCCTATAATTAATTCGCAACAGTTGAGCTGTTTTATATAAGGGCAAGAGAGAAAAAGAGTATGAGCGTGAGTAAAGAGTTGCCAGTGCGTGGTACTCTATCAACTGGTGATTAAACTATTTGATTTCGATCACAGTTGCTAGTGCGCGGCTAGCCTAATAGAAGTTAAATTACAACCTTGATCAATAATTGTAACGTTTTGAAATTGGTTTGAATTATTTCTATTACGTATTGTTGATCAAAGTTGGCCCTTCGAGCCGGATACTTTTGCAATTTTGGATGGAATTTGGAGGTATTTGGTGGTTGCTTGAAACTGGGTATGCACACGATAATTTTTTTGACGGTGATTCTGCTGCTGTTTGTGATTTTGGTTTTTGGTGAGATCCTGTTTTAGAATGAAACCCTGTCGTTTTTGAAATCAATTAGTAAAAATTTGGTTTGCTCAGTTAATACCTACGTTTTTGAGCTTTGAAAATTTCTATATTGAAAAATGAATGTGTTAAGGCAAGTTCATGGATATTTAAAGAGCGCTATTACACGTGCGCATACATATATATTAGGCATACATGTTGAGAATATAGACATTTAAGAACGTTTGGAGAAATCGTGGAAATCCTTTTGTTTAAATCAAAATGAATTTTTCCAATATTCCGAGGAAAAAGGGTACGTTGACTCCGAAATTGACTGAAGGTCATCCGTAAAAATATGCCTTCGATTCCACCTCCTCCTCCACCGCGTAGCGGGAATAATAACGGTGACTCTACGCATTAACAAGCCGCCTTGTTGGAGTCTCTTTTAAACGGTTCGCTTCCTCCTCCAAGATAAATTTAAAGTACCACCCTTTGGTGGCGAATTTCGGAATATGTAACTCGGGAGTATTCACTGCAAGAAAAAACTTTCCGGCGCTCAGAAAATGCGTTACTTGAAATCGTTTTTGAAAAATAATGCCGCGAAACTTTTAAACGGTATTGAAATTTCCGACTATAATTATGAAGAAGCATGGGAAAAGCTTGAACACCGTTACAATAAACCGCTATACATTGCCAACGCTCATATCGAAAGTTTTTTGAAAATTCCAAATGTATCTGTCACGGATAGTGGACATTTGTGTCGGTTGGTGGACAAATCGGATGATGTAATTCGTTGTTTGAAGGCTCTGAAAACTGAGGGCACAGATCCTTGGCTAAATTATCTTTTGCTTGAAAATCGACCTTGAAACGCGAAAGGCTTGGTCCGTTCACATCAAAAATTCCGAAACCGCAACTATAACATAACTTCTTGAATTTTTGGAAAAAAAAAATGCGACGCCTTAGAAGCATGTGCCACTAAAGCAAGTGATACGAAAAATTCCGGAAATAAACCTAAAACGGGTTCGTATAGTGCATCGAATAACATTAAAAGTCTTGCAGTCGCTAAGCATTTATGTCCCATGTTCAAGGATCATCATAATCTCTCGCGGTGCCCTAAATTTATTGAATTGCCTGTTCCGTCCCGTCGTTCTTATGTTAGAGACGAGTTGTGCTACAAGTGTCTAGGTAGCAACCATTCCGCTTCGCGATGCCCTTCGGGAAATCTTTTTCCTCATTGTCGTGTCCGCCATCATGTTCTCGTTCACTTGGATTCTCCTTCTCCAGCTGTTGAATTTAAAAATCCGAATTCGAACATTGATCAACCTATTGCTGCTTCGATTGTTAGTAATCATTCGCAAAATGATATTCGTCCCTCTGGGATTTTGCCCACTATTGTTGTGAAGGTCATGAACTCATTAGGCGAAACTTGTAAATGTCGCATGTTGCTAGACACCGCGACAGGTTCTCAAGCATATTTTATTACGGAGAACTTAGTCAAAAAATTAGGTCTTCGTCGTCGTCACGATCGTCTTCCTATATATGGTATATCTTTAGAAGCTGGTGTTACTCAAGGTGCCGAACACAGGTAAATTTTCCCAAAAACATGGCCAAAACTATAAAAAAAATATCCGATTTGTTGTTTTTTTTTAATGCAAAGTTGTTTACAAATAGTGTGAGCTTCAAAACTCATTGATCATTCGATGCAGATTATAACGGTTTAATCAGATGATGCTTTTAAAGTGCAAACTTGAAATAGACTAGTGCAGCAGCAAGTTTGGTCTGTGATGTAAGGTTGTTTTGGTTTGTTTTGGTTTGTTTTGGTTTTTTTTTTGTCGGTTTCTAAAATAATTCAACATGGATTCTGTTGCTAGTGGTATGTAAAATTGTGGATGATTGGTTTTTATTGAATATATTAAGTGTATAGATAATTTTGAAGCCAGTAAATGCAATGTATTTGATCACTACCAAGAAACAAAAAAAAAATATCTTTAATAATGTAAAAGTTAATTCAATTTGTGTGTCAGAGTAATAAATACAATCTTAAAATTTTGGTTTCTTTTTCCCCAAGGAGAAACAGTCAAAATGTATGGGCATTTTTTATAATTTGAACTTTTTACACAGGATCGCTATCAAGTTTAAATTTACTGTCAAGAAATCAGCTCTCTGATTATATAAGAAGTGGCACTTCTCGTGACATGACAGATTAAATCAATTTTTTGGAAGAAAAAGTGTCTCCAGAAATTACAATAACTTTTTTAATGCAAAATTTAAAATGGCTGCAAAGTGAAATTTCATTTTTTTTCCTTCATTGTTTTTTCTTTCAAAACTAACTGTTTTTAATGTTTTTATGCAATAATAAATTGAAAATACACAAAAAATAATTTTGGCCATGTTTTTGGGAAAATTTAGCTGTGTGCGCCGTTACTCTAAACCTAAAATCTTGGTTTGATTCAAATGATATAGAATTGGAAGCATTCATTTTGAATCGAATAACTACGAATCGTTTGGTTTTGATAAATTTTTGCTGTTGGGTGATTTGTAGTTGGCTGATCCAAGTTTTGACACACCAGGGGCCAGTTTCGCAGATCGAGATCATACACATCATACACTTCATACAACAAACAACATTTTCATACATCATACAATTTTCTTTTTCTCAGATTTCACTGCAAGTGTTGTATGACATTTGTATTTGTATTGTTGTATGATATTATTTGAGTGTTAGGTTGATATATTCGTAAATCTCAACTTTGTTTTCTAGCGAAATAAAAAAGTTAATTGTTAGATAAAAAAAACTAAAGTTTTACTAATTTAAAAGTAATATGGGAAATGATTTATGTATAAAACTATGAAATTACTATGCAAATTGAAAACCATCAATCATTAAAACTGTAATTAATTATAACAGTTGATTACAAAATTAAAATTCTTGGAAGGATCAAAAAAATGCTTCCATGGTTCTATTTATTATTATTATTATTATTATTATTATTTATTAATCAGAGCATAAATGAACAGCACTAGCTTCATTGCTTAATTGATTGGTTCTTGTTATTTCGATGCTTCTAGGTGGATTTCACTTCAAACATAAAATTCTCTTGTAAAACTACGAGATAATTTGGATTCGTGAGTGTCAAACCAGTGAACTTTCCATGTTTAAATGTTTAAACGCAGCGCGGGCGTGAAGTTAGGGAAGAGAAAGAAGGATAGGAAAGATGTGTGGCACGATGTTCTGAGACTGAAGGTTGTTGTCTCAGATATTTTATCTCCAGGGATGGTTGCTGAACTAAAGCGGAGAATGCCGTATCTTATTTCTATGTCGCTTATAATTCACATTATTTTATTCGTGTTCGTCCTTGTTGGGCATACTAGTTTAACTCAATTACATGTTGTTAGTGTTATGCCTGAAGAACATGTAATGAGTAAACCAGCAACCCATTGATGACAATTTTAGAAGGTTTTTAATGGAATTAAAACGACATAGACGACGGCAGGGATCGAACCTGTGATCATGAGGTTCACGGGCGAGCACACATCCATCTCGCCACGGCCACCCCCGTATGTATTGAATTAAATGTATGAAAATTTGTAGGTTAATTTGCTGTATGATGTGAAAAATTTCTGAGAAACAGAATTATACAACATTCCAATATTTCCCGTGTAATCTTCGGTCATACATTGTTGTATGACAGCGGATCATGCAACAGATCTGAGAAACAGAAATCATACAGCAGAACTGTCAATATCATACAATGTATGATGTGTATGATTTGAGAAACAGGCCCCAGGTTCTATTGATATTTTACTCGGATCTGATAAGGCTTGGAGTATTTTGCGTGATGGTCGACGGACTAATGAAGCCGGTAATTTTGTCGCTCACAATACTATTTGTGGCTGGGTGGTAGCTGGTAGTATTCTTGACAAAGAAATTGTTTCGCTGCGAGTGGGAGTTGATCAGAGCTAAGCTATTATTAAGCCTAAATTATACTATAATTAATAAAACACTTATTCCATTATTTCGTATCAAGGCAAAAAACAAATTAATAATGAATTGTACTCCCTTTATTATGTTAAATTATAGATTTAAGTTTATTATGTCTAGTTTTAAGTTCTGCTTGTATTAAGCCTATAATAAATTAAATTAAATTAAATTAAATTAAATTGATCAGGATGTTGACGTTTTTTTGAAATCTTTTTGGAAAGTTGAAGAGTATTCGATTAATTCAGGAGATTTCACAGACACTTATTTTAGTAAAACATTTTCGCGTGCGCCCAATAACAAATACATTGTTGACCTGCCTTTCAAAGACAAGGGCATCGTTTTCAACAATACTCTTTACGGAGCTTTGTCTAGGATGTTCTCAATGGAACGTCATTTCTCTCGTCAACCAAATCTTCAATCGGAATATTGTCGCTTTATGAGGACTTATCTGGAGTTAGGCCACATGGAGAAGATTCCAGAAAACGAGATCGAACCTTCATCGGGGAAGGTATTTATTCGCCTCATCATGCAGTTGTTACGAACAAATTGCGTGTTGTTTTTAATGGGTCCCATAAAGATGGAAAGGGTGTTAGCCTAAATGAAATGTAGGACCTCCGCTCCAGCGTAACCTAATCAATGTTTGTCTGCGATTTAGGGTTCACAAATATGTTTCTTATGCCGATATCGTTAAGATGTTCAGGCAAATTTGGATTGACATTAGTCATCGGGATTTTCAGCGTATTGTGTGGTGAGAGAATACCATTGAACCAATCGAATACTATCGGCTTCGTACCGTTACTTATGGAACTTCACCTGCTTCTTTTTTGTCAATGCGGGTTTTGAAACAACTAGCCTTGGACTACAAGGATCAATTCCCTATTGCTTCTCATTATGATGATATTTATGTGGATGACATCATGACAGGGTCGGTTTCGGAGGTTTAGATCTGAGTAAATAGAGTTCTAACTGTTGGTCAGTTTTGCAGGAAACAAGTTCTGAACCTACAATCTCTCACGATCTTGATTCTGCAAATAAGTGGAAAAAGGTGCTTGGATTAATTTGGAATCTTCATCATCCTCATCGTGACATCTTCACCTACAAAATCTCTATAAAAGATTCATCGGACTGCTCACGACATTCCGTAAATTATTAAAAAATATAAAGTTATAAATTAAATAAGTTTTAAATTCAACAATAAATTAATATTTTTTTACCACACTTAATTTATTATTGTAAATTAATCATACAAATGAATTGCTTTTGACATTTAGGCCCTCATTATGAATAGCGAATCGAACGTTCGATAAGTTGCGAATAATTAAGCGAACTTCGATTATCACAGTATTATTAATAGCGAACTTCAACGTTCGCTTAAAAATAAATGCTGCCAATAAATCATCACACTGAAATGACATGACTCAAATGTCAAATGTCAAATAAATATGTTATTGAAATAGATTTGATTTTCTTTCTTATTTGTGATTCTGTAAAATATATAAAATGTTAAGCCAAATCGATTTGTTTTTTTTTGAAGAATATTCTAATGTGAGAGATAGATAAGAGAATATTAGAATGATGAGGTTGAGAAGAGAAATTATGGACAGTTCTAACCCTTTGTAGAACACAGATCATCTGTAAGTTATGTATCAAGTGTTATTGTTTTCAAAAGTTTCATATTTTCTCTTCAAAGATTTGTTCTTTTTTTTCGACTCAACAAGAATGCATTTATTTACGTATGAAGAAATAAACGATTCATTTAAATCAACATCTAAACGTGCGATCTCAGGTACAACTTAGTTGATCTAGAGAGAATAGCAGAAGAAATCATTATCCCTCGGATATACCAGATGAACCTAATGAATCTCGCAACACAAGCCTTGACGCATAGCGATTATGAAGTGAATTATTAGCTTCCTTAAAATTTATTTTTATTGTCTCTAGCTTCGAAGATCGAACTGATAATTTATTTCTGTATGTTAATTTAATCTTGAATAAATATACAGAGCCAAACAAAAATGCATTCAAAACAAGACAAAAATTCATTTGAGAATAAAAACAAAATAGAAATTCATTTAAAAGGAGTACATATTACATGACAAAAAACTAAATTGAAGCATAAATTATGCATTCAATGGGAACAAAAGTAATATGTGCAATGAAGTTCAAATCACCTTCCTCATCTCAACTTCAATTTTCTTTAATTTAACTTCTATGTTTTCAAAAATACAACAAACCAGCATAACAAACCACGACAAGAATTAACTCGCTACCGTTATCACCAAATACTTTGAGTCGATAATATATGACAGTGTGAACGATTAAATTAGCGAATATTCGCTATTCGTAATTGAGCGATAATGTAAAAGTCGAAAATTCGATAAAGTTTTGGCATTTGAAGCGAAATTAATTTAAACGAATAGCTATTCATAATACGAATTTATCGAATTCGCAAGGTTTTTAGTTCGATTCGCTATTCATAATGAGGGCCTTAAATAACACTGCGTTGCAAATGAAACAAAAAGTTGAGTACCCGCTTTGAAATGTCATGTTTTCTTATTTACACCTATAGTTTATTAAACATACATAAAAATTTTCTTCTCAGCACGTCTCATTTTCCTTCCGTAAGAATGTGCCAATTATATTAAATATTAAAAGGCCAAAACGTATTTTAAAGAAATCTGATAAAATTAACCTGAAACTTTTACATTTTATCAAGTTTTATTTTATTATTTATGTAAGTAACAAAAACTCAAAAAAAAAAATTATGTTATAAAATTTTAATACAAAATATCGTGTAACTTACTTTTTCTTTTGGCTTTGAATGATCTTCTCGTTTTAAACGCCAACAGTATTCACCTAGCATAGTTGTGTCTCATCGGCCTTGAAATCGTTATTCAAGTTTCCTTATATACTGGTGGAATCTCTCACCTTGCTCATCACTGATCGCACCAAGATTAGATGGAAAAAAAGAAAAATGAGAATGGAGAAAGTGATTTTTTAATGACATTCTGCAACCAAGGTTTTTCTATGCTTTTAAAATGTCGTTAACTAGCTGTTCCGCAATTTCGGCCCTAAAAACCCTCTGAAGTCTTAACTCATCTATTATACATATTTGTGTGTGATAAATGTTTTCTTTTCAGCAACCAACCCTTCGTCCAACAGGATCTTCTTTTTTTTTCTTTTTTCGAACAATTAATAGTGCCGCTACTGCCAACAATGTGTTGTTATCCATTTTGTTGTTAAGAACGAACTAAAAACAAAATCGAATCAATGTGAATGCTTCTTCGTTGTTCGTTGTTGAGAGAAGAACGAACAACGTGCAACGAGTAAAGAACGAAAGTCTAAATGGGGCTTTACGATCGTAACGTTTATTTCCTTCATGGTATCTATTTCGTAACGAAAAAAACCGACGTTTACTAACGCGTATATTTGACGTAAATAAAGTGTTGATTCGTATCAAATAAGCAAAGAAGAATCATGGATAGTGCAGCAGTGTTATTGGAAGCGGATAGATATGAATAAAGAAAATTAAATAAAGAAAAAAGAATATTCTTAAGAAATATATAAAATATTTTCTAACTCAGATACAGCGTAATTATAAATTATAAAAATTCATTCGTTTTTAATTTTTCTTTGGAAAATTTTCCACTTAAAATTTGCTGTCGGAGAAATCGGAAAGCAAATATCTTCATAAATCGCATTAATTCACCATACGATGCTACAATTTTGACTTTTCATCGGCATGCAACGCAAGGATTGGACATTTTCAACGCACACAAACTTTATTTTCGTAGATTTTTCCGATTGCCCTATCGGAACGGCTACAATCATACAAAATTAGTAAATTTCGTAGAAATCGGAGAAAATTACGTTCCGATCGGTTACGATGATAAGGCTCATAGTTTTTGTTCTTTTGGGTGTTACTAAGCTTTCCCTAAACATTAGAAGTATGATTGAGGTTATGAAATCAACATAGTTAAAATTTTTTAATTTGAAACGAAAAAAGACTGTTACGTTACAAACTGTTTTCTGTTCTAAACAACGGCATTATTTAGTACACAACAGAATTATTATTTTATTTTTAAAATAGGCTAAAACTACTCGGAGAAAATATGGTTTTAATAATATGTTGATATAATAGAAGCATGGAAAAATAAACTTTTAAGGTTCTTGGACTGTTACATTACATCAAATATTGCGGTGGGTTTCTTTGTTATTTTAAATGCTGATTTCAATTTGTTTTTCCAAATATTTAAGCCCTATACTTTCAACAAAACTTACTTAATGTGAACAAAACGGATAACACTTAAAAAACTAATTTTGAATTAATAAAACTTACCATTTTGTTTCGTTTTGTATTTTATTTTTTTTTTATTTCAAGGAATCAAAGAAAAAACGTGTTTATCGCGAAGTAAGTAACGAATATCTCTTTGAAATTTATGTTACTCGTTACTTTGGGATGTATAAAAAATAAAAATGGCGAAAAGCCCGCGAAATTTGAAATATTTTTTTTTTTCTTTGTGGTCTCGTTTTTCGCGTTTTGGTCCATATACATAATGTAAGATGTATTGTGTATGCACTTGAACGATTGACATTAATGATTTTTTTTTTGTAAAGCGATATTTTATACTATGATGTTATATTCTTATGATGAATATTTTATTTAAATGATGATGATGATGTTGCTGATTGTATAGATGATATTTGAATATAGAGGATGAATATATATGTACCACCATGTCACAAAAGTCTACATACGATGCGAAATTTCTTAATCATTTTGTTGAAATGAGAGAAAGTTTTTTTTTGTATGCACTTTATGCATTATAAAGTATTCTTATATTTATAAACAACATAAAATAGTGACATTTTCTGACACACCGCAATAAAATCTAAAATAACTGAAAAGAGACGCAAAAGAAATGTCACAAAAGTCTACACACGATCGTGAAATTGGGCGAAAATACCGTTACCGCGAATGAAGGTAAATATTTGCATGATTACTCGTGTTGTCGTGTTTGAGTTACGTATTTTGCATTTAGTTTATTTTTATTTTGTAAGTATTATAAAAACATAAAATGTCTGGCAGAAAAGAAATCTCATCCGAAGTGCGAAAAATCGTTATAAAACTTAAAAACGAAGGAATGTCAATGGCGAAAATTGGGAAAAGCTTGGATTTATCTAAGGCCTCAGTTCAGACCATCATAAAAAACTATAACGAAACGGGTAACTACGATAGTAGGCCAAGAAGTGGACGGCCGCGGAAGTTGGATGATCGGACGCAAAGGAAAGTTGTGCGAAAAGTTGTGGAGAATCCAAAACAGAGTGCCATAAAACTTGCGGCTGAACTGCAATCATTTGAAAATATAACAGTTCATCCCGAAACTGTTCGTCGTGTACTAAAAAGGTCTGGTTTGAGCTCACGAGTAGCAAGAAAAAAGCCATTGATAAGTTCCAAAAACAGAATTAAACGATTGGAGTACGCCAAAAAGTATGAAAAAAAACACGTTATCGATCCAACATTCTGGGAACGAGTGATATTCACTGACGAATGTAAATTTAATGTTTTTGGACGAGATGGAAGGTCCAAAGTATGGCGAAAGCCAAATACAGCGCTCGCTTTGAAAAACATTTCTCCCACTGTTAAACATGGAGGGGGATCTGTTATGGTATGGGGATGCATGGCGGCGAAAGGAGTTGGGGAGTTGCACTTCATAGACGGGATAATGGATCGGCATAAATATCTTAACATTTTAAAGACAAATTTAATCAGGAGCACACAGAAACTGGACCTTGAGTCCAATTATATATTTATGCAAGACAACGACCCCAAGCATAACTCGTTTCTGGTCAAAGAGTGGCTGCTTTACAACGTTCGATCAAAACTTGAACATCCCCCACAATCGCCTGACCTTAATGCTATTGAGCATCTATGGGCCCACCTTAAGCAGAAGCTTAGAGAAAGGACCGTAACATCGATTCCAATGCTCAAAAGTGTTTTAGCTGAAGAATGGGCCAAAATTTCACCCGAAGTTACCCAAAAGCTAGCTCTTTCTATGCCATCACGATTAGGAGAGGTGATAAAAGCAAATGGTGGCCCAACACGTTACTGATAGCTACAAATTCATTACCAAGTAACACCGTATGTAGACTTTTGTGAATACCAAAAACAGACTCGTATAACCTTTTTCTATTTCAGACTTCCAGTTTTGAAGAACTTTTTGTTATTTTTTATTTATTTTGTTATTTAAAAGAAATGTGAAATATTTTAATGAAAAAATCTTATGTTGACTACTTTTTTAATAAAAAAACAATACAATTTGAAATCGTATGTAGACTTTTGTGACATGGTGTATATGTACCTTGCTTATAATCAAATTATAAAATAGTATGTAGAGAAAAGTGATGTTGCGAGGCTTGTGGAAGGTATCGCCTGAGCACGTGAGTTACGAACCCCATTTCCGCCAACTCCCAACATCAGCAATATCAACATCAGCTATACACTCAAGTTCAATAAACATAATGTAGAACAATGAACTGCAATAAATTGTAATGCAAAGTTGACAATAAGCATTTCTGGAAATAACGCCTAATCAGCGTCTGCTAAATTTCCGGCGATTCTTAGAAATCACCTAAGCAAATAATAATTATTAAGTAGGTTCAATGTTAAAGCCAAACATATTGTACAATTCATTATCATTTTGTCTTTCAATTAATAAAGTTATATTTTTTTAACGCAAACCCGCAACCACGACCTTTAACTGGCGCAGTCGAGTAGTCTCCGGTTCAGTGCGCATCATAAAATATTTTAATTAACATACCTAAAGTCAAAGGAATATTGGCAAAATAGTGTGAACATTTAATATCTTCAAAAAAAAAAATCAAGTGAACATTGATTAAATGGTGCAGTCAAGAGAACATTGACTATTAGTGCAAATTTATATCAAAAGTACATTGATTAAATTCAAAAACAAACATTTTGAAGTGTATCTCTGTGTGTGCGCAACTGTGCTTTTCATCGCTTAAAACCGAGGACGACCTACCAAGAAGAAACGACGATGATAATCCTTCTGATTTCTGGGGCAATGTAAGTTCAGTAAATTAGAAGTAAAACTAAATTAAAAAAAAAAATTAAATTATTTTTAACAAGTTATATCCTTCTTACACAATTAGAAAAAATTTTAAATTGAAAAAAAAAAAAAAAAAAAAAAAAACATTTCAAGAATTAATTAATGCTATATTTGTTGCATCTACATATCGATTTAAACAAAAAAAAAAAAAACAATAAAACAAACTTTATGAATACAAATTGTAAATAAATAAAAGTGAATGTGTGTAATCAAGTAGTAGAAAATAAATTAGAGAATCAATTTAAAGAAAAAGAAGTAATCTAAAATACTTGTTAGATAAATAGTGATAATTATTTAAATTTATAACACAAACAAGAGATACTTACTGGTTTAGAATATTTGAATATTTGTATACTGATTCTGTTCTCATACACAAAGAACACAAATTCATAAAAAAAAAAAATTGCAAATAAAAAAAAAAAAAAAAAATTTCAATTAGGACAGTACCAATTAATTGAAAATAATCGTTTTAAGAAAAAAAAATATATGTAGACATATATAAAAAAAAAAGAAAGAGAAGAATTTTATGTAAACAAAAATAATATAAAAAAAAAAAAAATGTTTTAAGAAATATAACAGAAAAATAATAACTAATATTTTTATATATAGAACAAAAATAAAATACAAATTGTCATTTAATATCATAAACCCTTAATATTTATTTTTAATGCCCAAATCCAACTCAAAACCCTACCAAAAATTTACCAGATTATTCCACAGTCTTAATTCTATTCCTGAGAGTGTTGAAAACGACAACATGAACAACAATATAACCAATCCTGTTACTTCACCAGAAGTCCAAACTATTCATAACGGTCCTTCTAACAATGATTCAGCTTCTACTTCCTCAGCTGCATTAATTTTTAACTCAAAAGCTATATTTGAATCTTTAAGAATCTCAGATGCGGTAAAAGACTTACCACATTTTGATGGCAACCCAAGAGTTTTGCATGATTTCATCAACAATGTTGAAGAAATATTGATGCACATGAGAGGTTTAACTCAAACCCCTTATGCAAGCATAATTCTTAGAGCCATAAGGAATAAAATTAGTGGACAAGCCAACGAAGTTCTCAACATGTATGGCACAAGTCTTATATGGGAAGAGATGAAAAATAACCTCATCCTCCACTATGCGGACAAAAGGAATGAGACATCTCTTATTAGGGATTTGCACTTGCTCAAACAAGGCGCAAAAACAATCGAATGTTTTCACTCTGAGATAGTAGAACTTCAAGCTGCATTAAATAATAACATATTAATTCACGACACAGACCATAACGTCATTTTGGCAAAAAGAAAGCTTTTTGAGGAAATGTGCCTCAACACATTCCTTTCAGGCTTAAGAGAACCATTAGGTTCAAGTATAAGAGCCATGAAACCAGGAAGTTTATCTATGGGCCTTGCATATTGTATACAAGAACAGAACATGTTTTACATGAAGTACGATTACAAAACACCAATTCAAAAATACTCTTACAGTCAACAAAACAATAGGACAAACTATCCTCAAATCCGAGCTCAATACCCTAGACCAACAAATAACTCAGCAAATATAATTCCCTTCCGCAACATGAATCCTAACTTACCATTTACACAAACACCCACTTACAATCACAATCTTTATCGCGATCGTCAACCAAATTTCCAATTCCAAAATTCCCAAAGACCATACAACCAATACAATAATACTAATGCCAACTTTCAAAGGAACCAAAACCTTGTCAAACCAAATTATAATTCCCAAAACCTTGTCAAGCCAATTTACAATTCCCAAAACCTTACTCCACCAAATTACAATTCCCGACCCATTAACCAAGATCTACCACCTCCCGAGCCTATGGAATTAGGATCAGAACAATCCAGATATAGACAACCAACTGCTGGAAAACCTTCTAATGGTACAACCCAGACCAGACGAAGTAACAGCTCTCGCTACTTCGGAGAAATGCACAACATTGACTTAAACAGCCCAGACAACTATGAACCACCGACATACTTACCTGACTTAAACCAACATTACAGACCTGAAAACCAGGAACAAGACTTTATCGAAGATCAACAAGCCCTTCAAATCACACAAGAACTAGACGACGAAAATTTTCAACTACACGCCTCGAACAACCTTTCGGATACCTAGACATAAACAAACATGGCTTCATATTGCCTTACATTAACATCTCGTCACCTTTTGGCCGACCCTTAAAATTTTTAATTGATACAGGAGCATCTGCATCCTTCATCAATCCAGAATTCACAGACAAATTAAATGTAGAAAAATGTTCCCCCATAAAAATTACAACGGTCCTTAATAGCCATCAACTAGACAGAAAAATCTCCATACCAATGTTTAAAGAATTTAATAAATCTGGCATATTAACTTTTCTCTTGTTCAAATTCCACAACTACTTTGACGGACTTATAGGTCTCGATATACTCTCACAAATAAAAGCAAAAATTGATTTAGGTAACAAAACCTTAGTTACAGAATATACTAAAATTCCCCTTCAATTCAAACCCAATTTCAATTCCGGAAAATCTATCATACCCCCTAACACAAAAACAATAGTAAAAATTCCAGTTGATTTTAAAAACGTTGATATCGTTATTAAAGAAACTTTGGTCAAGCCAGGCCTTATAATTTCTGAAGGTATATATAAAGCCAAAGAATGGTATTGCTTTATAGAAATTTGTAACAATCTCTCAACTGATCAAACCTTCTTAATCGAACAACCCCTTAAAGTAGAACCATATTCCTCCACTGAGTTCATAGAAATTAATAATTTCAACTTTAGTTTCGATAATCCTAGTACAGAAGAATATGATATTGGAGAATTAATCCGTACCTCTCATCTAAATAAGGAAGAGAAAAATAGTCTTTTGAAATTATGTAAAAAATTCGAAGACGTATTTTTCAAAGAAGGAGAAAAATTAACGTTCACAAACCAGGTCAAACATCAAATCCATACATCTGACGATATTCCTACTTACACAAAAACATATCGATATCCTTACTGTCATAAGGAAGAAATTCGACAGCAAATCGACAAAATGCTTAAACAAGGCATCATCCGCCAAAGTTACTCACCTTGGAGTTCTCCCGTTTGGATCGTGCCGAAAAAAAAGACGCCACCGGGAAACAAAAATGGCGATTAGTGATCGATTACAGGAAGATCAACGAAAAAACAATTTCCGACAGATATCCAATACCAAATATCAATGAGATTTTGGACAAACTTGGCAAATGCCTCTACTTTTCGACGTTAGATCTTGCAAGCGGGTTCCATCAAATCGAAATGGACCCTAAACACATTGCAAAAACAGCCTTTTCTGTCGACGGCGGCGGACACTACGAGTATTTGCGTATGCCTTTTGGCTTAAAAAACACACCATCCACCTTCCAAAGAGTGATGGATAATATCCTCAAAAACCTCGTAGGCAAATGTTGTTTAGTATACCTAGATGACATTATAATATATTCGACCTCATTGCAGGAACATTTAGAAAATTTAGGGAAAGTCTTAACAAAATTAAGAGAATCTAATCTTAAAATTCAATTAGACAAATCCGATTTCCTTAGAAAAGAAATTGCATTTTTAGGACACATAGTCTCGACAGACGGTGTTAAGCCCAATCCTGACAAAATTCAAGCCATCCGACAATTTCCTATACCTAAAACACAAAAGGAAATAAAATCATTCTTAGGACTCTTAGGGTACTACAGATTTTATAAAAGATTTTGCGAAACTAGTAAAACCTTTAACAGTTTGTTTGAAAAAAGATCGTAAAGTAGTAATTACAGAAGAATACACTAAAACCTTTAACACATGTAAAGATATCCTTATCAATGACCCTATATTGCAATACCCCGACTTTTCCAAACCCTTTAACTTAACTACGGATGCCAGCAACTTCGCTATTGGCGCTATTTTATCACAAGGTCCTATAGGAAGTGATAAGCCTATATGTTATGCCAGTAGAACCCTTTCCACTTCCGAAACTAACTACTCCACCATTGAGAAGGAATTACTCGCGATAGTATGGGCAACAAAATATTTTCGACCATACCTTTTTGGCCATAAATTCAAAATTATAACCGACCACAAGCCGCTAACTTGGATTATGAACCTAAAGGACGCTAACTCCAAACTTACACGATGGAGACTAAAACTAGAGGAATTCGACTACGAGATTATTCATAAAAAAGGTAAAGCAAACACGAACGCTGATGCCCTCAGCAGGATCAAAATAAACGATCACCCAGCATTTCAAACACTCGACATCAATATTAATGATTCCCTTTCCGTACAAGGTACAACTGGATCAACTGTTCATTCAGCTTCAGAAAATCTCAATTACGGAATACCTATTGCCGAAAGACCTCTTAACGAGTTCAGTCTTCAAACTATTTTAGAAAAAAGTAACAAGGGATCACCTATGACTCTAGAAACTGTTTTCAAAAACAAACAAAGACGAATTCTCAGAAACCCCCAATTCACTGAAAATGTAATTATAGACATATTCAAAAAATTTCTTTCACCTAATAAACTCAATGCTATTTACACAGACGACGAAACATTCCGCGTAGTTCAATCTGTATACTCCCAATACTTTTCCTCAAATAAATCCTTCCGTTTAGTACGTTGCAAAATATTCCTCATAGACATAAGAACAGCCGATGACCAAGAAGAACTAATAAAAAATTACCATTCCAGCTTCAATCATAGAGGTATAGAGGAAACTCTATTACATATCAAACGGAAATACTATTTTCCGTATCTCAAAACAAAAATCACAGAAACAATAAACAACTGCGATACATCCCAACTATTAAAATATGATAGAAGACCGCAAAAAGTAGAATTCGAAAAGCCAGAAACACCTCTCAAACCATTAGATATTAATAACAAAAGCGTTTTAACTATTATAGATAAATTTTCAAAATTTGCTTCAGCTTATACATTAACTTCCAGAACAAGCCTCCTTATTGTTAAATCTTTTAAAAACTTTATTAGCCTTCATTGAAAACCTTCAAAAATTGTTAGCGATCAAGGATCAGAATTTACCTCAAATATCTTTAAAGACCTTTGCAAACGTTATGACATAAAACATCATATTACATCCTTCCAGCAATCATCCAGTAATTCACCTGTGGAACGTTTACACTCTACTCTAACCGAGATATACAGAATTATTCTAAACGAATCAAAAGAAAGAAAAATACAGATCGATCATGATGAGACTCTATTTGAAACCTTATTTACCTACAATAATGCTATCCATTCATCCACAAAATTAACCCCCTTCGAACTTTTTTATGGAAGACCCTTTAATTTCAATACAAACCTTTCTTATAATGGAGAACATGACTACCTCACTAAACTTACAAAATTTCAAGAAGAACTTTTTCCCCAAATTAAAGAAAAATTAGAAAAATCTGCCGAAAAACGAATAAATAAATTGAATAATGAAAGAATACCCCCAGAAGATAGAAATATAGAAGAAATTATACATAGGAAAGAATGTAAAAGAAACAAACTAACCCCTAGATATTCAAAGCATAAAGTTAAAGAAAACCAAAAAGTTACTATAATTACATCAGAAAATAAAAAAATTCATAAATCTAGAATTAAGAAGAAAAGGAAATATACGTAAACATAATTATTAATAAAATATAATTTTTTCCCTAGGCTCTCACTAATAAGTGCACAAACGATAGAGATTCATAATCTAAACAAGAACCAAGGTATCGTAGAACTTAATTTGGAAGCTGCGAGAACGATTATAGAATATAAAAAGAGGCTGGGTGCGACCCACACTGATAACTTCCCATTTGTGGTCTTGAAAACTAGTAATAATTACGAAGGTTGGTAGGTACATATTATATACTGAATTATAGATTTCCGTGTTTTTAATATTATATATATATATTATAGAAATTACTTTATTATTTCGGTTCCAACCATTTTAATTGAAAAAAAATTAAAAACGAAATATTCAAATATAAAAGATATGGTTTGGTTATTGATGGAAGTGTACTTACAAAATATATCCGCTCTAAAACTAGATTTATGTCAAATATAAACCATTTGTTAGAAATTGTATTATTTATAAAATTAAATAATTGCAAAGTCAATATCATTGCTCGATCTCAAGATATTCTAGTCGAAAAACAGATATTACCACTTTCTAGTAGATTTTTTTTATATTTTTGTTAAAACTGTCAATTCGATACTTGTCAAAATTTAATTATATGTTAATAATTGTATTATGTCGATACCTTCCCGTAAGAATGTACTAAGCGACACTTTTTCCGAAAATGACTTTTTGATGAGGAAATATAATATATGTTAAGGGCCACGTTTTGGCCTGGGTTTCGCCATTGAACTTTCTCCGTTTTTTTCGTTTCCTGAACAATTTTAGAAATGTCGCTTAGTATACATTCTTACGGGAAGGTATCGATGTATAAAACAACATACTTTAGAAGGCACTGTCGGAGTTTATTTCCAAGAAATTCGACTTGAAATACAATTTTAACTAGTTTTCACTAGAATTTTTAATAGTTTTTTTATTTAAAAAAAAAAAACTATTAATTCAATATTTGTCAACATTTTACCAATTGTACAAAATTATACTATGTATAAAATAAACTAAATTAGAAGTCAATATCACTACTAGTTCTCGAGAAACTTGAGTCGAAAAACAATTTTTACCAATTTTCAATAGAATTTTATATAGTTTTTTATTTTTTGTAAAAAATCTGTAAACTGATTTTTTTGAAATTTTCACCAGTTCTCAAACACATTATTTTTCGTAAAATAAAATTATTTTGAGTTTCAAATTGTTTTCCGTTCTTAGAATATCTGGGTTAAGAAATGTTTTTTTTTCAGTTTTTTTTATTTAAAAAAATAACGGTATGTTCATTTTTTTCCAAATTCATACCAAATCTGTATGACTTTATAATGAGTACATTAAACTTTATTTGAAATCAATAGCATCATTTTTTCGTGAAATATTTGAAACTAACCAAAATTTTTACTTTTTTTTAAACCGTTATAGTGAAAAAACTACTCACTGAATTTTAATAAACGCCCTTTCAGCCTCTTTCGAAGTTATTATCTATTAAACAAAACTTATTTGAAGTCGATATCTTTACTCGTTCTTGAGATATCGACGACGAAAAATGGTACGAGAACGTACGGACGTACGAACGTACGAACGTACGAACGTACGAACGTACGAACGTACGAACGTACGTACACACACACACACACACAGACATCTCTCTAAAAATGATTGATATAGCCTCTAGGGACCTTGAAACGTCGAGAAATGTCAAAAATTCCAATTTGACAAATCGGACCGATTACAATAACTCCCTATGGGAAGTTAATAAACTTCTACACATAGTAGACTTAGATATATACGACGAAAATATACAAACAATCTCAAATTCCCTTAACATATTCGAAAAAGAATATTCACTAAAAGACATAACCAAAATAATTCGAGTTAAATTACAAGATCTCAAAAACAAAATATTTACACTCACTCCTAAAACTAGAAATAAAAGAGGACTCATTGACGGACTCGGTACAACAATAAAGTTTATAACAGGCATCATGGACGCCAATGACGCTGTAAGACTTAATAAAGAAATAGAACTGTTAAAAACGACAGGTACAGACTTTAGACAAACTATGACAAGTCAAGCTAAAATGAATATGCAAATGATCGAGAGATTTCAAAACCTAACAGAGCACATTAATAATCAGCAAGATATTATCCAAAGCTTTCTTAATACTAATTTCGAAAAAACCAATAATAATATTAAGAGAACCGAAAATTACATATTACAATCTCAATTCCTTAACCAAGTGAACTACAACATAGACCTCCTATCAAATCACATTTCAAATATAGCCGAAGCCGTTATACTAGCAAAATTAAATCTAATTCCAAAATTTATCCTAAGCCCCGAAGAACTAGATCAAATTTATAAAATTTTTGAGAACAATCTATTACCATACTGTCAAATGAACACATATATGAACTTCTAGAGTTACAAGCTTACTATAATAAAAATAAGATAATATTCAATGTAAAAATACCAATATTTTCACCCGAGAGATCTTTCCTGTCCCACATAATCCCACTTCCCATCAACAAAACAAACAAAATTGTAACAGAACCATATATATATGTACGAATGTGTATTAGACAAAGCCTGGTAGTTAAAAAAAAATATCTTTATTTTAGAAATAAAATTTATATCAATTTAGGAAATATCACTTTTTGTTTCTTTTATTTTGTTTTTACCAGGTAATTTGGCTTGTCGACTGAATAATTGATGAATAATAGTTTGGTTTTTATTAGATATAATTTTCTTTTAATTTTTAAATAGTTTAATTTTAAGAAAGTGTTAAACAATTTTCTCTTCGCTATATATTTTTGCCTGAAGTGGATGATCTGATCTTGACGATGGTTGGATAGAAAAGAAAGATTGCCCGGAAAAGGAAAAGTAGGGATTGCGATCGGTCGAAAGAAGGCAAGTGCAGTCGGTGTTTTGATGTTCGAAATTTCGAACATCGCAAATAAGAAAATCTTGATAAGGGCGTGTAATCATTTTCATGCTACGTTTTTCGGAGTAAAGATTTGTTTAATTTTTCTGAGGTGGTCCATACACAACATTTCAATTTCTTGTCGATGAGGAAATGAAATAGAAATGGAAAAGTACACACCTGATCTAAAATTCATTCATGTAAATCATGTTCTCAAGTCTTTAGCGTGAATAATGCATAAAGGTTTTCCATTAAGGTGTTCCAACTCGTAAATATTGTTGCTAACCATTTTCTTTATTTTTGCTTGGATGAATTTTGGGCATAACCTAGCATTTCGTTTGTTGGACTTGTCACTTAATATGAAGTTGCGTTTTAAGACAACTTGTCCAACTTTGTATTTGCAGGTTTTGCTGCGAGTATTATATATCTTTTCATAAGTCTTATGTGCTTGAGCCAGAGATTCTTTGACACGGTTATGAATTATGTTCATCTTACAGACTTTTGGTAAAATTTTAAAATCTGCGTTATTCAATCCATTGAGATTTTTGAGAAGCTTATAGTCTGAACCATGTTCTAACTTAAATTGCCCAAAAAGTGTGGTGACATTTGTATGGCTGAGTGAACGCTTGATCTTAGCGCACTAAGGATAGATACTAAATGTTTATCCCAGTTTGACTGATCTAAGTCAAAGTACGATCTTATAGCTGCCAAGATTGAGCGATTTGCACGTTTACTTGCGTTAGCTTGTGGTGCATATGAAGCTGTCCTTATGTGTTTTGTTCCATAAGAAAGAAGAAATTTTGAAAACTCTTTTCCTATAAATTGTTTCCCATTATCTGATAGAAGAGATTCTGGTACTCCAAAAAGTAAAAACACATCTTCTTCTACGAATTGTATTGCAGCTTCCGCTTTCCTTATTGCTTTTGCGAGAATGAATTTAGTTAACTGGTCAAGACAAACGATAATATACGAATTTCCCTTTTTCGATCTCGGATACGGACCTAGGAAATCAACAAAAATATGTTGAAATGGCCTTGCAACGATAAATGATTGTCCCATTGGAGGTCTTAAAATGGTATTTGGGGCTTTTGAAGACTTACATATTATGCATTCTCGTATGATAATTCAGCCGCCATGTTGGGCCAATAAAATCTGTCTAAGATCGTAAAGTACAGACGCCAGCTCTGACGTACAAGCAATTTGATTTTGTTTGCAGTCCTATTTACATCTCACTTTAATAATACATAACTATCTCTTTTTACTTCTTGTAATGACATGGCTGACTTCCCTCTTTATTTCATTAGTTTTTTGGTTGCAGACGAATAAAGAAGTTAATTTGGTAATCGAGTGTTTTATTTCTAATCCCCTACATTTTTGGTGCCTCTTGTGAGGACTTGAGTTACGAGAAGCAAACACTTGGTTTATTTTAATTTCTTTTGTATAATTTCATGAGAAATATGGCTCAATCAATAAATTTACGTACGACGGCTGCCAATGCAATTAGTCGTGCTCACGATCGTGTGGCTGGAGCAGATCTTGGTGGTGCAGATACCGCGCAACTGGAACAAGAGGTTAGGGCTATAACGGCGCATTACGACAGATTCGTACAACACCATGAAGCCCTTGTGGGCGCAGCGTTGGATACTGAATTGGACGCACATGACATTCTTTGGGACCAAGTGGAGACAGTGTACAAAGCAACGTGTGTAACACTCAATCGCAAATTGTTGCAGCTTCAAAGGGCACAAGTGGCTGAGCAAAACCCTCAGTTGGAAGGCGGCAGCGCAAACGCTGATTGATCAAAACTTGGAAAGACCAATACGCACAACCTGGACATGAGACTAGATCCCGTAAAAATTCCATCTTTTGACGGTGCTCTTCATAATTGGCTGGCATTCAGAGATTCCTTTGAAACATTGGTGCACAACTCAGAGCTTCCAGAAGCTTATAAACTTGGAAAATTGCGACAAGCAATTGATGCAGAGAAGGTTCCATTAATTGGAGGAATGTACACTGGTGGGTATCAAGAGGTGTGGCAGGCATTAAAAACATGATTTGACAACCCTAAGCTTTTGGCGGAAACGCATGTGTCGCGTCTCCTTAATCTAAAGATTGCCCAAGAAGAGACGTCAGAAGCACTGCTGAGAATTGTTGATACTGTTCAGGAATCTTTGCGAGCTCTCCGCGTTATGAAACTCCCAGTAGATCAATGGGATGCTCTGGTAGTGCCAATTATAGTGCCTAAACTTCCCCTCGTGACGCAGAGGGAGTTTTGTATGGTGGGTTCATCATCCGAGATTCCGAGCTTGACCAATTTCCTAGAATTCGTGGAAAAACGAGCACAAAGTCTCGCTACAGAGTTTGTCCGACCACCTCACCGGAGCTAAGCTGCAATTAATCGTAATGTCCGCGCCCAGTTGCCCATGAAATCACACTTAGTTACAACAAACGAAGGTAAATGTCCTTATTGCCAAGGACCGCATCGAATCAGCCGCTGTCAAAAGTTATTGAGCAAAGCTCCTGGACAACGTTTCTCAGAGTTGAAAGAGTCTGGATTATGCTTTAATTGTCTGAGAAGTGGACACACCTCGCAGCGGTGTTCTTCATCTGGATGTCGACAATGTGGTAGAAAACATTATACAATGTTCTGTCGAGAGTCCGATTGGACAGGAATGGAGTTTTCATCGCCTCATCAGCAGGCACATATCACCGCAACGACAACGACGACACAATCGTCATGACTAGAATCGCATACCGTCCTGCTAGCAACAGCGCTTGCCCTTGCCGTTGGAACTTTGGAACAGCGCCTGTTTCGAATTCTTTGTGACCCTGGGTCGCAGGTAAGCTTCATAACAGAACGTTTAACTAATCAGTTACAAATCCGTAGATCAAAATATGATGTTGCTGTGGAAGGTATTGGCGGAATGGCTCATGCGCGTACAAATGGAATGGTTAAATTTACACTCAAGTCAACAATTTCTAATTTTTCATTGGAAATCAATGCGTTTATTCTTCCTTCGATTGCTTCGGAAACCCCTACGGTGCATCTTTATCGGGAAGAATGGAAGCATCTTAATGGTCTTCAGCTCGCTGACCCTCAGTTTACGAAACCTGCAATAATCGACATTTTGGTTGGTGCGGATATGTGGGGCCAAATTGTAGAAGGTAATATTATTAGTGGAGCCCCAAATGAACCTTGTGCTCAGCGCACTCGTTTGGGATGGGTTGTATATGGCCCAGCAACAGCAACTTCAAATTCAGCGCAACCACCTTCTGCATTTTGCGCTCACTTGGTAGAGGATGATCTTCGCTTAGAGGATTTGGTTCGTAGTTTTTGGAATCTGGAAGAGGTGCAACCGCTGAACAGTGAACAGGATGATTGTGAACAAATTTTCTGCGCGACGCATTTTCGAAACAACGAAGGCCGATATGTAGTGAATATTCCTATCCACAACGGTGTCACGGAGCTCGGTGACTCTTACACCAATGCTTTACGCCAATTTCATGCCTTGGAACGGCGCATGGCTGGCAACAAAGAAATAAGAGAAAAGTACATTAGTTTCATGCGTGAATACCGCGCCCTTAATCATATGGAACGTGTCGATCAACCTGGTGATCATCGAAATGCTTATTACGTTCCTCACCATGCTGTGCAAAGCAAATTTCGAGTAGTCTTCAACGCATCGGCTCGCAGTAGTAATGGTTTATCTCTCAATGACATCCAGATGACCGGTCCAACCATTCAGGATTCTTTAATTAACATCATCTTTCGTTTTCGTCGTTATGTGGTAGCATTGACAGCCGATGTTGAAAAGATGTTTCGACAGATATTGGTGGCTCCTGAGCACAGACATTTTCAGCGAATCCTATGGCGAGATTCTCCTGATGAGAAAATTGAAGTCTATCAGTTGGCTACCGTGACTTATGGGATGGCCTCGAGTCCATTCAATGCTGTGCGAACACTTCATCAGTGCGCTCAAGATAACCATGACTGTTTGGCAGATATAAACAAAGGACGTAAGGCACGAGATATTATTTTGTCTTCATTTTATGTGGACGACTTCTTGGTAAGCTGCGGCAGCGCTTTAGAAGCAATACAACTGGCTGAACATGTTGAAACTATCCTTTCAAAGGGTTGCTTTCCATTGCGAAAATGGAATTCAAACTGTGCTGAGGAATTCATAAGATAAATGATAATGCTTCTTCTTCTTCAGAGCTAAGCATAGAATCACCTACTTCCACGGTGCTTGGTCTAGTTTGGGATCCCATGTCTGATGTGCTTTTATTCAAGGTTAAGGTCGAACAGTTTTGTAATTCTCTCACGAAGCGAAAGGTATTGAGCGAAATAGCACAACTTTATGACCCAACTGGTCTCTTGGCACCTGTGGTCATAACTGGCAAAGTTTTCATTCAGACTCTCTGGTCTACTGCACTTACTTGGGATGCTCCTCTACCTCAGGACCTGACTGAAATTTGGACGAAGTTTCGCAGTGGCCTTGTTGCACTGAATCAAGTCCGAGTACCCAGATGGTTGGGTATGCATCGAGAAAAAAGAACTACACTGCACGGCTTTTGTGATGCCAGCTTGCGTGCGTACGCTGCAGTCATCTATAGCAGGACAGAAGACATCTATGGAAGGTCTAACGTTTCTTTGGTTACAGCCCGAACTAAGGTGGCTCCTATTCGAGGCGCTACAATTCCGCGTCTTGAGCTCTGTGCAGCGCAACTTTTGGCAATTCTCTTTAATAACGTTCGTGAAGCAATGGGTTTATTGGACAATCCCTATTATTTATGGTCGGACTCAAAAATCGCACTGTGTTGGTTGCGCAAGCATCCAGCAGGCTTAAAGCCATATGTGGCTAATCGAGTCAGGCAAATTCAAGATCTCACAGCAACAAATAGGTGGTTTCATGTCCGATCCATACAAAATCCGGCAGATTGTGCCAGCCGCGGCATAGGTGGTGACGAGCTTTTGCAGCATAACCTGTGGTGGAAGGGTCCTCAATGGCTTTCTAGTGGTGCCTTTTCAATGGGTCAACATTCAACTTGGTGATATTGTAATTGTTCGGCAAGAAAATCTGCCCCCAACACATTGGCGATTAGGACGAGTAGTTGAAGTGCATCCGGGCAGTGATGAATTGGTCCGAAATGTTACCCTCAAGACGTCTTCTGGTCTATGCAACCGGGCAGTGCAGAAATTATGTGTTCTCTTAGATGCGGCAGAATTCGAACGGAACGATTCGACCGGGCAGGATGTCTAAGATCATAAAGTACAGACGCCAGCTCTGACGTACCAGAAATTTGACTTTGTTTGCAGTCGTATTTACATCTCACTTTAATAATACATAACTATCTCTTTTTACTTCTTGTAATGACATGGCTGACTTCCCTCTTTATTTCATTAGTTTTTTGGTTGCAGACGAATAAAGAAGTAAATTTGGTAATTGAGTGTTTTATTTCTAATCCCCTACAAAATCTTTCTCTAAGACGATGTAAGGTTTTGGGGATTCCACCATGAGAAGCTCGAGGGGGGTCATGCGACAATCGTATTAGGTTTTGAGTCAGTGCCGAAGGTATCCACAGCTTCCATACGCAATCTGGTCTCCTGTACAATGACGGACTTTCTTGTAGACAAAATTGTCTAAAATTTGGAGGTCTGGTAGCTGGACTTTATTGTTCTCTATAGGTTTGATTAGTTAAATATATTCATCCGACTTAAAAGCCGGGGCATCAAGATCAACCTGTAGAACTTCGGAGTAGGTTAGGGCACTAAGGGGTGTAATAATCAGCATCATATATTGGAGATAGTGCATCGGGTGCCACATTTTGAGAACCCTTTCGGTGTTCTATAACAAAAGAATACTTTTGTAGTCTAAAATTCCACCGTGCTAATCTCCCAGTCAGGTCTTTTTGGCTCATAAGCCACTTAAGAATCGAATGATCGGTCACTATGGTAAACTCATGACCTTCAACGTAAGGACGGAACTTTTATACACCTAACACTGCAGCTAAGCATTCTAGTTCTGAAACACTGTAGGTACGTTGTACTTGGTTCAATTTATATGAATAATAGTAGATTGGTTTTTCTCTACCTTCTTCATCCAGCTGACTAAGAACGCATCCTACTCCTGTTGAAGAAGCATCGCATAGGATAATAAACGGTTTTTTCGAAATTAGGATTTATTAAAACCGGAGCAGTTGTAAGAGCTAATTTTAGCTGTTCAAAAGCTTGCAAAGCTTCCGGAGTAAAGACGAAAGTCTTTCTCTTCTTAAAAGTATTTGTAATAGGGGTAGCTAGAAAGGAATAGTTTAGCACAAAACGCCTGTACCAACCGGATAAACCCAAAAATCTTCGAGCTTGTGGAGGAGTTTTTGGCGTCGGAAAGTCTTGTATGGCTGCAACTTTGTCGGGATCTGTCTTAACACAACCTCCTCCAACAATATAACCTAAATACTTCAATTCTTTAAAACAAAATCTTGACTTTTCGTGGTTTATTGTCAAGCCTGCTTTGCGCAAAGGAGAAGCTAAAGTGTTAAAGTTCCTCAAATGTTCCAGAAACAATCAACAGATCGTCTAGGTAGACAAAACTGTTTTGTTTCAGCTCATTTGGTACGACTTTATCCATCAGTCTACATAAACGTTGGGCAGTATTGCAGAGTCCGAACGGCATGACTTTAAAGTGATACAATGGTCTACCGGGAACGCTGAATGCTGTCTTTTCCCTTTCCGATTCTGCTAGCGGAATCTGCCAGAACGCGTCTTTCAGATCGACACTGCTAATGAAGTGCGTTTTTGATTGGCGACTCAATAGATTCTCTAAATGCGGAAACGGATATGCATCGTTCTTGGTTACTTTATTTAGTTTTCTGGAGTCCAAGCACAAGCGATTTTTTCCTGGCTTGCGCACCAGAACTACAGGAGAACTCCAGGAACTTTCACTTCCCTCAATGACATCCAAAGCTAACATTGTGTCTAACTCTTCATACATTATCTTTTGAATAGCTGGTGACACTGGATAACTTCGCTTTTTTATGGGCTCAGTATCGCCAGTGTTAATCGTATGCTCTTCTAAAGCTGTCCGCCCAAGCCCTTCTTTGGAATAGGATGGAAATAAACGTATAACCTTTTCAATTTCAAAATCTTGCTCAGGTGAAAATTCATGAGCGTTTGAATCACATTTTCTGAGAGAAACTGGGCAAATTTCGGAGATGATTTGTGGAAAAGTTTCCAAAAGTTTACACCGAAATATAATGATTGTTCCAGAGATGGAACTAAAAACAATTTAATTTCTTTGGTTATATTTTTGTATGTCAACTTGACAGATATTTCACCCACGATTTGCTGACCACTAGCTGTACGCACCTTAGAATTGAAATTTTTATAAGATAATCCTAAGTCTTGTAACAACTGCATGCAACCAAATCCTAGACAACTGATGCTTGCACCACTGTCTAACAAGCCAAGCATTGTCTTTCCAAAAATGGAAACGCTTGCGTAGGAGTAGTGTAGTATTTGCGGGGTTAAGCGCAATTTTCAGACACGCCCAATTTTTCTTGATAAAGAACCAATACTCTCAACACAATATTGGATGTTTTTAACGGTAATAATAATTTAAAAAAAATTTTGTTCAAGTACAGTATAAATTCACAATTTTATATATCCATTTAAAAAAAGTTTTTGTTCAAGTACAGTATAAATTCACAATTTTATATATCCATTAAAAAATATCCAGACACGCACTATTTTATTGATACATAACCAATACTTTAGAAATAATATCTGATAAACAACCATAAAAATATAATTACTGTACAAAAACAGAATAAGTCTACAATAAACGGTAATTATAAATTATAGAAGTTTTTGATAAACAACCATAAAAATATAATTACTGTATAAATACAGAATAAGTCTACAATTTTAAATATTTATTTTTCAAATCAAAATTAAAATATGTTAAAATGTTTAAAATAAGTACAAAGAATCATAGAATAAATAAATAAATTGAAATTTAAAACTCAGTTTTTTGTAATTCATATTTATAAAATTTACCTAAAATTGGTTCATTATTCAAGTCTTTTATTGAATAAGTAATAGGATGAGTTAAATGAATTTCACTTATAACAAAAATTTCATGAGTCCAATTATTTTTTTATTTATTTTTGAACATTTTTTTAAAGCAATATATTCTAACTCTATCTCCTATTTTAAATACTTGTTTTTCTTTAGATTCTATAACATAATAATAAATTTTATCAATGACATCAATCCAATTAGTATTTTGTTGAATTTCAAAATAAACTTTTAATTTTTCATTGATTGTTCTATTAAATCTTTCTACTATTGAAGATTTTTTTTCACTAAAAGTTTGGTAAATTTTTATATCATATTCATTCAACACTTTAGTAAAATTTAAATTTAAAAATTCTTTTCCAGAATCAGTATGAAGTATTTTTGGAGGATTTTGAGATTCTTTAATAATTTCAGAAAATGCATCTGCAACTGATTTACCATCTTTCTTTTTTAATGGTTTTATCCATGCAAATTTCGAAAACGTATCAATAACGTTTAACATATATTTATATCCTTTATTTATTTTTATATCTACAGTTGTCATAATAAGTAAATCAGCTGCCCATAATTTATTTATTCCTTTAGTAATTATTTTTCTTCGTTCAAAATTTTTTCGAACTGGTTTATGTAATTCTTTTGCTATTTCTAATTCCTTGTTCATTCTAAAAAAAATAAATTAATTAATTTTTAAATAAATGATGAATAATAAAGTTTCAGATAAAGATTTAAATGCTTATGTTAAATCTGCAAAAGAATTGAAAAATAAATTAAAAGAGCAAAATATTAACAAAGTAATAAAACATGATCAAATAAAAGAAGATTTTCAATCAATTATATTACCATTAAATCAATCTGCTACAAATAGTAATAATTTAAATGAAGGTTTAAAAAACTTAAAAATGAGTTTAAATGAAGCATTACCATCAACAAATAATTATTTGAGAGCTATTACAGGAAAACAAGATGAACAAAATTATCAAGTAAAAAAAATACAAAATGAATTTTCTAAATTATTACCAATAGAAAAACCAGAAATTGTTTTATCTAGTCAAACAAGTTTTGAAAGTAAAAATTATTATTCTCCATCATCTATAACACCAAATTTATTACCATCATCTAGTACACCTATTTCAAAAAAAGGTATTAATTTTGATGATCCTTCAATAACTCCAATAAAATATGTTGAAAAAGGAATTGAAAATATAGCCGCAAAATATTTAACTTTAAATTCTTCCAAAGCAAAAGTTTGTGATAATATTTATGGAATAAGAACTGAAAATGGTGAAGATCTTTGGATTGGAGATTCTCAAATTAAAATAAATAATAATGATATTATTCTAAAAGGTAAAACATATATTGGAACTAAAGGTTTATGGGAATTATTAATGTTAAAAGAACCAAATCAAGAAAAAATAACAGAAGAATATTTACAAAATTTTGAACACATTATTTTAATAACATTTGCATATATGCGTAATAATGATAAATCTTCAAAAAATATCAAATCAAATTCAGGACATAAATATATGAATTATATAAAACCTATATTAGAAAAAAATAAAATTTTAAAAACGGGAAAAACCGGATCAGGAATAGAACAAAATTTTAAAATTTATACAAAATCACCAGTTGAATATGTTTACTGGAGTAATATTAATTAATTAAAAGAGAGATTTGGCGAAAATAAAGCAGGCAATGATAGTCCTGAAATACATAATGAAGTAATGAATATAATTGAAGAATTAAAAGAAGAAAATATTATATAATTTTTTTTAATTAAATGGGAATTGATAAATTTGGAAGAAAAAATAATCAATCCAATAATTATAATACTTCTTTAATGAATAATAAAATAAAAATATTAGAAAGTGAATTTTCAAATTTTAAAACAAATATGGATAGTAAAAATTCAAAATTAGAAAAAGCTACTGAAAATTTAAAATCTGATATAAATAATGATATTAAAAAATTAAATGAAGAATATGATAAAGATATTAAAGATATAAGATCAAATTTTCAAACTAATATAAATGATTTAAAAGAAGATATTAAAACAGATATTTCACATACATATAACAACTAAATTACTGGCAGTATATGAACATTTAAAAAGAGAAAATAAAAATTTATTGAAATCTATCGAAAAAATCGAAAAAATAATAGATACAAATACAGATAATAAAATATCTAAAATTCCCAATAATGAAATTTAAAAAATTAATTTTCTTGATAATTTATTAAAAGATAAACAAAAAATATGGTGTTAATTTTAATGATTATATAATGATGCCTAGTTTTTCATATTTTTAAGATCTATTTTCGCGTTTTTTTCTAATTCTTTTATTTTAAAATGTCCATGTGCTAATTTTAAAATATTATTATTTTCATCTTTATACATATAAAATTTATCATCGTATGGTGATAAACCAATTTTTTCTTCTTTTATAGTATATAACTTTAATTTAATAGATCTAATACCATGAATAGTTTCCTTTTTATTTTTTAAATTATTCAAACAATTTTTATAAACATTAAATGTTAAAGCTTTTATATTCATTTTCTTAATTCCTTTACATATTTTCTTTTCAGTATTATCGGTTCTAAATGAATACATTTTTGATCTTAAGTCACAAAATTCTCTAATAGGTATTCCATTATATTCATCTTTGAATTTTCCAGGTGTTTTTTTTATTTTTATCAGATTTCAACCCATCTATAGGGAAATTATCTATATAATCACTTGTATCATATGAATCTATTTCTTTTTTCATATCTTCATAAATATCAAATTCAGTATCATTTAATGATTTTGCTTCAAAATAAATAATAAATGAATCAGTATCAGTACCTAATAATTTCATTCTATTTTCATATTTTGTCTTTAATTGAACATAAAATTTAAACATTAATAATTTTGCTAAATCAAGAATAGCCATTCCCCCAAATAATGGTTTATTTAATTTAACTCAACCTTTTTTTCCAAAAACAATTACTAAATCATTATCAATAATTTTTCTATTTTGATAACTAGCTTTACTTATTAATTTTTGCATAATTCTTGAACTTCTTACAATTTTTATATTTAATCTATTTCTTACATTTTCCATTTGTTTTCCAAAAACTGAATTATTCATTAATTTAAAGAAATCTTTTTCAAAATCATTTTTAGTCTGTTTTCTCAATTCAGTATTTTTATCAATATATGGTCTTAACCATGCTTGTTGATTAGATTTAATACCTCTATGAATATTTAATAATTTAACACCTTGTTTTAAATATTCTTGTAAAAGCCTTATATTTAAAATATATTTTTCTTTTCTTTCTAAACTACAAATAAGTTTTTGAATTCTATCATTTGGTTTTGAACCAATTTTTTTTAGCAATCATTTCATTTTGTAAACTTGATAATATTTTAGGTGTTTTATGATTTGGTGCAGGTGCATAATCATTATAAAAATTATGAAAATTTTGTGGGATTTCTAAATCAACTTCAACATCTATAGAATGATCCGATTTTTCAAAATCTTCTCTTTTAATAAATTCTGGTGTAAGAGTTATTATTTCTTCATTATTTAACCATCTATGACCCCCAATGGATAATTTTTGACTCATTGCCCAACCATATAAATTATTTGCATCTAAATATAATATAAAACTAGTTAATTTTTTTGAATCATATATTCCTTTTTTCTCAGCATCTATTTTAGACAATTTATAAACTTGTTCTATATTATCATTATAATAATAACAATTATTTGCTTTTGCATAATCATGACTAATTTGTGAAATACCCCTCCTTATTCCTTTTTCATAAAATTCATACATTTCCAAATTAGTTAATAATTCTAATTGTTGTCTAGTAAATTTTAAAGCAGCATTTATGCTTAAATGTGGTGCACTTACATAATGAATTGGATCTAAACTATAATTTTTATGACACATTTCTCTAAAATTATCAAAAACATCTGCCAGTAAAATTACATCTAATTTTAGATATAAATTATGATAATCTTTAAAACTCCAAAAATATCCTCTTTTGTTTTTAAAATAATTCCATAATTCTGTAGCAAATTTATAACTTTTCTTTGATATAGAACCAGATAATTTTGAATTAAATTCTTCATATTTTGGTAAATATTTCATATTCAATTTACTTATATCATCTATAAATTCATAAGGATAAACACCTTTTCTAAGTAAAAAACATATTTCTTCTTTTGGAACATCCTTAAATTCATGACTAAAATTTTTAAAATGATCATAATTAATTTGCTTTTTAATTCCACATTCATTACAATATGTACATGTTTCATATGCGTAGATTTTATCATTAATTATTTTAAAAGATGGTTCCTTTAATTCTCTCATTTTATTACAAAGACAACAATATGCAGTGTTTATATTTAATAAATTTTTAATTGCTTTATCTAAACTACAATTTATAAATTCTAAAGAATCTATAAATCTTAATTCAATTATATCAGGATCCATCCAATCTTTAAATTCAGTAGCTTTTTTACATTTAAAACAGCAATTATTTTTTAGTAAATTATATTTATATCCACATTTGATACATTCTTTCCATTTAGTTGCAGCAGGAATAATATGATCTATTAATTCAGTTGATTTACATTTATAACAACATTTACTTGTTTTAAAATTATATTCATGTTTACATTTTTCATTCAAAAACATTTTATGTTCATATGCATCAATTTGAATTTTTTTTCTAAATTGTCTAAATTTTTCAGTACTAGAGGCTAAAATAATCATTTCTGTTTTATAATTTTTATTTTCATCTATTTTATCCAAATTTTTTATAATTAATTTACTATCATACCCTTTTAAATTATGAACTACAACATTTATAACTTTTGGTAATTTACATGCAAAATTACAAGTTGTACATAATGCCCTTCTATATTTTCCAGTTAAATGATCATGATCCCACATTTTAACTACTTTTTCATTATCAAAATTTTTATAGCATATTTCACATTTTTTAGTTTTTTTCAAATTTTTCTTTTGATTCATCATCTTTAATTGCTGGTTTATTAATTTTAATTATTCTGTTTTTGCTGCTAATTTAAGATAACTATGAAAATTTTCTATCAATTCTGGACCTTCTGAAATATAAGATGTAAATTCTTTAAAATAATTATTATAAATTCCAAAACTATTAGGTACATGTTCATTAATTAATTTTGTATTGTTTTTATCAATATCCCATTTTTTAAATGAACATTCAAAATCTAGATATAAAGTAAATGGATGATATTGTATTGTTTCTTTATTTTAAAACCCTGTGTTTGCTATTTAAAGCGCAGCTCGCTATTTAATTTGGCTAATGAGCCGCAATTATAAAAAAAAAGAAATTAATTGTTGTTGAGTTTTGAACTGTTTTCAACTGTTTTATTAAACCATATTTCACTGCTATTTATACTACTTAAAAATCATTGGGTTATCCACTTATACCATACCATCACAAATAATCATATACAGATGTCTCATCTCCATACAAAAAAATGTCCTAAGAAATTTTTTCAGCAGACAAACTTCAGCAGACAATGATACAAAAATCAAGAGCGACAAGAGAACTACAATGACCACAATGTAGGAGAGCGAAAAATGTATCTATTCATTGGGTAAGCGACTAAGCGACAAGCGTCCTCTTGTTCTCATCAAAATTTATAGCACAAACAAATCGTACCAGACACAGCGCATCCCTTTCCCACCGGGGTTATATTGTTTCTGTTCTACTTTTTCTTATTATATTTTGTCATTCGTAGAATTTCTGTGTGGATGGATGTTGTTTTTGTTTTTATATTTGCCTTTTCCTGTGTTTCTTTATTGGTTTTGGTGGCTGGTGTAAGTTAAATTATTGCGGTTAAATTTTCATTAAAAAAAATATTTTTTATTTTTTTGTTTTTTTATTCTTTATTTTATTTCAATTTCCAATCCGGCAGCGATTCTGCCTTCTAAAACTTACTGAATACATTTTCTTAAAATCTAGAACTTAAATACCTACTTAATGCTTACGTTGCATAGCTTCATAATTTATTTAATTCTGCGAATTAAATTGTTTGCTGCGACAGACACCTGGTGTCATTGATTCTGAGAATTAAATTGTTTGCTGCGACGGATACCTGATATCATTGCCCAGACACCAAGTCAGCATTTTCCGTGGGAAGTACAAAGTTAACTTGTTGTCGTTAACTCTTCCCCTCTTAGATGAAAACGTCCACGTTTTTAAAAATATGGGATCTGGTAGATGCTGGGATGATCTGAGATAGGTCTTGTTTCTGTAGGGATGAATACTGGTGTTAGGTTTGTTTCGGGAGTTTTTTTGTTCCTATTTTTCATCTTAAGTATTATTGCGATCAGGAATATTAGGTTGAAAATTGAATAGTTGATCCATTGATAAGCTTCTTTTTCTATTTGGATTTTGTTGATGTGTTTTGTATTATTCAGATGGAGTTCCTTCATAAGTTGTAAGGACAGGATTTCTTCTATTTCGGATTCTTCGGAAACTGCGTGTAGAAGTGGTGATAGTTCATTCATTTTGATTATTTCATCAGTAATGTATTGTTGATTCCTGATTTTTAATGTAGTGTTGGAAAATTTAATAAGATAGGTGCCATTCAATGATCTGGTGATGTTATCTACTTCTATGTTACCATCGAAATTGTTTAAAAGGATCGTTCCTGGTTCTATTTCTTCAACTTGGGGGATGTGGTGACTGTTCGTTTTTTTACACGTAGCGTTTTTATTTCTTATTAAATTATAAATACATTTATCATTACTTAAGTCTATGATATTAGATTGTTTACATAAAGATAAATCATTTACTATTTTACATTCATTCTTTATGCCATATATAATATCATTTTTCTTTAAAATATTTGTATTTGAAATTTTATTAACAACATTATTATTTTTTATCAATGGTGTTACAGTTAGTTTTTCGAATGTTTCATTTCCGGGTTTTTGGGATGCTTAAAATATAAAGTATAGAGGATATGTCCATAGCGACTTTTATTTCGGCAAATTCTAATTCTTCTTCGATATTTCTAAAAGGTTCATTAGTTTTATTTTTATTTATATTTTCCAATATTATATCGATTTCTGATTTGGAAAGTATATTTGAACTTACGATATTTCTTTTACTTAATTCGATTGCATAAATTATATTAGTTATTTCTTCTTTTATAAGCTTTGTTTTATAAAGTAGACTTAATACTAATTCGTTTGCAAAAGTTTTATCCTTTTTTAATTCGATCATTATTTCGTTAGTTACATTGGTTAATTTATTTATTCTTTCAATGTATGCCTTGTTTATTAAAACTTGATTATTATTATTATCTAAAACATTATTTATCTTATTAACCATTACTTCATAATCGTCGTGGTCGGGATTACCTGCGACCCATTTCCAGGCGGAACCTATAAAGTTTAAGGATCTTTTTGATCTGTTTATTTTGATGTTATTTATAAGGTTCTTAGGCTAGGCGCTCACATTCAATTTTTAGTTTCGCAACTGTTTAGTTGCTAAAATGAAACATATGGGCTTATATGGGACACCGCGCACTTAGAGCAACTCGATTCTCGAAACTAAAAAGTTTATATTTTGACACAAACTAAACGATTGCCTCGCATCAGTTGAGCTGTTTTTTATAAGTGCAAGAGAGAAAAGAGTGCGAGCGTGAGTAAAGAGTTGCCAGTGTGCGGTTCTCTTTCAACTGGTGATTAAACTATTTGATTTCGATCACAGTTGCCAGTGCGCGACTAGCCTTAGTGTGTTTAAGGGTAGGTCTACCCCAGAAGCAAACTCAAATCTCATGTAAAAACGTGTACATGTATTGGTGTACATATATGGCTCTCTTAGTTAAGAATTTTAGTGTTAAGAAAATAAATTTACCTCGTCTCGTCTCTTCAGGATACCTCTTTTTTCGCATCACGCATAGAGATAGAGAAAGATGGAATAGAATATCAAAAAAAAAAAATAACAGAAAACGGGAACAAGGCACGAGTGCCAAGCTGGCAAGCCGCACAAGCAGCGCACAAGCATTTGATTTTGAATTGACTCGGATTGCGCAAAAGATAAATGAAAGTTTTTTTTTTCCTTTTGTATTTTGGGTAGAAAAAATTATTTTTCGTGAATCGTGATTGTTTGAGGTTTAGGAAAGGGAAATTGAGTTTTTTGCATTCAATTTTGCGCACAATTAGACACAATAATAGACGGTTTGTTTTCTGTTTTATTTTTGGTTGCAGGTGAATTGAAACTTTTCGCATTTAGGTAGATAGCATTTTTATTCTTTGCGTATTTATACAAGGTTCATCTGTTGGTTCTAGGACTTTTACTTTTAAGGATATTTTAAAAAATAAAGGAAAGGGAGCACAGATTTAGACATTAGGAACCCGGGGAATTTGTTCTGATATTTATAATTTATTTTTAATGTAGACAATTAATTTTAGGAAACAGTTCACAATTCAAAAATTGCTCAATTAAAAAAATTATTAAATTTCCTAACCCAAGTAAATTATTAGACTTTCAAAAATAATAATGGTAACTATGTACCTGTACCTATAAAAATGTTCTTTTTAGTCTTTTTCAAAGGGCTGTAACTCTGCGAAAAGTGATCGTATTGGGATGAAACCAAAAGCGTTTTAAATATTTCTTTTTCTTGTTTCAGAGTTTCTAAAAATGAGAAATATCCATAGTCAACTATTTTAGTTTTTTTTTTTTTAAAGGGCTTCATTGTCTTGAGGTTATTTATGATTCAATAAAATTAATGATTGCAAAAAAATATAGCCTCAGATTAAAAAGTGGTTCCGTCTTTGACCACTGATTTACATGTAAAAATTGACAACATAAAAGGTAAATTTGGCAGTTTTGAAAACATGAATAAATTTGTTATAGATAATGGATTCTTTGAAACAATTTATGGAGATACATAATTGATTTTTTACAATTGATCGTTCATTTAATAAAAGTGGAAAAGTGTTTTTAATCAAACAGATTATCAATTTTGAAATTGGTTGATCAAACCGTTCGTTTATTATCTATTGTTCCTGAATATTATGTACCTAATCATCAAAATAAAAACAATGATAACAATTTTCATAGTTTTGCATTTGTTACATATCTTAGACTTGACGTCCCTATCAGCGTTACCATTTCCGGAAAAAAATCGAAGGAGATTTGAAGAAAAAAGTGATGTAAATTGGGAAAAATCGAAGTAGGTTTTAAAATGACTTTTAATTTACTTTTCGAAAAATTTGAACTGGGAATTTTCATAAGTTGACATTACAACACAAGAGAATAATGATTCCATCTATACTGTACCAACAATTCAGTCCACACTTTGGTAAAAAATAAATGTTATTATCGGTACCTGTCATAGAACCTTCTTTTTATTTTCTACTTTTTCATTTGCGACTCTTCCGATTTCGGTCAAAATTTTTACATCGCAGAGTCTTTGATTTTGAAATAATATTGTATACGACAAATGTTTTCTTTAAATGTATACTTTTAAATACTTAAAATTATCAATACATTTCTTTTAATTTTAAAGAAAATTGTGTATAAATATTTAATTTAATTTAATTAATAAAACATTCTTTTATAAAAAATAACATTAAAATTACTATATTTAAATATAGTTTAATTTAAAATTAAAAACACATATGCAAGCGAAATTTTCATAGGATTCGTGTACACATCAATGTGTTGAGTTCCTATGCTTTTAAACTTACTTATTTGTGTATTTTTATTGTGTTGACATTCTTTTTTTTTTTGTAATTCGATGAATCTCTTCTTCGTTGGATTAGAAATTACCTTTCGGACCGTTCACTAAAAGTAGTTTTGGACGGTTTCAAATCTGATATCCACAAAATAAATGCTGGTGTGCCCCAGGGGTCCGTTTTGTCTCCGACAGTTTCTGTCTATAACTGTTGCTCCGCTTAATTGTTTTGTTTGGACTACCAACGGCAGCGTATGATAAGGTCATTAAATTATGATCTTCGAAAACTCAATGCTGTTTGGCACTTGCATCGATGACACTGGACAGCTTCTAGGTATGTGCATCAGAGACCATCATTTGTGAAGTGTTAACACGTTTGACGTAACCAAAAACGCCGCTAAGTGTTTAGATTTTCTCCGCCGATGCAAGAAGTTTTTTACCCCTACTAATCTGGCTGTAATCTATAAGGTCTATATTCGTCCAAAGCTCGAGTGTAATTCCCACTAGGTAGGTGCTCTAAAAACCCTCTTAAGTCTCTTGCACAGAATTCAAAAGAGAGCTCTAAAAATGAAAGGCGACCGTTGTCTAACTGAAACATTTGAATCTCTCGAGCACCGCCGCAATTTTCATAAACAATGCTCTAGTGAAGTAGGCAGTTGCGTTCTCCCCCTCAAATAATTCAACCGTAATACCCGTACTTCTAGGACTGCTCATCATTTTACCCTTGGCCCAATTTCGGACGTACTCTCAAGTACAGTGATTCCTTTTTTAGCCGCACTACACGAATCTGGAATGCTTTTCCCGGCTCAATATTTCTCACTCATTGTAATGTGCAGACATTAAAAACCAATGTGTATCGGTATTTCCTTTCTCATCCTATCCTAGTTTCCTAATTTCTTGCACTGTGTGTGTTTAACATTTTAATGGTATTCATAACCCCTTGAGTGCGCGTTTAATATAAAAAAAAATACTACCTAGAGTGAAATAGAGAAAAAGAAGTAGATTTGGACTTTTTTTTGTGAAATTGAAGTAGGTTAAAACAGAGATTTTTAAAATGAAGTAGATTTCAGTATTTTGCTGATGGTGCGAAGTAAAAAGTAGATTTTAAATATTTTGAAAAAAAAGTAGATCTACTATAATTGAAGTAAAATGGTGCCACTGGTTCCCATTAGCTGAAACAAATTTTGAAGACAAATTTTGTCAATTTTATTTCCAATAACATCATTGTATTTTAATTTTACTTTGTATACTACTATACTAATTTTAAGCTTCTATTTTATTAAGCAAAAACTAAAAATGCATTTTATATAAAAACTGATCTCATTCAAAAAACAAAAAACCAATTTCATTAAGTAATTTCGAAATTATTCACAATTTGTCTTTTTAATTTTGACACCAACAACATTATTGGAAAACTAATACTTGTTTTTTTTTACAAATTAAAAACTAAGTGATAATGAATATATGAACATACATATGTTATGTATATTATATAAAGGTCGTTCTTATTAGAACTGGGCCAGACTTGCCTATTGTCCTTCGTTAAAAATTATCTCATTTCGAAATTTTCAACGAAATTACATCATGTGGCCTAATGAAAACGAAGTAGGTATTACATATATGTATGTATTTTCTATTTGCTTACTTCTTATCAATTTTTTTTGCTTGGGTTTTTTGTTTCCTTTGTTTGTTTTTGGAGGCATTATACCTTTGCAACTAGGTTGTTGCAAAAAAATATTTATAGGTACCTATGTACAAAATAGATTTGCACAATAAAAACACAACAGAAAATAACAGTAACGAGAGTATTATCTATCACCATGACATATTGAAATAAAGGAGACAACTCTTCCTATGTAAAACCAACAAAAATACATAAAAGAAGCGCACTTCCCATATTCTTTCTACATACTTTGACATACCTCCCAATTTCACCATTCTTCTACCAGTGAAATACGTCACCACCGAAAACAAAATGTGATCGAATTTTCCTTCTGAACTTATTTGTATAAATATATACATAGGTATTTAGATTAATATATACCTGCATACACAATATTTTGGCGCCATCCACTTGCCATATCCCTTGGTTGTTGCGTATTCGCTTACAGTGAAATGCGATTTCATCATCTAATATGCTTTTGATACATCCATTACCTACTTACGCAAAATTAAATCAAAACAATCCTTACGATACCAAATCAAATCACGGCGTTGCACCTCTACATTACCTATGAACCTACCTATCGGAAAAAAAACAACACAAAATCTATTGTATATATTTATATGCATATGTATGTATGTATGTATGTATACACAACATCGCAAATTTCATTTCTTCCATCATCTACACACCTTTTGACAAAAAAAAAAAAATGAAGATCACTATGCATCGCAATGTATTACTATGTGTGTACCTAAAATGGCTTTCCATAGAAGAAACAAAAAAAAAAAAAACAGTAGAAGTGATGATAGATCGCAAATAAAAAAATACAAAAAAACAAAATTTATGACAGCGAATTTGTGATATACCTACTTATATACTTTTTTATACATACACAAAGAACATTTTTCAACTCTACCTCCGACAATTTGGAATGGTCATTGCATCATTTACCTACTAAAAACAATCATTTCTAACACGTTTTTCTTTATTTTTTCTGTTCTTGTAATACTATATGCAAGATGACAAGTCATAAACAAGAATAAAAAACTAAATGAGCCCAGACAAAAAAAAAAAAGAATCAAGAGAGCGGATGGGCGGACAAAATTCTTTTGCACAGAGAATACGAAACCTTCTCTTTCAAAGCGCTGATATTGCAGTGGCATTCTTGTGAACTGAAAACTTACTTGTGTGCGTGTGCAAAGGAACTTTTTGTTAAAAAATGCAAAACAGACCTCTTTTATAAAAATAAAATTAAATAAATATTGAGTGAAAAAAGTATTTTGTATTTTTGAATTTAGTAAATAAAATATCTAACAAAAATAAAAAAAATATGTGAGAACTGTATTATTAATACCTTTCTTGCAAATGCATTACAAATACTGTCATATTGAATTGCATTTTTATGAACTTTAGATGAGTTTTATTAAATTTTTAAGACCGATACGCTGTTCAGGGAATATAAATCTTTGATTAAAAAATTATTTCCAAAAATTAAAAAATATAACTCTCAATTTCCCAGGGTAGAGAACAAAATATTTGTAAAAAAATGTATATTTTTTGACTTTTGTTAGTAAAAAGTTACTGTAAAGATAAAAAAAAAAATAAAAAAAATATTAACGTAATTGCACATACTTATTGGCTTTGTATAAGAGTGAATTTTACTTCTTTATCTTTTATACTTATGAAGTTTTATCCAGTAGAGCAATCATACCACTATGCAAATTTCCTTCGTTTTTCATAGTTTTGTATATTTGTTTTTGAATAAATAATAAAACAGAATAAAAAAAGAAGACCGATACGTGATTTGGGAATATGTTGTTTCTATAAATAAAATATAAAAAAAATAAAAAAGTAATATTTTCGGAATTTCCCTATCATTTGAATAAGGACCTTACTAAAATGTATGATTTTTCCACTTGTGTGGCAGTTTCTGGGCATACAATTTTTTTATATTTTTTTCAAAACTGCAAAAGTATTTTGATTAACATTTTTCTAATCGATGACCGTTTATTTCATTGAAATATTCGTAAGATTGTGAAAGTTATACAGCTTAGCGTAAAAGTCTAACCTATTTTTTCAATGGACACCTACCCAAGTTCGTGTTCCAGGATGGGAAAAAACACATTTTTAGGTGGGATATGTTCGTATAGGAGGGATGAAGTTTTTGCTATACAGTCTTCATAGGGAGGTATTTCTATGATGTGGATGAATTTGATGTTTCCGGTTTGGATTCTCGCAAGCCCATATTTTAGAACAATTATTTCTGAATTAGAATAGTCGAGTATTCTAACTTCTGCGATGACGAAAGGGATAAAGTACCTGTAGGGAAAGAAAAGTAGATTTCAACTTTTTATATTTGATTTATGTACGATTCTGTCGGATTCTGTTACAATAGTTTTGGTTTTATTTTCTTTGACTATCTCTTTTTTGTAGCGGGGTGTTAGTTTTGAACCTAATCTTTTGTTAACTTTGACATAAACAATATCACCAGGTGAGTAATTTTTTATGGGGTGTTTTTCCTTGTTATGATGCTTTAGGTCACTGTTTTGTTTTTCTTGCAATTTTATTATGTTTTCTTTTCTTGCCTTTTCAAACTGTTGTGGGTCAGTGCTAACATTTCTGCCAAAGAATACTTCTATGGGTTTTTTTCCTATTGTAGAATGAACTGAGCAGTTGTATTCGTAGACTGATCTATCTAATAATTCAAGAAATGATTTATGAATCTTTTCGGTTTTCAGACAACGCATTATTTCCGAGAGTGTAGAGTGGAACCGTTCCACTTGTCCATTAACTGTACTAGAATGCGGGGGTGTCTTGTAAATTTCTATTTTTAATTGATCTTTCAAGAGCAAACATATGGATGCTGCACTAAACGATTTTTCATTGTCGAAGACGACAATTTTAGGAACACCGAAAACAAATAGGATTTGTCTTAAAGGTTCTATTATGTTTTGTACTGCTCTTGATTTAAGGATTTTTGTTTGCGCGTATTTTGAAAATTTATCCAAAGCAGTGAGAACTAGATTGCCTTCGGTTGAATAGATATCTATGTGTAGAATATGGCCTGGATATTGAGGAATAGGAGTTGGTTTGAGTTCAGGTTTTTGCGGATGTCGATCATATTTGTGTTCTTGACAGATTTGACATTGTTTTACTAGTTTATTGATTTTTGCGTTCATCTGTGGAAAATAGTAATTTTGGAGTAATTGCGTTTTATTTTCTCGAGCATTCCTATGAGCTCTATTATGAATTTTAAGAATATGTTCTTCTTGTTCAGCTGGGTTGGGCAAATCAGTAACTTTTGTTTGAGTGAAGCGGATCTTATAGTTTTTAAAGTAAAGTGGGTAAAGGTTTTGGATTATTCCCATGGTTTCCTCATTGGTCATGAGCCCGTTTATTATGTTAGGTATGAGATATCGTTTGAATATAGAAATAATGTTTTCCTTAGAGTAGGAAGGTTGAACAAAAGTATGTCTACGGAATTTTGGAAAAGGCAATTGGAGTTGATAAGAGTTATCTTCTCCTATAAGAAAGATAAGTTGGTTTTTGAATGCGTTGATTGGGATTTCTACTGCTGGTATAAGTTCGTGTGATGAACTTTCATCGCTATGTTGGGAAGCTGTAAGAGAATTAATGTGAGAAGGGGGTGCTATTAGGGAATTAGTTTGAGAGGGAGATGCTGTAAGAGGATTAGTTTGAGTGTGAATAGGTGGTCTTGAAAGTGCATCAGCAACTACGTTCGCCTTACCAGGCTTATATTTGATTTCGTAGTTGTATTCTTCTAATGCTGCTTTCCAGCGTTTCATTTTCGAATTGTTGTTTTTGCTACTTAAAGCATAGGTAAGAGGTTGGTGGTCGGTTAATATTTTGACTCTTGCTGAACCATATAAGTAATTCCTGAAGGCGTTAAGAGCCCAAATTATAGCTAGCATTTCTTTTTCGTTTGCGGTATAATTTTCTTCGGCCTTACTTAATGTCCTAGAAATAAACATTATTGGCTTGTCTTCCTGTGATAAGACTGCTCCGATGGCGTAATTCGAAGCGTCGGTTGTAAGTTCGAATTCTTTTCTGTAATCGGGGTAGGTTAGTATTATGTCTTCTGATGCTAGAGAATTCTTAATTTTATTGAAGGCTTCTATTGCTTCTTCGTTTAAATGAATTAGTTTTTTGCTAGAGAGGTTTTTGGACAATCGTCCGTCTTCCCCTCTTAAGAGGATTGTTAAGGGTTTCGCTAATTTAGCATAATCCTTAACAAAACGGCGGTAATAGCCTGACAGGCCAAGAAAAGATCGTAGATCTTTGAGCGTTTTAGGGTATGGGAATTGAAGTACCGCTCTAACCTTTTCAGGGTTAGTTTTGATGCCATTTGAAGAAATTATGAATCCAAGAAATTCGACTTCTTCTTTAAAGAAATCGCATTTGTCGAGCTGAACCTTCATGTTTGCAGCTTCTAAGGTTCTGAAAATTGTTTCGATATTGTTTAAATGTGTATCCTCGTCTTTGCTGAATATAATTATGTCATCGATATACACAAAGCAAATTTTTCCTATTTGCTCTCTCAGTATATCGTCAAGTGCCCTTTGAAAAATGGAAGGGGCGTTTTTCAGCCCAAAAGGAAGCCGGGTGAATTCATACTTCCCATTATTCACCGAGAAGGCCGTTTTTTCAATATCCTTTTCTTTAAGTGGAATTTGGTGGAAACCACTCTTGAGGTCAATAACAGAGAAAAATTTGTTTTGACCTAATTGTGCGAGCACTTCATTTATTTCCGGAATGGGATACCGGTCAGCAATAGTGATGGTATTTAGCTTGCGATAGTCGATCACCAAACGATACTTTTTTTCGCCAGAGGCATCAGATTTTTTTGGGACAATCCACACAGGTGAATTGTACGGTGATCTTGAAGGTCTTATTATGCCATCATTTATGAGTTTTTGGATTTGATTCTCTACTTCGTCTTTGAGAGCCATTGGATATGGATAACATTTTGTGTAAACAGGTGAATCCGATGAGGTTCGAATCTCACCTTTAACAACGGTCGTATAAGTTAGTTTTTCGTCTGGGTCATCGAATAATTTGAAGTATTTTCTAGCAAGTTTCTTAATTTGGTCTTTTTGTTCTGTTGTCATGTGTTCTGTTCTCAAGGATACAGTATTTACTGCTTGTGCAGCGAGTTGCTTAATCCGTACTTTTATATTGTCTTTAATAGTCATATAGTCATGTCGCGTGTAGATTACAGCTGATAGTTCTTTCAAGCTATCATTTCCGAGAATGCCTTGGAAAGATTTTAGGTGCGGCATCAAAAAGAATTTAATTTTTAGGTCTTTTAAACCGAATAAGTTCACGAAAGTGTGGTGAGTTATCTCTATGTTTCCTCCAATGAGTTGGCATAGAATTTTTTGTCATTAGGGATAGGGTTTTTTATTAGTGATGGCTGAATATAATTTTTGTTGGATCCTGTATCAATTAAAATTTTTAGCACTTCGCCACCGTCTGTTTTGACTTCGATATATGGCAACGAAGAGCTTGCTAATCTAAAAAATGTATATCACTAAGTTCAGATATTACTTCGGTAACATTTTCTTCTACTTGTTCTTGGGTTAGAGGCTCTATGTAATTGCTAAAACTTTGTTCATATTGATGATCGTCTACATACGGTGCAGCGTAATATTGTTCTAATTCTGATTCCTGTGTTGAAGGGTTTTCATATGATGAGGTGTTTAAATGGAAATTTCTTTGTAACTTGTTAGGGTAATTAGGTTGTTGTGGTTGATGGTTCGCTCTTTTCGGTGCTGGTGGCCAGTTTCTCTGTTGTTGTTGGTACTGCGGTCTATTAACGTAATTCACTCTAGCTGTTCCCATAGTTGATGTTTCCATTTGGTCCTGCCTTGGTTGTGGCCTTGGTGGTGGTCTAATGTTGTTTCTTTGAGCTTGATTAGAGGGTCGATGTTGGAAAGGATTGCTTTGGAAGGGTGTTTGTCTAGGTCCGTTATTATTGAATGGGATTGGTCGATAGTTATAATTCATTACAGGACGAGGGACATGTGCAAAGTGGGCAAGCTGTGGATAGAATGGGGTTTGTCGATTGTGTAAGGAATTATTATTATGTGTTCTTCTGGGAGGAAGTTCTGGGGGCATTGAATTATGGATTCTCTTTGTATTATTATTTGATGCTATTGCACACTGAGCACGATAATTTTGATTTTCTAATTTTAAGCATAAATGTAATGCTTGGGGTAAATCGGAAGGTTCTCGGATGCCGAGAAGCCTAGGTAGATCGCCTTTAAGACCCCTTATGAAGGTGCCAAGAGCTTTGTCTCTATAAGCATGCATTAACATGTTCAAAGCTTCTGCTCCCATTTCCATAGAGGAAATTTTGTTGAGAATCAACGAAAGATGAGTATAGACTTCTTGGTAGAAGTCCTGTATAGTAGAGTTACCCTGTACTAACGAAGTTAATTGGTACTCTAAAGTTCCCAGGTCACGCTTATCTGCGTAATGGAGCGTGAGGCATCTGGAAATATTTTCCCAGTTAAGGGGTGTATTGTAGGACTCGAGAACATGGTCTGCGTGTCCAACAATTTTATTTCGGATCACGTTTATGATTCCGAAATATTTTGGAGAGCCTCTTGTAGAATCATAGATTCTAAGTATTCTTTCGACGCTTTTGCGCCAAGAACTGAATTCGCCTGGTTGTCCAGAAAACTCTCTCAAGTTTCTGACAACATCAGGTATTTTATCAAGGTCTGAAATAGTTTTAGTTTTAGTTTTAGTTGTGATCTTTATTCAATATTCATTCTATTTTCATACATACATTATATAGTTCACAATTAGAGCATGGCGTTAGCCGTCAGCCGAAAAAAAAGAGAAAATATATTAACATCGAATTGAAATAGTTGTTGTTATAGTATTGTAATCTAAGAACATATAACTTCTCACGGGTAATTTAAGAGTTAATCAGAAACTTTCATTTATAATTTGGGAGCGGTATTTCCATGCCGTTTTAACGTAGCTGACTATAGTCGGCCTGCTAGTGTCACCGTTTAATATATTTTTTAGTTCATCCATAGTTAGACTGATTTTATTCCAGTGGGCACGTCTAATGGCATTTAAAACAGGGCAGGTTCCAATAAAATGTATTACATCCTCTGCTGCGTGTCGATTACACAGTGTACATTCAGTGGATCGGTCGCTGCGATGGGGCATATAGTTTAGGTGCAAAAGCTCTCCTCTTGCTTTAAAGATTGTTGAAATAGTATCTATACTGTTGTTGTCGTGAAAATAATTGCTTAATAGGTTGTGATCTGGATTCACTTTGTCTTGCTCGTTCATGGAAATGTTCAAATTTTGTTTCCTTAATAGTGTTCCACAGGACATCTAAGGTTTCTTCCCATCTTTCGGGGGTATTATTGTCCAGATTTAGGTTATGTTCCAAGCATAATCTTGACCACTCGCCAAAGAACTGGGACTTGCGTTGCACGATATAGGAGGCCACTATTTTAGGAAGTCTTTGCGGGGAGTATTCCATGATTTTTCTTATGTAGCTGAAGTGGAGTTTCAGAGTGTACAAGAAGAGAGGAGGAAGTCCAGTCTCTAAATGGAGCATGTACGTTGGAGTGTTTTCTGGGAGACGGAAAATTTTCTTTAAGAAGTATCTTAAGAGTTTTTCAACGTCATCGTATTGGACAACTCCCCAGACCTGTGCGGCATAACACATTATTGATCTTACTACCGTCTCAAAAAGTTTGTATTTCACGCTTGTTGCGACGTTCTTTTTACCAAGGAGCCCTTTCCAGTTGCAGTTAATGGCCATTTTAGCATCATGTAACTTGGCTCTGAAGTGTTTCTCAAGAGAGAGTTTGGGAGTCAAGATTACTCCTAGATACTTGTATTCTTTGACTTTTTCAAGTTCCTCACCTTCCCAGGTCCATTTCTCATCCCTAGCGTATCTTCCGGTGGTGTTTCTGAAAACCATTATTTTTGATTTGTCGGTGTAAACCTTTAGATTCCATTTACAGCAGTATTGCTGTAATTTGTTGGCCATGAGTTGCATCATATTTGCCGTTTCTGCCAGTAGGACGATGTCATCTGCATACATTAAACATTTGATGTTTATTCCATTGAAATCAATTCCTCCTGGGAGAGAGGTAGTGATGTCATCAAGAAATATCGAAAAAAGCAAAGGACTCAGTAAACACCCTTGTTTGACGCCCATTTTTGTATCAAACCAGGAAGACAATTGTTTCCCATCCCAAACTGCCGCTTGGTTTTGCTCGTACATACTTTGCAACACTTTAAGGATCTTCGTTGAAACTCCTACATTGCTTAGTTTAAGGAATAAAGAATTTCGGTCTATGGAATCAAAGGCAGCCTTAAAATCCACGAAAAAAGCATATAGCTTCTTTCCGTTATCAAGGTATGTCTTAGCTATGCTTGTTAACGTGAAGATGTTATCCACAGTGGAGTATTCCTTGCGAAAGCCTGCTTGAAACTCACTAAGAAGTCCATTGTCCGTTATCCATTTCGTTAAGCGATTGAGAAGTACAGCAGAGAAGATTTTCGTTACAGTGTTCAAGAAAGATATTCCTCGGTAGTTACTCGCCTCTTCTGCACTTCCCTTTTTAAAAATTGGGAAGATAATGCTTTTCCTGAAGTTTTCTTCCACCACACCTTCATCGAAAATATGATTAAAACATCCAGTAAGGTATTTTTGGAATTTATTCGAGGAGTACTTATAAAACTCGTAGGGTATACGGTCTATTCCTGGAGCCTTATTCAGCTTGCAAGCGCCAAGTGCATTTTTTACCTCTAAAAGTGTGATAGGCGCATCTAGTTCCACATTTTCTATGTAAGGAAGGGCAAATAAGTGATGATTTAGGTTACCAGGAGAGTTTAACAAGTTTTTGAAGTATTCTGCTAACACCTCAGCTTCTACTTGTATTCGACAGCGATTATTTACTTCCTTGCTATTTAATCTTCTGGCTAGCTTCCAAAAGTCACGACTGTCTCTAACTTCATTTAACTCTTGCGTGAGATTTTGCCAGTATTGCCTTTGTTTTTCCTTGCAGATACTTTTATATTCACTATTTGCTTTTTGGTAAGCTAATTTGGTAGCAGAGGTTGGTGTTTTTTTTGCCAAACTTAAGCAAGAAAAGGATTTTTTCCTAGCATTAAGGCAATCTGCGTCATACCAGAGCTGTTTTTTGGTTGATCGTCTCCCTCCATCAGCTTGAAAAGGTTTCGCCGCAACAGCTATACAAGACGTTAAGGTATCTATTCCTTGGTTGGTTTGCGATTCGGAGAGGTCAATTGTATCAAGAGCTCGGTCTAGTTCTGTTTGGTATCGCTGTGCAAATTTGTCATTCCACATTAATTTGGGGAGTAACTGTCTTTCTGGCTCGGTATTCATGTTTTCAGTGGTAAGTTTGACCGTTACCAATAGTGGAAGATGATCGGAGTATGGATATTCGCCTATCTCAAGATCAGGCATGCATTTTAACCATTCATCTCTTACTAGGCAGTAGTCTATCGTTGAAGCAGCATTGCCTCTGAAAAAAGTAAGAGAGCCATCTTTGTCGCTCTTTGTTCGACCATTGAGAAGTGACAAGCTGATTGACTCACACATTTCAATGAATTTCCTGCCATTGCTATCGATTGTTTTGTCTTTCGTTTTCCTGGGGGTGTAAGCAGTATCACTACTGAAATCTGGATGGAACAGCCACAGTTGTGTGTCCCCGACCCTAGCATTACAATCTCCAACTAGCATTACATTTTGTTGTTTAAGTTCCAAGAAGAAGTTGTACAGGGAACAGAAATCTTGCTGCCAAAAGTTGCAATTAATATAAACTGGAATGATGAAGAATGATTGTCCGTTATTTATGATTTGTACAAAGGTTCTGTCTAATTCATGAACGAAGCAGCAGTGAAAGGTTTTCTTAATGCTCTTTCTTAATCCATAAAGGCATCCTCCGCTAGCCCTTCCATGGTTTGATGTTCTTGATGCAAAGATCCAGTACAATTCATAATCATCAAAGCAATGCGTGAGAGCATCTTCGTTCGATTCAATAAAAGTTTCATACAAGAAAAAGATATCATACTGATTGATTAACTCAAAAAAATTCCCTAAACAGTGTTTTGCTACGTAACCCTGCAATATTATATGATATTATTTTTAAATTATAAATATTTTGATTAAAATTAGTTTTAAGCTTAGAGCATACATTATTTTCTTTAAGATTAATTTTTATTTTGCTAAAATTATTTATTTTAAAGTTATTCGATAGGCTGACGGCTTTATTGTTAAAAACTGGGTTTTTGAACGTTGCCCGCTGTTTGAGAGCCACTGGCTTCCGCTGTCAAAGTTGAGCTGTCACCAATTAAATGTCTTAGAAATGTCATTCCGTCATCATCTTCACATGTTAGGTTGTTCTTCGCATCCAGATTAAAAATATGATTGTTTATCGTGATTTTTTCTCCTCGAATTTGTGTTTTAATTTTATTATTCTTGGCCAGAACTTGTTTTCGGATATTTACTAATCGCCGCCTTTTCTCGCGCGCCGCTGCTGGGTAGTCCCTATGCAGAGAGATGCCCTCGTCGCGAAGCTTGGACATCGGAGCAAAGGATGAGCTAACGATGGTGTCCACATAGTCTTTCCTTTTCATTTCTACCATAACGTTATTTACTTTAGGGTTATTAGACCGTAATGAGCGGATTTCTGTGATTGCGGTTGAATCATTTGACTTCAGCAAATCTAGGCAGATACTTTTTGCTTTTTCTGTCGCTATTTGGCCTGTCACCACAGGGAGGTGCAAGATAATATTTTTTTCAATTGCTTTCTTAACTAACCAGTTCATCTGTTGCTCGAGATCAAAGCATTTCGACTCCATTTGATGCAGCTTGTCTTGAAGAGCTGCGTTATTTTGCTTCAGGTTATGGATTTCGGCACACATTCCGTCTAGGTCTGACTTTGTGGCGACATTTTTAAGCTTCTCATCAAGGAGCGAGGAAAGATCGTTGAGCGACATGTTAACGACGGCAATATTCTCTTTTGGTGGCATTTTTTGTGGTGGATATAATGGGGATGTAGAAGACAATTTTCTTTTTGGGGTAGCACTATTATCACTTGAGGTAGATTTTACCGGTGTTCTTTGCATATCTACTTTGCGCTCTTGGTTTTATTTCGTGTTGGTGATCTTGGCTTGAAAGATAAAGTGAATTGTGACTCACCTCGGGAGTTTTATTGAATAATTGATCACTTGAAATAATATACTACTCAAGTTTAGTGCAATAATTTAAAAATTAATTCTTTTTTACAACCACTTCACACACTCTCTCTCTCTCTTTTCACAGGTCACGCTTATCTGCGTAATGGAGCGTGAGGCATCTGGAAATATTTTCCCAGTTAAGGGGTGTATTGTAGGACTCGAGAACATGGTCTGCGTGTCCAACAATTTTATTTCGGATCACGTTTATGATTCCGAAATATTTTGGAGAGCCTCTTGTAGAATCATAGATTCTAAGTATTCTTTCGACGCTTTTGCGCCAAGAACTGAATTCGCCTGGTTGTCCAGAAAACTCTCTCAAGCTTCTGACAACATCAGGTATTTTATCAAGGTCTGAAATATTTCCTTGTTGATCTGGGTTGATAATTTGATCAACTCCTGCGAACTGATCAGAGTTGGGGTTCATTATTGAATGAACAATGCGCCTACCATCTGTTTGGAGGGCTTGGGCTACCATGGTGGTAACTAAGTTCTGTAGTTCGACACGATTTATGCTATTGTACTGTTGCGCTGGAGGAACAACAGCTGGTTGGGGGACAATGGCTGGTCTAGCAAGATTTTGTGGATTCGACATGGTTATTTGTTTCTTTTAAGATTTTACACCTAATTATTATTTTCTAAATATTTTGTGTGTTAAATAAGGTTTTAATTATCTATTAGATTGATTTCGATTTTAAATTTTTTCTTTACGTTTAGGTTTGTATTTAAAATATTTTTAAATAACGTTGCAAGGCATTCATTGATTTCACTTATATTCGCAAATATTTATTATTATATATATATTTTTTTTTTATATTTCTTAAAATAGTACCGTAGGAAAATGAAATTTTTATGACCTAAGAAATAATTCTAAATTGTTTCTCATAAATTAATTAAATGTTTTCATAATATTCTTAACCATTGATGTCTTAATTTTTCTTAATATGAAATTCAAATTTGTTTAAAATATTTTAATTTTTTCAAATCAATAATCTTAAGATACGTAAATATTTAAAATTCTTACAATAAAAAGCTGATACGCATGTTTGTGGAGCGGCGTGTAGTTCAACTACGTCCTTTTTGCTGTTCTGCTACTTAGGGGCCCTTTTTCCAATTCTCCAACACTTTATGGTATTTCCACTTTGATTTAAAACTGTCTATTTCTGCAACAGTTTATTTTTTTTTTCACTTGTTTTTTTTTCTTTAAATTGTCACAATTTTAAAGGGGTTCTTTTGGGACACTTATAAAATCAATTTCGCGAACCGAGGGGACTACTTGAGAACACTTTTCGGTTTACTAAATGTTTTTTTTCTTTTTTTACGACTCGATTGTGCCTACTTTTAGGGACTTTTACCGGGACGAACGACACTTAGATTTTTTCGCGATACTTGATTTTAAAGATGTCCCTGCTCGGGCGCCAGTTAAATTATTAAATTTAAATTTTCATTAAAAAAAATATTTTTTATTTTTTTGTTTTTTTATTCTTTATTTTATTTCAATTTCCAATCCGGCAGCGATTCTGCCTTCTAAAACTTACTGAATACATTTTCTTAAAATCTAGAACTTAAATACCTACTTAATGCTTACGTTGCATAGCTTCATAATTTATTTAATTCTGCGAATTAAATTGTTTGCTGCGACAGATACCTGGTGTCATTGATTCTGAGAATTAAATTGTTTGCTGCGACGGATACCTGATGTCATTGCCCAGACACCAAGTCAGCATTTTCCGTGGGAAGTACAAAGTTAACTTGTTGTCGTTAACTTGTATGCCGCGGCGACTCCTTGGCTGGTGTTTTTGTTTTTTTTTTTATTTTGATTTCTTGTGAGGGTACATATTGCACTTTTTGGTAGGAATTTTCTTGTTTGGATTTTGGCAATATCTTTTCGTTTTCAAGTGTATCTGCTTTGGGTAGGTATAGAAAAATGGAAATGGATTTTGTATGTTATGTAAGTAGGTTATGTTGATTTGCTTATGACTTGAGGATTATTGATTAGATCTTTAAGGTCAAGCACTTGAAATAAAGGTAAAATTTCTAGTTTTATTATAAAAAAATGCTAAAAATGAAATCTGAGATTTAGATTAAGCTTTTTTTTTACATGCCAGCGGATGTTTAGCTACTTTCTTTCAAACAATCGAAATCTGTGCAAAATTATTCCCTCTTTCAAATCAAAATGCATTCGTGTGACTTTGTATTCTCCAGGAAGTACTCGTAGGTACATATTTATGTTTCTGTTTCTGTTTTGTTTATTTTTTTGGAGATATTATGTAGACAGAATCGAAAGTGAAAATTATTTCCTCGTCTCAAGAAAGAAGAACGGCATTAACAGGAAGGTTAGGTTTTAGTTTTTAAGTTTATTTACTTCTTTTTTTAGCTTAGTACATGTATAGATCTGTGGTCACAAGAAAAACCCGCTAAAGTCTTTTTTACTAATTTTTGAGGAGAGCAGTTTAAAGTTTTTAACAAACGCTTGAAATTACAAATGACTAGGTATATTGGGCGATTGGAAACTCCGTTCAGGTTGAATCAAAAATTTAAATAAGGATAATTTTACTCTTTCTTAGTTAAAAATTAAATTATCTGCAGTTTAGTTGTTTTTCCATTTTAAAGAAACTTTTTGTTCTGGTCTACGGACTACTTTAGCTGATTTTCCTTGTCTATTCTGTTAAATTATCCAGTTCTTGTGTCAACTTTAGTTCTTATTCCTAACTTAATAAAGAAAAATATATTGCTTTTAGCAGAGAATGAGAACCAACTTTGAACGTTCAGATAGAATGAATGAAAATACAAAAAAAAAACAACAAACTTTTCATCATGCATTGTAAATTAATAAAAAACAAATCAAAAATTGAAAACCAATATTAAAAAAGTGTTTTTAATCTTCGTCTTCACTTCTTTAATCTGATTAAATGTTGATTTCTTGGAACTTGTTTTGAGATTTTTATAAAAATAACTAAAATCTGGACTTATGTATTGTAATAAACCCAAAAGATCTTTTTCTTATCTGGGCCTGCTGGGCTACTTTTATCTTAGATTTAAATCCATAGAAAGTTGCGCATGTGTCTAGTGTCGAAACTTTTAATTTTAAATTCAGTGTTCCGAATATTTTTGAATATTTGGTAAGGCTCACAGGATTACAAACTTCATTTCTATACATGGAGTGATTTAAACTGCCATGAATATATTTTTTTTGATGTACCCCGACAAATCTCAAGTGGTTCGGTTGGACATGAAACTTTTACGGCTATTGCGTTTTTAATGAAACTTTCCGTTTCAGATAAAAACATATTGTAAGATATGATCTTCAAATTTGTATATGCATGCCATCATATTCCAAAGCGTACTTCACTCAGGTTTCACCGCGTCGCTTTCTTTGCATTGCGTTAGACAGAGTATTTCATTTGTTATTTCCTATAGTCAGAAGATTTTCTATGTATACAATTTTCTGGTCATAGGTTCCCAAAACCAAAACTGGATAAATAGTTGTTTTATTTGCTCGAAAGAAATTTTGTCTTGGCAGTTGCTTCAACACAATCCAAAGGGTTTTGGAGATCTTGCATGCTTCACTTTTCCAGAAAGTCTCTTATATGACGTTTCAATTTTCCTTAATGTCTGACGATCGTGAATCGTAGTTTTTGAACGGAATATCCAAATTTTGCTCTTTTCACTTTTATGTGGTCATTAGTAGATATATTAACTTTTTGTAATACATATTTCCGGGAATTCAGGAAACGTTAACAAACTTGATTCAATGTTTTCTGTGCATTTAAAACAATAAAAAACAATGTTAAATATAGATATATCGTTTAACCAATATCTTTATTGTGTTCTGGTGTAAGAGATCTGGATGTCAGTGCGATCGACGTGACACCAAACATCTAAAATGTAGGAGTTTTTCAGTTTTGTAGGTTCCGTGCATAATATCAAATCTTATAAAAACAGACTCCTTCCAAAGGACATTCGGGCTACTAAAATAAAATCGCTCTTATCGTCAGCTCTTAATTTTTTTTAAGTGTTCGAGCCAATACCAAAAGTCTTTGCGATAGATCAACTAATTAAGTTACAGTTACTAACTAAAAGTATTCATCTTTTATTCTATTTCGATAACTTAGTGCTATTTTGCAGAATTTTAACATTTTCGAAACATCTATTTCGTTAAGAAGATCCATGGTTTCGTTTTCTGTTAAGAAGTCAGTACTCCAGTTTTATGTCTTCTAGTTTCCCTTAAAACGGAAACGGGACACCTTCCAATAAAATGAAAAACATCCCCATGTTTTGTGAGATTACACATCACACAAAGTTGCATCAATAAAGAAAACGTTGATCATAGATCATAGCTCTTTAGTTCAAGAAGAGAACTTACTACTAGGGCTATTTAAATCTAATTGGAATGATGGTTATTGTTGGGATGAAAAAGAAATTTAATTCAACACATTTAACATAACAGAAATAATTACTAATAAAACTTAAAGAATATGACACCTCTAATGAAAAATCTCTACTTTTATGGCCCTCTGAAACGTAATTTCAAACATTCGTTCGCAATATTTAAACATAACAAAGATTTATTTCCCAGTTTGGTTTGATAATACAAATGAATGTCATATGCAATGCACAAACTTGAAACCGTGATTGTGAAATGTCTCTTCATTAACTTCACGCCCGCGCTGTGTTGAAACATTTAAAGGGTAATCATAATCCCTTGAGCGCGGGTAGATTATAAAAAAAAAAAATCATTAGTTGTGTTCAACCAGAAAGAGGCCAGTGTAGAGTAGTGTAGTGCAGTGCAAGTTAATGAAAACTGTCAGAGCAAACTAAAGCAAAAACGTCATACATACGTCAGATCTTAAAAATATGCCTTTTTTCTAAATTTAAATTCGAAAACACAACGCGCCGACAAAATTCAAATTAATTCAAATAATGACATCAGCTGATTTTGACAGTTTTCACCAACCTGCACTATCTCAAAAGGTAGGGCAAGATATTCTGAACTAATGTACACTAGTTCAGCTCATTGAACGCTAATCAGTGTAAGTCAGTAAAGAAATTTTTCCAATGAACACCAAAAAGCTACACTTGTCTGCCCAGAGTAGTCCAGTGCAGCTGGTTGAACACAACTATTATCAACTAACTTTAAATCCGAAGTGCTTACACTACGTTGGAGGGGAATTTTCAACTCATTTTATAGTTATATTTACCCACTCATAGTTAGTTAGCTACGTAGTCACATAATTTGAATATTGAGTTATCAAAAATAAAAATGTGCACTTTTTTTTTTTAAATTAAAATAAGGTTTTTTTAAAATGTTGTTCTCACTATGAGAAAAAAGAAAACAAATATAAAAAATAAAATTCTACTAGAGCACACAGAAAAAAAATAGTTATTTTTATAACTATTGCAATAGTCATTTGATAATTTTCCATGAAATTTATGAAATGATTATTTTTCATCAAAAATAATTCAAAAATTCTTTCACATTTAATAACATATATTAACATTTTAATAGTCAAGAAGATAATAAATTAGTTTTAAATAGGTAGGATAAATTGTTTTCACAAACGACTTCTTAAAATAGTTGAATACGACTATGGTGTAGTAGATATTAGTATGTAATTTAAAAAAAAAAATATATGGTAACCCTTTGTCTGATAAAAGTTATAAATAAAATAATTTGGACCTTATTCGGAATTCCCCCCCCCCCCCCCTCCAAAATGGACTTTTTTTTTACGAATCGATAAAAAGGTGTTTGCTGTTGATAAAAAAACATCAAATTATGCAGGAGAAACACTTTCTTATGGTAAAAAAGTGAAGTAAAAGCGGACCACCCACAGTACTATAACTAAAACTACTTTTGTATGGGATATTTGCTTTTTTTGCTTGCTTACGCATTACGGCGGCGTTTAAACAGTGATTTATGTATGGGGGGCATGCTGCCCCCCTGCAACCCCCCTGCTTGGGCACACTATAGGATTTGGGGTAGGTGCGAGGTTGGGTGTATCCAAGGTTTCTTTTGCATTTACAGAATCTGGATTTAAAGAAACTTTGAATTTACCCTATGGCCTATATTCATTTTTTTATACTTCACTTTTTTCCCATAAAAAAGTGTTTCTCCTCCATAATTTGATGTTTTTTATCAACAGCCAACTTTTTTTTAACGATTCATTAAAAAAAAAAGTTTTAAATATGCATCATTTTGAAGGCGCTTTGTTTTTTTCGACGTAAAATGTTGGAATTAGTAGATAGAATTTCAACCGCACTTATATTTCGGTTCCCATAAGTGAAAAATAATAAATATAATACATCGTTATTATAATATAATAATTTATCGACTTACAAAATAAATACTTTCACAAACATGAAGTTGTTGACTTAGCACATATGTATGTATAGATATACTCAAACCTAAAAGTATTTTGTTTCTTTCTTTATTCAGTTTACAAATACTCTGTTCTCTTTTTACCTACCTCTAGAGGTAACTATATTTATATAGTCATTTAACAACAACTCGCAACAACAATGTGCGTATAATAGTCAAGTTTAACTATATGTATAGTTATAGATAACTATTCGATATAATCAAAATAAACTATGTGGATAGTCAAGTTTAATTGGGATTATAGTTGTTATTACCAAAATAACTAATTGTAAAAGTCGTATGTAACTTCTTTATAGTTAATATTAACTAGAAAAAAAGTAAAAAATTTAATAACAAATAAAAATAGTCATAAATAACTATTTTGTAACTATTTTGCATAGCTGTAGCTATTCAAAAAATAGTCATAAATGACTTTTTATTTCTCTGAGTGAGGTAACAAAAATAACTATTTAAAATAAAATACAAAAAAGCATCATTTTCCTAATTTAATTATTTGAATTATTTATACAAAATTGTAAAAGTCGTTTTTGAGAAATATATTATTTTTCTTTTTGGCCAAATGTGTGGCATGTACGCCTGAATACCATGGACAGACAGGTGGAATTGCGAGACACACTTTCTTTTTCTTCGTCTTCTCTACCATCCTATTAACAAAATTGATCAAAATCTCGAGCTAATTTTTTTCATAACCTGCCATATGTACATATATTACAAGTACCCGCATCGTAAGTTAAAACCGGATCGGCGGAGGGTCTATATCGTCTCGGCGGTAGGCGCAAATTTTCTAGTAGGTGTCTACAAATTTTCTTGTAGGTACATATCACATAGACATAATAGTTACAGGAAGGAATTATGTTAATAAGAACCTAGGAACATTTGTATACTCTGTATCTATTTATTAATGTCCAACTTTTTACATTATCAAACAAAAAAAAAGTTATTAATTATTTTTGTTTAATAATAATTTAAGTAAAAATGTATCAAGGCAGGTCCTCATAGCCCTACTTAAGTATACAATTATTTAAAATATTTAAATGCTTATCTTATCTTCCTACATACAAACATATTTATGTATGTACATATATATGTATATGTACATACTGTACATAAGTAAAAAATTTACAAACTACGAGTAATTTCGTTTCCTGCTAGGTATACCTACATACATTACATACATATGTACTAAACAAGCTCTTGTCCAAAATCTTGAAATTTATAATAATAAACCCAAAAAAGATCTAGGTATCTTCCTACCTACATTACTATTGTAAGATATTTTATATTTTTTGTATATATATATTTCATTTTTTTTATCACTCTATTTTTGAAGAATACTTATAAAAATAAAAATCATATAGAGAAAAGGAAAAGTTGGCTAAGCGGTTTTTATTTTGAGTTTTGTGAAGTTAGTTAGTTTTTCATTTGAAATATAAAAAAAAATAATAACAATAATTACCTAAAAAGAAAAGGAAAGAAAGTTTGGACAAAGAAATTAATATGTGAGTTAAATTGATTTATTTATTTAACCACTGAGCCAACTCTAGACCTTAGTTTGTTTTTTTTTGTTATATAATTATTAAAGTTATCCTTTTTGTTTTTCGGCTTTCCAAAAAAAACGATACGTGGTCATTATTTTATCTTCGGGCGTGTTAATATCTCGCGAATTATTTGTATTATATATTTTATTATTAATAAATGTACTATATGTCGATTGTGAGTAAATGAGTTGTATACCGTTAACATACGGAGATGTGCGTTCTCCTGCTTCGTGTGTTTTTAAAGCTCTATCGGGGGCTTACAACCAACTATTGGAGTATCGGTTCGAGTTGCGCGCTCTCCCTTCTCGTTCGCAGCCAGTGGGTTGGTATGTATGTCTCGATTGCTATTGTTTTGTATTGTGATGGGGTGGTTACAACTACCCACTGGAGTATCGGTTCGAGTTGCGCGTTCTCCCTTCTCGTTCGCAGCCGGTGGGTTTGTGTGTAGATATGCTGCGATGACTTATACATTTTCTTTGGTCGGTACGGGTTGCGTGCTTTCCCACCCCGTTACCACTCCGTGTGATAACAGCCACCCTCTGGAGTATCGGTTCGAGGTGCGCGTTCTCCCTCCTCGTTCGCAGCTGGAAGGTTGGTCTGTACACTTCGGACAAGTTCATAAATATTTCTAATATTTATCTTATTGTAGATTCTTCATACGCTTTGCACTCACATCGACTTAAGTACCGTGGTCTTTTAATTATATTTTTAAAATTCGTGTTAATAAAAGGGCTTTGAGTGATCATGAGTTCTTTTCTCTTTTTTTTTTACAGATTCTCCACGACCAGAGGAACTCTCGAAGAAGTTATAAGTTGTTCAGTTTAATTAATTAATTCATTTTGTTTCAATTTTCATCTTTAAAAAAAATCTTTTAAATTAAAAAAAAGGATTAAGTTTTTCTTCTTTTATAATTCAGAAGTGGGATACCTGGTCGTGGAGAGTAATATATGGACGCTCATGTTTACCAGAGTAAAATAAAGTACATTAAGTATATGTACCTAACTATTTTGTTTTATTTTCTGTAAACTTTTCTAGTCATTGTACTACTTAACATTTTTTTTTCCCTTTCCATTCTTGTTGTTCACATTTTAATTTTTTTTATATATTATACCCTTTAATAAAAACATTAATGTAGATATATCAAGCAAAACAATATAAACAAAAAAAAATATGGGCAAACATAAGAAAAAACGTAACCATCGAAGAGATTCTAGCAACGATTCTGTATCGGCAGAAAAAAAAAAGCGTCGACGTTTGAACAAAGCAAAGTCAAAAAAAAACAAAAGAAGATAGTTGTTCAACAAACTCATTTGATCGATTTACAGATGTAGTCAGGGAATTGTTAGATAGATCGACTAACGTAGGTACTGGTGGTGGGAAGGGAGATGCAATTCCTAAGTTTGATCCCGAAAATGAAAATCAGTCAATTCAAAAATGGTGTGATCAGGTTGATGAACTTAGGGATATTTATGGATGGTCTGAACAAGCAACTATTTACAATGCACTAGGGAAGTTAAAAGGATTGGCTAAAGTTTGGTACAAGGGACTTCCTAGTCTAAAATTTTCTTGGGTAGAATGGAAAATTAAATTATTGGAATCGTTTCCTGGAGAAAGAGACTTTTACGAACAACTTTGCGAGGTAACTCGAAGACATAAGAAATCCAACGAAAGTTACATGAAATACTACCACGAAATGATGACATTGTTGAATGTCTGTGACATTTCAGGAAGAAAGGCGGTGGCTTGCCTAATTGGTGGACTTGAGGATAGAGTGGTTAAAATAGGAGCAAGAGCTGGGCGCTTCGAAACACCTGAAGAACTATACGTTTTTCTGAGCCAACATAATGATGAACCATGGAAACGTATAACAAATCAAAATTTCATAAACCAACCTCGTCAACAGAAACCAATCGATAGAAGGGAAGGTTTTTTTCGAAAAACTGAAAATAATGAAAATGTCATATGCTACAAGTGTGCAAAAAAAGGACACTACGCCGGCAGTTGTAACGCGAAGCCCGATAAGCGATGCGACTTATGTAGGAGTTGTTTTCATGACACGATAATCTGTCCAAAGAAAAGTCAGCCGGGAAAAACCGTAGCTATATTAGAAGGTACAACTTCCAATTATTCAAGTAACGGAAAATATCACAAAAATATAGAATTGAATGGAACAAAAATTGATGCTTACATCGATTTTGGTAGTTCATGTACAATAATCAAGAATACGGAAGCAGTGCGGCTTAATCTTACCGTAAATCGGAAAGACAAAATCCCATTGCATGGTTATGGAAAGGGCTTCGTCGTAAGTATAGGTTCGGTAATGATAAATCTGAAAATTGACGAAGTTGAGGATAATGTTTTAGCATTGGTTGTTCGAGATGAATGCCAGAACATCCCTGTATTAGTTGGTCAATCTTTTACAGAACTTCCTGAAGTAATCGCTATTAAAACTGATAAATCACCGTATTTTTCCCGAAGAAACATGGAACTCTCTCAATTCAATATACTACCAGCAGAATGCAAAATTATTTTACGATCATCAGGGCAAGTCTATATGGCACCGAGGGCCGTCAACATGGTACCAGTAAAAGCCAGTCACGAGAATGTTAATGTTTTAATAGAAGCGACTATACGATCACCAGAAGGACTTGAAAGCTGTATACCCAGGGGTATACTCCACACAGAACAAAATGGAACTTCTTTTATGCCAATTTGTAATCTTTCCGATCAAGAAATAGAAATTAAAGAAAATGCTATCATCGCAAGAGGACACCGATGTGAAGAAGACCATTCTGAGCATGAAAGTATTTTACAAATTAACAAAGAAAAGTACCCACCTATAACAATTGAAATGCTGTCCGTTGGTCCTGTGAATGAAACTCAAAAAGAAGAATTGTTGCAAATATTGAATGAATTCCGTGACTGTATCGCTTTGGATATTAGTGAACTAGGGTGCGCAAATTCAGCGGAGATGAAAATTAAACTTGACGATGAGAAAAATTTTTCCTTTCGACCATATCGGATGGCAGTAAAAGAGCAGGAAGTAACTCAAAACATTGTGAAAGAAATCCTTGACAACAATATAATACGAGAGTCTCAATCTGATTATGCATCGCCGATATTATTAGTGACAAAAAAAAATGGAGAACAAAGATTATGTGTAGACTTTAGGAAATTAAATTCAAAGACAATTAAAGACTGTCATCCATTGCCACGTATCGACGATCAGGTTGACAAGTTACATGGTGGTATATGGTTTACTAGTTTGGATCTAAGATCAGTTTATTATCAGATACCAGTAGAAGAATCTTCGAAGCGATTAACGGCATTCGTTACATCAAGTGGTCAATACGAATTCCAACGTATGCCGTTTGGGCTATGCAACGCCCCCAGAGTAATTCAACGCTTTATTAATCGCATTCTAAATCCAATTCAAAACATTGCAGCCTTTTATCTCGATGACATTTTATTACATTCTAAAACAGTTTCTGAAGCTTTACAAGGACTCAGGCGAACATTAAAAATTTTGCAAGCAGAAGGATTAACTCTTAATTTAAAGAAATGTGTTTTTCTCATGGACAGGACGGATTTTCTAGGATTTGAAGTTACTCAGGGCAAAGTGAAACCAGGAAGTGGAAAATCCATCGCCATTCGTGACTTTCCGGTACCAAAAACTGTTCACCAAGTGAGACAATTTCTTGGACTTACAGGATATTTCCGACACTTTGTTGAAAAATATGCCATCATCACAAAACCATTAACAAGCTTGTTGAAAAAAACGAATCAGTGGATTTGGACTGAAAAGGAGAAAAATGCGTTCTGTCAATTAAAGCAAAAACTTAGTGAACGACCGATATTAGCTATTTACGAACCCGGAGCCAAAACTGAGGTACACACTGATGCGAGTTCTATTGGCTTGGGAGGTATCCTATTACAATATCAATCTGATGGTCGACTTCATCCTGTGGTCTATTACAGTCGCCAAACACGAAATACTGAGGAAAAGTACCATTCGTATGAGCTGGAAACTCTAGCAGCTGTAGAATCTATAAAAAAATTTCGCACATATCTCCTGGGACAAACCTTTACGTTGGTAACTGATTGTAATGCTCTTAAAGCAACCCAAAATAAGAAAGAGCTGTTACCACATATTGCGCGATGGTGGCTGCAACTTATGGAATACGATTTTGAAGTAAGATATCGACCCGGAGAGCGTATGAGACATGTCGATGCACTCAGTCGAAATCCTTGTACTACAGACAAAATAGAGACAATAATGCGAATAGAACAAGCAGATTGGGTATTGGCAGGACAGCTGACAGACCGTAAACTTCAGCGCATACACGACCTTCTCGAGAAGACACCAAATAGTGAAGAAGAAAAGGAGATACATAAGAACTATTTACTAAACAAAGGGAGAATATACAGAAAAACATCTCATGGTAATCAATGGGTAGTACCAGTAGGTATGCGACATCAAGTAGTACATGCCGCTCACGATGAAATGGGACATTTCGCAATAGAGAAAACTCTTGTCAGACTTTGTTCTCATTATTGGTTTCCAAATATGCGACAATACGTAGAGAAATATATAGCATGCTACATTCAGTGTCTGTATAATAAAAAGATGACAGGAAGACGTGAAGGTTATCTTCATCCCATACCTAAAGGCAGTACTCCAATGAAAACCGTTCATGCAGATCATTTGGGTCCTTTTCCTAAAAGTAAACGCGGTAATCTTTATATAATCGCTGCTGTTGATGCTTTCACTAAATTTACATTTATCCGAGCTGTTAAAAATACCACCGCAAAATTGGTCATCGATTTTTTTAAAGACATTTTTAGTGTTCATGGTGTACCACTAATCTTGATTACAGATCAAGGAAGTTCTTTTACTTCAAAAGAATTTCAACGGTTTTGTGAGTCTAATAATATAAAACATATTTTAAACGCCGTAGCAACTCCAAGAGCGAATGGACAAGTTGAACGTTTGAATCGTTCTATTCTCAGTGCTCTTTTGACTACCACACTGGAAGAAAATTTATGGGATTTAAATATACGTCAAGTACAGTTCGCAATAAACAACATCACAAACAAAAGTACCGGAAAAACACCGAGTCAGTTACTATTGGGTGTTGAGCCTCGGAGTGGCACCGATGCTGTATTGAAAGATGAAGTTCAGCAAGTAGTGGAAATAATAGCAGATCTTGAAGCTGAAAGGCAGAAAGCATCAGAAAGTATTGAAAAATCGCAGCAGGAGCAGAAGAAATATTTTGATAAGCAACGTAAGCGACCTAAAAAATATAAAGAAGGGGACCTAGTAGTTATAAAAAAAAAAGAAATGGTAACAGGAACTAGCCGAAAGATGGTATCGCCATTCAAAGAACCATTTGTTGTGAAAAAGGTGTATCCAAATGACCGATACCTCGTTTCAGACATCGATGGTACACAACGTAAGAGGAGAAATACGACTTACGAGAATATAATTGCTGTTGATCATATGAAACCTTGGGGTAATTATGAATCTCTATCAGATTATTCAGATGACGAAGAAAAACAAATTGGTGACACTCGAGACGAGTTTCTGTCAGGATAGGCGAATGTAAGATATTTTATATTTTTTGTATATATATATTTCATTTTTTTTATCACTCTATTTTTGAAGAATACTTATAAAAATAAAAATCATATAGAGAAAAGGAAAAGTTGGCTAAGCGGTTTTTATTTTGAGTTTTGTGAAGTTAGTTAGTTTTTCATTTGAAATATAAAAAAAAATAATAACAATAATTACCTAAAAAGAAAAGGAAAGAAAGTTTGGACAAAGAAATTAATATGTGAGTTAAATTGATTTATTTATTTAACCACTGAGCCAACTCTAGACCTTAGTTTGTTTTTTTTGTTATATAATTATTAAAGTTATCCTTTTTGTTTTTCGGCTTTCCAAAAACAACGATACGTGGTCATTATTTTATCTTCGGGCGTGTTAATATCTCGCGAATTATTTGTATTATATATTTTATTATTAATAAATGTACTATATGTCGATTGTGAGTAAATGAGTTGTATACCGTTAACATACGGAGATGTGCGTTCTCCTGCTTCGTGTGTTTTTAAAGCTCTATCGGGGGCTTACAACCAACTATTGGAGTATCGGTTCGAGTTGCGCGCTCTCCCTTCTCGTTCGCAGCCAGTGGGTTGGTATGTATGTCTCGATTGCTATTGTTTTGTATTGTGATGGGGTGGTTACAACTACCCACTGGAGTATCGGTTCGAGTTGCGCGTTCTCCCTTCTCGTTCGCAGCCGGTGGGTTTGTGTGTAGATATGCTGCGATGACTTATACATTTTCTTTGGTCGGTACGGGTTGCGTGCTTTCCCACCCCGTTACCACTCCGTGTGATAACAGCCACCCTCTGGAGTATCGGTTCGAGGTGCGCGTTCTCCCTCCTCGTTCGCAGCTGGAAGGTTGGTCTGTACACTTCGGACAAGTTCATAAATATTTCTAATATTTATCTTATTGTAGATTCTTCATACGCTTTGCACTCACATCGACTTAAGTACCGTGGTCTTTTAATTATATTTTTAAAATTCGTGTTAATAAAAGGGCTTTGAGTGCTCATGAGTTCTTTTCTCTTTTTTTTTTACAGATTCTCCACGACCAGAGGAACTCTCGAAGAAGTTATAAGTTGTTCAGTTTAATTAATTAATTCATTTTGTTTCAATTTTCATCTTTAAAAAAAATCTTTTAAATTAAAAAAAAGGATTAAGTTTTTCTTCTTTTATAATTCAGAAGTGGGATACCTGGTCGTGGAGAGTAATATATGGACGCTCATGTTTACCAGAGTAAAATAAAGTACATTAAGTATATGTACCTAACTATTTTGTTTTATTTTCTGTAAACTTTTCTAGTCATTGTACTACTTAACATTTTTTTTTTCCCTTTCCATTCTTGTTGTTCACATTTTAATTTTTTTTATATATTATACCCTTTAATAAAAACATTACTGTAGATATATCAAGCAAAACAATATAAACAAAAAAAAATATGGGCAAACATAAGAAAAAACGTAACCATCGAAGAGATTCTAGCAACGATTCTGTATCGGCAGAAAAAAAAAAGCGTCGACGTTTGAACAAAGCAAAGTCAAAAAAAAACAAAAGAAGATAGTTGTTCAACAAACTCATTTGATCGATTTACAGATGTAGTCAGGGAATTGTTAGATAGATCGACTAACGTAGGTACTGGTGGTGGGAAGGGAGATGCAATTCCTGAGTTTGATCCCGAAAATGAAAATCAGTCAATTCAAAAATGGTGTGATCAGGTTGATGAACTTAGGGATATTTATGGATGGTCTGAACAAGCAACTATTTACAATGCACTAGGGAAGTTAAAAGGATTGGCTAAAGTTTGGTACAAGGGACTTCCTAGTCTAAAATTTTCTTGGGTAGAATGGAAAATTAAATTATTGGAATCGTTTCCTGGAGAAAGAGACTTTTACGAACAACTTTGCGAGGTAACTCGAAGACATAAGAAATCCAACGAAAGTTACATGAAATACTACCACGAAATGATGACATTGTTGAATGTCTGTGACATTTCAGGAAGAAAGGCGGTGGCTTGCCTAATTGGTGGACTTGAGGATAGAGTGGTTAAAATAGGAGCAAGAGCTGGGCGCTTCGAAACACCTGAAGAACTATACGTTTTTCTGAGCCAACATAATGATGAACCATGGAAACGTATAACAAATCAAAATTTCATAAACCAACCTCGTCAACAGAAACCAATCGATAGAAGGGAAGGTTTTTTTCGAAAAACTGAAAATAATGAAAATGTCATATGCTACAAGTGTGCAAAAAAAGGACACTACGCCGGCAGTTGTAACGCGAAGCCCGATAAGCGATGCGACTTATGTAGGAGTTGTTTTCATGACACGATAATCTGTCCAAAGAAAAGTCAGCCGGGAAAAACCGTAGCTATATTAGAAGGTACAACTTCCAATTATTCAAGTAACGGAAAATATCACAAAAATATAGAATTGAATGGAACAAAAATTGATGCTTACATCGATTTTGGTAGTTCATGTACAATAATCAAGAATACGGAAGCAGTGCGGCTTAATCTTACCGTAAATTGGAAAGACAAAATCCCATTGCATGGTTATGGAAAGGGCTTCGTCGTAAGTATAGGTTCGGTAATGGTAAATCTGAAAATTGACGAAGTTGAGGATAATGTTTTAGCATTGGTTGTTCGAGATGAATGCCAGAACATCCCTGTATTAGTTGGTCAATCTTTTACAGAACTTCCTGAAGTAATCGCTATTAAAACTGATAAATCACCGTATTTTTCCCGAAGAAACATGGAACTCTCTCAATTCAATATACTACCAGCAGAATGCAAAATTATTTTACGATCATCAGGGCAAGTCTATATGGCACCGAGGGCCGTCAACATGGTACCAGTAAAAGCCAGTCACGAGAATGTTAATGTTTTAATAGAAGCGACTATACGATCACCAGAAGGACTTGAAAGCTGTATACCCAGGGGTATACTCCACACAGAACAAAATGGAACTTCTTTTATGCCAATTTGTAATCTTTCCGATCAAGAAATAGAAATTAAAGAAAATGCTATCATCGCAAGAGGACACCGATGTGAAGAAGACCATTCTGAGCATGAAAGTATTTTACAAATTAACAAAGAAAAGTACCCACCTATAACAATTGAAATGCTGTCCGTTGGTCCTGTGAATGAAACTCAAAAAGAAGAATTGTTGCAAATATTGAATGAATTCCGTGACTGTATCGCTTTGGATATTAGTGAACTAGGGTGCGCAAATTCAGCGGAGATGAAAATTAAACTTGACGATGAGAAAAATTTTTCCTTTCGACCATATCGGATGGCAGTAAAAGAGCAGGAAGTAACTCAAAACATTGTGAAAGAAATCCTTGACAACAATATAATACGAGAGTCTCAATCTGATTATGCATCGCCGATATTATTAGTGACAAAAAAAAATGGAGAACAAAGATTATGTGTAGACTTTAGGAAATTAAATTCAAAGACAATTAAAGACTGTCATCCATTGCCACGTATCGACGATCAGGTTGACAAGTTACATGGTGGTATATGGTTTACTAGTTTGGATCTAAGATCAGGTTATTATCAGATACCAGTAGAAGAATCTTCGAAGCGATTAACGGCATTCGTTACATCAAGTGGTCAATACGAATTCCAACGTATGCCGTTTGGGCTATGCAACGCCCCCAGAGTAATTCAACGCTTTATTAATCGCATTCTAAATCCAATTCAAGACATTGCAGCCTTTTATCTTGATGACATTTTATTACATTCTAAAACAGTTTCTGAAGCTTTACAAGGACTCAGGCGAACATTAAAAATTTTGCAAGCAGAAGGATTAACTCTTAATTTAAAGAAATGTGTTTTTCTCATGGACAGGACGGATTTTCTAGGATTTGAAGTTACTCAGGGCAAAGTGAAACCAGGAAGTGGAAAATCCATCGCCATTCGTGACTTTCCGGTACCAAAAACTGTTCACCAAGTGAGACAATTTCTTGGACTTACAGGATATTTCCGACACTTTGTTGAAAAATATGCCATCATCACAAAACCATTAACAAGCTTGTTGAAAAAAACGAATCAGTGGATTTGGACTGAAAAGGAGAAAAATGCGTTCTGTCAATTAAAGCAAAAACTTAGTGAACGACCGATATTAGCTATTTACGAACCCGGAGCCAAAACTGAGGTACACACTGATGCGAGTTCTATTGGCTTGGGAGGTATCCTATTACAATATCAATCTGATGGTCGACTTCATCCTGTGGTCTATTACAGTAGCCAAACACGAAATACTGAGGAAAAGTACCATTCGTATGAGCTGGAAACTCTAGCAGCTGTAGAATCTATAAAAAAAATTCGCACATATCTCCTGGGACAAACCTTTACGTTGGTAACTGATTGTAATGCTCTTAAAGCAACCCAAAATAAGAAAGAGCTGTTACCACGTATTGCGCGATGGTGGCTGCAACTTATGGAATACGATTTTGAAGTAAGATATCGACCCGGAGAGCGTATGAGACATGTCGATGCACTCAGCCGAAATCCTTGTACTACAGACAAAATAGAGACAATAATACGAATAGAACAAGCAGATTGGGTATTGGCAGGACAGCTGACAGACCGTAAACTTCAGCGCATACACGACCTTCTCGAGAAGACACCAAATAGTGAAGAAGAAAAGGAGATACATAAGAACTATTTACTAAACAAAGGGAGAATATACAGAAAAACATCTCATGGTAATCAATGGGTAGTACCAGTAGGTATGCGACATCAAGTAGTACATGCCGCTCACGATGAAATGGGACATTTCGCAATAGAGAAAACTCTTGTCAGACTTTGTTCTCATTATTGGTTTCCAAATATGCGACAATACGTAGAGAAATATATAGCATGCTACATTCAGTGTCTGTATAATAAAAAGATGACAGGAAGACGTGAAGGTTATCTTCATCCCATACCTAAAGGCAGTACTCCAATGAAAACCGTTCATGCAGATCATTTGGGTCCTTTTCCTAAAAGTAAACGCGGTAATCTTTATATAATCGCTGCTGTTGATGCTTTCACTAAATTTACATTTATCCGAGCTGTTAAAAATACCACCGCAAAATTGGTCATCGATTTTTTTAAAGACATTTTTAGTGTTCATGGTGTACCACTAATCTTGATTACAGATCAAGGAAGTTCTTTTACTTCAAAAGAATTTCAACGGTTTTGTGAGTCTAATAATATAAAACATATTTTAAACGCCGTAGCAACTCCAAGAGCGAATGGACAAGTTGAACGTTTGAATCGTTCTATTCTCAGTGCTCTTTTGACTACCACACTGGAAGAAAATTTATGGGATTTAAATATACGTCAAGTACAGTTCGCAATAAACAACATCACAAACAAAAGTACCGGAAAAACACCGAGTCAGTTACTATTGGGTGTTGAGTCTCGGAGTGGCACCGATGCTGTATTGAAAGATGAAGTTCAGCAAGTAGTGGAAATAATAGCAGATCTTGAAGCTGAAAGGCAGAAAGCATCAGAAAGTATTGAAAAATCGCAGCAGGAGCAGAAGAAATATTTTGATAAGCAACGTAAGCGACCTAAAAAATATAAAGAAGGGGACCTAGTAGTTATAAAAAAAAAAGAAATGGTAACAGGAACTAGCCGAAAGATGGTATCGCCATTCAAAGAACCATTTGTTGTGAAAAAGGTGTATCCAAATGACCGATACCTCGTTTCAGACATCGATGGTACACAACGTAAGAGGAGAAATACGACTTACGAGAATATAATTGCTGTTGATCATATGAAACCTTGGGGTAATTATGAATCTCTATCAGATTATTCAGATGACGAAGAAAAACAAATTGGTGACACTCGAGACGAGTTTCTGTCAGGATAGGCGAATGTAAGATATTTTATATTTTTTGTATATATATATTTCATTTTTTTTATCACTCTATTTTTGAAGAATACTTATAAAAATAAAAATCATATAGAGAAAAGGAAAAGTTGGCTAAGCGGTTTTTATTTTGAGTTTTGTGAAGTTAGTTAGTTTTTCATTTGAAATATAAAAAAAAATAATAACAATAATTACCTAAAAAGAAAAGGAAAGAAAGTTTGGACAAAGAAATTAATATGTGAGTTAAATTGATTTATTTATTTAACCACTGAGCCAACTCTAGACCTTAGTTTGTTTTTTTTTGTTATATAATTATTAAAGTTATCCTTTTTGTTTTTCGGCTTTCCAAAAACAACGATACGTGGTCATTATTTTATCTTCGGGCGTGTTAATATCTCGCGAATTATTTGTATTATATATTTTATTATTAATAAATGTACTATATGTCGATTGTGAGTAAATGAGTTGTATACCGTTAACATACGGAGATGTGCGTTCTCCTGCTTCGTGTGTTTTTAAAGCTCTATCGGGGGCTTACAACCAACTATTGGAGTATCGGTTCGAGTTGCGCGCTCTCCCTTCTCGTTCGCAGCCAGTGGGTTGGTATGTATGTCTCGATTGCTATTGTTTTGTATTGTGATGGGGTGGTTACAACTACCCACTGGAGTATCGGTTCGAGTTGCGCGTTCTCCCTTCTCGTTCGCAGCCGGTGGGTTTGTGTGTAGATATGCTGCGATGACTTATACATTTTCTTTGGTCGGTACGGGTTGCGTGCTTTCCCACCCCGTTACCACTCCGTGTGATAACAGCCACCCTCTGGAGTATCGGTTCGAGGTGCGCGTTCTCCCTCCTCGTTCGCAGCTGGAAGGTTGGTCTGTACACTTCGGACAAGTTCATAAATATTTCTAATATTTATCTTATTGTAGATTCTTCATACGCTTTGCACTCACATCGACTTAAGTACCGTGGTCTTTTAATTATATTTTTAAAATTCGTGTTAATAAAAGGGCTTTGAGTGCTCATGAGTTCTTTTCTCTTTTTTTTTACAGATTCTCCACGACCAGAGGAACTCTCGAAGAAGTTATAAGTTGTTCAGTTTAATTAATTAATTTATTTTGTTTCAATTTTCATCTTTAAAAAAAATCTTTTAAATTAAAAAAAAGGATTAAGTTTTTCTTCTTTTATACTATAAAAATATAATATGTATATATAATATTCCTGGACTCTTACAAAATAAAAAAGGCGAATGTAACTACATAATTATGCAACAAAAATGTGCTCTTTATTAAAATCAACTTCAGACGAATGAAAAAAAAAATTAAATAAAGAAATTCCTTCCGTCATTTAAACTATGTACAAATACATAACTACCGAAGACACAGTTTATTGAAAAAATCTTTCTAATTATCAACCAACTTAAATATATCCATCGGTCAAACCCAAGAAGCACACATTTTATATTTATCGCAAACCTCAGACAACCGAAACAAAAATCTTGAAAGTATAAAAAAATCAACTGTCTGCGGCTTGATCGTTACAAAGGGGTGAAGGGTGAACGAATATTGCAAATATAAAAAAAATTGTAGGAAAGGGTAAACAAAAGAGAAGCAACACATAATTGAGAGAAGAGAAATCCTATCCTACAAAATCCTGCGAAAAGAACTTTGATTCTCGTAGAAAAAATGCTTTTTAAAAAGCTTATAGAATAAAGCTTTTTCAATTTCATAGGTCACTCTGCTCCATAGGTGTAAGACATCTGTATATGATTATTTGTGATACCATACCACTTCCCAGTAGGAAATTTCCAAAAATTCACTAGTGAAGAAGTAGGTGTTTCATCACGGAAAAAGAGCTGCACCCATGAATTTCCTACGGAATCCTATGAGGAATTTAACACAGGCTTGTCATTGCAAGGAGGTACACACTTTCTCGATGCATATTTTGTTGTGAAATCACTATGTTAAAGGCATCTTCGATTTCATGGGTCATTTTTGTGAGTGAAAAAACTGGTTCTATTGATGTGATGCTTTCCTCAATGGAAATAAATTAATGAAAAGTGAGTCAACATTTAATCAATTGCCTCAGGGAAAGAATCATTGAAAATACTAATTATTCACTACAGAATTGTGTACATATTTGAAGCTCGTTTTTTCAGTTTTGAAAAAAGGAATGCATTTAGGCGATGTTTTATTAACAGAAGGAATATGAATGAAATCATTATCCATTTCTTTTCTTATTTCATCAATAGAAGAAGCGCTAGAAATGTATAGGCAAATTTATCGCTTGAATGAAAAAAACAAATTAAATTTGTGTTATGTACGTATTTATTTTATTAACTAGGTATTATACATTTTAAAGAAGTTAGTAGATATATGTGTCTTACATTGTCTTGTCTTGTTGTAAGACGTAACACAAACAGCTGGTCGAAAAACTCTCCTTTGACTCTTGGTAGCATTTGGGGGGCAGCTTGGGGATTAATCATCTTCATTCTCCTGTTCATTTAAATCTAAGAAAAAGACGAATATGTAATTACTTTTTGCAAATTATTCAAAAGAATATAGAGAATTTACCGTTGGTGAATTGTTTTCCTTCTCGCTAATTGTTATTTAATCTTGAGTAAATTGATTGCAAACACAGAAAACCCCGCACAACCGTTTTCTTTGATCACAAAATTGACACTAAATCACTCCAAAACAAAATAAATAACTCATGACAAAAAAAGACCTATTGAGCGTCGCGGACCCATCGCGGGAAAAACCCAAAAAAAAAGGGATTGTTTATTGCAGGTCAAAATTTCTCTCTCTCTTTTTTTCCTCTCAGCTCGCAGGCTATTTTGCCCAGTAAACGAAGTTCATGAAAAAATACATTCCTTTTCCCTAGCGATATCACCTGATCACCATAGTTTTGCTCTATTGAAAGGTTGTTTACTGATTTTTAATTCCAAAGAAAAGAAAGGGTTGTTTTCTCTTTCACATCGCAGGCATTAAACACTCAATTGTGGATTACAATAACCACTGAAAAGATGCAGGAATAATTATAACGTGTTCAGCATTGTATTCATTAACATTAAGGATGTGTAAGAAGGATATTGCTTTGTTTCATGTTTTCTGTACCTTCTTTCGAGAACAAAGCACAAGATGCAACTGGGATCGCAAACTACTGACTCATTGCATGACTTTCGATGAATGAAACCAATGCAGACCTTCTACTCAATGAAAGTGCCTCGTGATTTCTACGAGGAATTCAACTTTATTTTTCCTTGAGGAGCAAATTTCCTACTGGGTTATGCTTAAGAACTATATTACAAATACTTTTGTGCTGCATCAGCATTCAATTTTTCAATATATACAATATGTTGAGATAGTCTCAATGAAATTATGAATCTGGAACATAGTGTAACAAAATACTTCTATGACACTTCATGTGCATAGTCTAGTCACCCAAGTGGTGGCAACTGAGCACAACACTCAGTTTCGTTTGACAAACAAATAAATAAATTTGATTCTTAGCTTCATGGTTTCGAATATCAATGAAATTACTATTTTAATTGTGTCTATCGAATACTACTTGTGGCTTTGTTTACGTTTGAGAAATGATTTTACGTTGATGAAATGAAAGAATGCTTGTATTACACTACATCCTTCACCTTTAAAAAAAATGATATTTTTTGTTTACATTTCTAAAATTTAAATAAATATCATTTGACTTTTTTTTTATTTTTATTATTTTGAGTGTAGGTATGTATTTATTGTAAGTTTGTATTTCTAGTTTTAATTAAATTATTATTATGTATTTCATATTTCTTATCATCTAATAGAATAGTATTATTTACACCGTTTTGTGAAATTATTTTATATGGTCCTCTGAAAGGCTTATCAAATTTTCTTTTGTTTTGATTTTTTAGATATACATAATCACCTATGACAAATTTTGATTTATTTACATTTGTTTGAGAATTCTGTCTTTTGTTTTTATCTTTAATTAAATTATTATTTGCTTGTTCATGAGCATGTCTCAATTTACATTTTAATTAATTCAAGTAATTGTCTATATTATAAATTGTATCTTTATTTTCTATTACTTCACATGGAAGTGTACATAATTTTCCAAATACAAGTTCAAATGGTGAATATAATGTTGAACTGTGTGGCGTTGAGTTATAACAATATGTATATAGACCAGGAGCCCACAGCAAATTTTGTGCGTGAAGATATAACCAAAAGTGGTTTATATGAGTATGAAGCCCTCAAATAACTAACGACAAATATGGAAGTTTGGCAGCATTTTTTTGCAGCTAAGATTAATAATAGTATGCCAAAGGTACATATATTTCCAAAATGTGGATCATAGGTATAACCACTTGAAACTGGCATTAAATTAAAGGGCAGAATGCACTGAATACAAATAGACAGGTGCCAGACGTTTTAGATGCAGCTTTCCCCTTGCCAGACGTACTAATATTACGCAAACAATCATTTTTTTAAACAGTTGGTGTAACCATATGTGTGATACATCAAAAAATTTGTAAAATTGTCCTTATCACAAATAAATAGGTGCCAGACGTTTTAGATGCAGCTTTCCCCTTGCCAGACGTAGAGTAAAGTCGGGTAATATGGACCACCAATCATATTTTTGTTAATAAATCACAAACGGTGTAAGTTTTCTTAAAGATATTAAACAAATATATATATAAGTTCATTCTGATTAAAAAAGTAGCAACAAAAAAATAAATTCACTTTATAAAAAAATAACAAAAAAACAAATAGGTAAATAACTCAAAAACGTTACAAAAAAAAAGTGGAGGGTTATATGGACCACCTAGTGTTCACTCCATTGACGGCTATTTATCCAGTTTGGACTCTGATATATGCCTTGCCAAACAATTCATATGTATCAAAATCATCAATGGTCGGTCATTCATCCTCATCCAGACCCGAAACTTCTTATATTAAAAAGGCGGGTAATGTGGTCCACTATTCCATTTACTCCTTTCCTCCAGTGGTCCATATTACCCTCCACTTTTTTTTTGTAACGTTTTTGAGTTATTTACCTATTTGTTTTTTTGTTATTTTTTTATAAAGTGAATTTATTTTTTTGTTACTACTTTTTTAATCAGAATGAACTTATGTATATATTTGTTTAATATCTTTAAGGAAACTTACACCGTTTGTGATTTATTAACAAAAATATGATTGGTGGTCCATATTACCCGACTTTACTCTACGTCAAGGGGAAAGCTGCATCTAAAACGTCTGGCACCTATTTATTTGTGATAAGGACAATTTTACAAATTTTTTGATGTATCACACATATGGTTACACCAACTGTTTAAAAAAATGATTTTTGCGTACTATTAGTACGTCTGGCAAGGGGAAAGCTGCATCTAAAACGTCTGGCACCTGTCTATTTGTATTCAGTGCATTCTGCCTGTTATTTACGAAGCCTTCCTAAAACGTTCATTAAATTTTCGTTGTGATCTTTCAAATTCTTGCCAAATATTATAACATCATCAACATATAGAAAAGCTGAGGCTTGTAAACCACTAAGGGCGATCGACAGCATTCTCTGAAAACTATTTGTTGAGATTTTTAATCCGAAAGGTAGTCTCTTGAATTGGTAATGAACTTCATTTGTTGAAAACGCCGTTAATGGCCTAGAAAAGAATGTATTTTAGCTTTGGGTTGCATTTCTGTATCTAGGTTATTATAAAATTCATGAAACCAATGATCAATAAACGGAAGAAGTCTTTGAAGCGCAGCTTTTTTACGCTTATTACATTGATAGCTGGTGAGTTGGAAATTTCAAACCATTTGAGTGAATCAATACCATGTTTTACAACAGTGGGTGTTGAAAAATGCAGATTTTTACCCAGAGTCGTTTTGTATTCAATTTTACCAACTTTGTTCACGTTATTCCATACAAAATTGTCTCTGCTGCTCCACAAAAGTTTTGTTTTTGAAACACAACCATAGTCAAAATCGGACAAAATTAAACCAATCGTGAGGATAATGAATCGGTACCTTTTTTGGTTTCTTTTTTCTTTTTTTTTTGTAATTCATGATCTACGTTACACTCCATATGAATTTGGCATGACTATTAAAGCTTGTGATCTACAACCTCAATGCTGGACTTGGCTTTCAAAATGTTAACAACATCGTGCTCACAAATAAATTCTTATTTTGACCGCCAAATGAACTATAGAAAATAAAATGTCTTGTTTGCCGTCGCCGCCAACTGCCGTTTTTTTGTAAAAGCTTACTGAATTTTGGAGGTATGTTGTTTGCAGACACTGTTGAATGTCAAATCCAAAAACCACATACAAATATTTACAAGATGTGTCAGATGGGATTATAGAAAACTTTCAGTAGCATCGATGCATTGTTTAAAGCACTTTTGATGGACACGAATCTATTCTTTCTAGTAGGTAATAAATGAAGTACTTTATATGAAGTTGTCGGTTTCGAGGTGGAGTATGACTTTTTTCAATGTCTGTTTCTTATCTTCTATTTCTATTTAAGCTCCGATAAAAAGAATTCTTTGGTAGAACGTCCCTAATTCCCAATATGATTTAAAGATTTCCTTCCGTTTTTTAAAACTAATTTTTGCGATATTAAGATGCTCACATTTTCTTGCCTCAATCACTCCCGTTTTTCGAGTTTATGATTCACCTCTGTATCTTTTTTTTTGAAATCACTATACTTGAATTATATTCCGATTCGTTTTTAACTGTTTTATGTTGGAGAGAAACAATTTTACTTTCCTCAAATTGCTTACCAATCTCCAAAAGTTCTTCGTCAGGAAAATCTGAAGAAATATGTCCATGTCTGCAAGCTTGAAATAGGGATCGCGTACAGTCATCTGTACTGAAATCATGTTCATATTCTTTGCTAATGTTGACACAAAACTATTCAAAAATTATATTCAGATTTTCATACTCGTAATAAACTTCATTTGCAGGTCACTTTATTTCGTTGAAAACTACTTGGAATTAGATCCTTATTGGCCAAAAAGCACAATTTATAATTATTGTTTGACGTTTGTATTAATTAGTATGAAACAGATACATAAGTGAGCTATAGCCAACCAATTTTTTCCATATTCAAAAACGAAAATCTGAAAACACACATTCATAAAACTTGATATACAAAATTCACTCAGATCACTTTCTTTTTCAAATGTATCACTTGTCTTCTGCCGTTGCCGTTCTTGAAATATATTAACTTCACGTTGCCTAAAACACCTTTCCGAGCTGTATTCAAAATTTGTAAGGATCAGGAGCTCATATTGTTGCACTTTCCTAATTATTTTTACTTTAATTATCCTCAAAATACTTTTATCTCAACTAAATTAATTCACGAACTTGCCGTCCAAATCTCTTAAGTCGATTGATATTTCATACTTGCATTAATAATAACGACTTAAATCGACTTAATTCTGCAGTTCGTAGAAAATACATTTTTTAAAAACCGCTTACTCTACATAGTCTCCATCGAAGTAACAAACAGAAATTTGCAATAACGACTTATCTCAGTTTGGCTATAGCGAAAATACTTTGTTAAGTTTGCAATAAACGCTTAAGTCGATTTAAGCTGTTTTCAGTGCAATATGGTTGATTGATTTGTGAATAGGTTTTTATTTTGTAAAAGTATCTTAAATCCATATAAGCTATTATTGGATTACGAAATTTTGAAATTCACAAGTTCTTATGTGAGTTAAGCGGGTATTGCAAATGCTTCTACCTATGAGAACGACTTAAGCGGTTTTTTTCTTTTTGGATTATTTTGACGAAAAAAAGAGTTACAAATCCTGGATTTTTTCTATAACAGAATGGAATATGCAGATTATGATGCAGCAGAAAACGATTTTTGTCTTAAGTCGACTTAAGCGGTTATTGATTGTTGCCACAGATATATTAACGGGAGCTGAAACTTTGGAAAAACTTGAGGAGCAAAAAATAGAGCTGAGGTCAATCCTAGCCACTGCTGGTTTGGAATTGAGGAAGTGGTGTTCAAATTCTCCACAGATTCTACACGATGTTTCTCTTGAAGATAGAGAACCTCTTCATCAAATTAAAGAACATGATATAGTGAAAACTCTCGGTCTGTTATGGGATCCCAAAATTGATGCGTTTCTTTACACAGTTAATAATCAAGATAACAACAAAGTTACAAAAAGAACAGTGCTGTCAGACATAGCTACATTACATGATCCTTTGGGTTTAATTAATCCTGTAATTGTATCGGCCAAAATATTCATGCAATCTTTATGGAAAAACAATTTTAACTGAGACGAAGCTCTTCCTCAGTCATACCATCAATTTTGGATTACATTTCGAAATCAATTAGCTGATATAGATAAATTAAAAATTGAAAGGCACGTGCTGGTAGGTGACATTCGTAAAGCACAATTGCATGCGTTCGCTGATAGTTCTGAGCGTGCTTATGGAGCCTGTGTTTATGTGCGTTCATTCCAAGGGGATGGAACAGTGATTGTTCGATTATTATGTGAAAAGTCAAAGGTGGCTCCGGTGAAAAACATAAGCTTGCCACGACTTGAGCTAAGTGCTGCACATTTGATGGTTCATCTCGTAAAGCGCGTCAGAGCGATATTTAAGGATGGATTTGCGAGTGTACATTATTGGACGGATTCAAACATTGTCATATCATGGTTATCATCTGAGTCTCATCACTGGCAGACATTTGTGGCAAATCGTGTTTCAGCTATCCAGGGGCATTCATCAGTTGAACAATGGAAACACGTTGGTACACACGACAATCCTGCGGATATCGTGTCCAGAGGAGCAAGTCCACATGAGTTGAGTAGTTCCCCACTGTGGTTTTATGGCCCCAATTTTCTGTCTTTGCCTCAAATGTGCTGGCCCAATGTGAAACCTGTCCTCATCACCAATGAAGATTTACTCGAAAGAAAACAAATTAAGCACACATTTTCTATTCACCAAAACAATGATTTCATTAGCAATTTTAAACATAACAATAATTACCTAAGTATTGTCAGAACTACGGCTTGGTTATTTAGATTCTGCTTCAATGCATCTGCGAAGGCAAAAGGGAGACAAAAACAATCTGGAGAACTGACAACATTGGAAGTGGATAAAGCTCTCAACGGGATTTTAAAGCTTGTGCAATCTGGTCAATACGCAAATGAAATAAATGTATTGAAGAACGGAAAACTCATCGCTACTAGATCTCATATCAAATCTCTTAGTCCATTTGTTGATAAAGAGGGATTACTTCGCTTGGGTGGAAGACTTAATAACGCAGAGCTAAAATACGAAACTAAGCATGGAATTTTACTTCCCAATAATCACCCCTTTATCAATGTATTTATTAAGTATCTGCATGAAAAATATCAACATATTGGAGCTCAAGGTTTAATTGCAATTCTTCGAGAAAAATATTGGCCAGTGCATGCTAATACATTAGTAAGAAAAATTATAAGTAAGTGTTGTGTGCAAGAACAAATCCTCGCTTTGAATATCCCGAAATGGGCAATCTTCCAGCTTGTCGAGTGACACCTTCTCGTCCTTTTAGTGCCGTGGGTACGAATTTTTGTGGGCCGTTCATGGTTCATTCTCGACGTCGTGGAACTGCAGCTGTTAAGGCTTATGTGGCTGTTTTTATTTGCCTAAGTACAAAGGCCATTCATATGGAGCTCGTAGGAGATCTGACCACGTCCGCATTTCTTGGTGCTCTAAGACGTTTCATAGGTCGCAGAGGTATTTGTCGGGAGATTTACAGCGATAATGCCACTAACTATGTCGGAGCACGCAATGAGCTTAGGGAAATATACAATTTATTCAACAATCAACAATCGAGATCCGATATTGCAAAGGCTTGTTTAGACGATGGTATTAAATGGCACAATATACCACCAAGATCTCCTCACTTTGGCGGTATATGGGAAGCCGCAGTTAAATCGGCTAAGCATCACATGAAAAGAATATTGCACTTGGCTTCTCTTACTTACGAGAAACTCAATACTGTGACACCCATATTAATAAAAAACGCTTATTCCTTCTATAGTCCACTGTCTTACTAAACCATAGAATAGGAGTTTAGTCCTGGCTTAAATATTTATATTAATAAAAACAAAATGTTCCCGGAATAGTAAAATGACGTTTACCAAAAATCCTTTTAAGAAAATCTTCTACAAAAGTAAGCAATCTTTTTTTTTATATTCTGTGGCTACCTAAATTGATTGTCAATCGCTTGTGTCTGACTGTGGACATTTCTATTTCTTATTCCTTCGCTAAACCACCTACTTCGGTGGTTTAACTTAATCATAATTAGTAAACGTCACTTAACAGAAAATTTGTTTTATTAATGAAATTTCGCACTTAGTCTAGGACTTAACGATAAACCTCCACTAAACCATCTTTATTAATATGGGTGTGATTGTTTAAATAGAAGGCATCCTAAATTCCCGTCCTCTTTCCCCTCTCTCCAAAGATCCTAATGACCTACAACCACTCACTCCAGGTCATTTTTTGACTGGCACTTCACTTGTAGCGCTTCCTGAACCCGATTTAACGGATAAAAAAATTTCATATTTAAGTCGCTGGCAGAGAGTGCAGTGGCTGATGCAGCAATTTTGGCGTCGTTGGCAAACAGAGTACCTATACACCTTACAAGAGCGTAAAAAATGGAAAAAAAAATAGTCGTTCATTAAAGGTTAATGATATCATCATTATCAAATCTTCCCCCTTTGAAATGGAAACTTGGAAGAGTAGTTAAAGTTCATCTCGGAGCAGATAACATATTACGAGTGGTGATTTTGAAGACGGCCAATGGAATCACCAAACGAGCATCCACACAAGTTTGCAGATTACCAATTTTTGAAGAGCCTTAAGCTCTCCAAGAGGGGGAGTATGTTTCCTCGATTTTACAAATAACATTTTGTATTTTTAAATTTTAATCATTATTTCATTTATTTAATTTTGAATTGTATCTTTTTTTTCACCATTTTAAATTAACTGATGTTATACCAGTAACTCAAATAATGGAGTCATTCAGTACAATCCACGCAAATTATAATATAATTTCTTATCGGATTTTTTTCTTCTTTGTGGAAATGTCAAAAACCACGCTTAATTTTGCATATTACTTTTAGGTTAACTTTCAACTTTTTTATCATTCTTTGTACGCCATAGAGTAAAGACATACATACCTTTTTTTTCAATAAAGTCTCAATGCAGAAATCTTTGAAAACTTAAATATACAGTCGATTTTTACTTCATATATCCAAAGAAATTATTAATATTCAAAAAAGATTGAATATTCAAAAATACATCCATCATAAAATCAAATCAACGAACAATGATGAAATAATTCATTACATATAGTTTTTATTAAATACCGAAAAATCATTAAAAATAATAAATTCAAATTAAAAAAAACTCAATAAAAATTCAGTTTGGCTAATTGTCATTAAAATGTAGGTAGTCTATATAGAAAAAAAAAACAAGGTTAACAAATAATTGTCGAGATTGAGTGAGAACAACTAAACTTTCTCATATTAAGTCACCCATTCTTTATATTGAGCGAAGGGAATGAATTATAACTCTCTTTATAAAAAAAAATTACACTTGTTTGTTGTCTCTCACTCTTACTCAAAAACAAATTACAGTCGACTCCCTCTAAGTCGAACTTTCACGGGATATAAAAACTAGTTCGAGTTAGAGGGAGTTTTAGAAAAATTCGAGTTAGAGAAAGTTTTTTTGCAATGATTTATTGAATTAAATAACAAGTAAAATAAATAAATAAACCTAAGCTTCTTGCTTTTACCGCTCATTAATCTATAATTATGTATTATAAAAAAAATATTTTTTCAACTTAATTATTTAAAAAAAAAATTTAATTTTAGACATCACAGTCACCGTGTCATCAGTGATCGCCTTTTTAAAAAAAGATTCCATTTTAAATAAGCAATTTTGAATTTCTTCTTTCATTTCAATTGCAGATTGCAATGTACCGATTGCATTTTCAATTTAATTTTTCTCTGGTATTTCAAAGTCTATTATTTCAGCTTCATCTTCTTCTTCAGCTCCATTTTCACCGTCATTAGTATCATCAGCATCTGCTTCCAAAATTGACTCGTTATCAGGTATTTCAGTGGCTATGATGCCGTCATCGACTTCAACATAGTCCTTCCAGTGTACGCCTTCAACATTATAATGAGCTTCTGTTAGCTTTTCCCAGATTATCTCGATTTCTTGGGTGTCTTCGTTGTTACATCTATGTAAGTTAAGCGGAATGTCATCTTCGTCATCCCACGTCTCAGACTTAAATTCGGCCTTTTTGGAACAATTTTCAATTGTCAATGGAGTATCGTCTCCATGCCTTTAGGATTTCGCGCACACAATCGAGAAGTCATATTTTATACTGCTCTTTTTACTTTCAAATTTTGTTTTATACCCATGTCAATTGGCTGAACTATTGAGGTCATATTGGGGGGGAAATACTCAAGCTTTATAAACTTTAATTTATCCTTAACTTGTTTTGGGTGAGCTGGGCAGTTATCGATAATGAATAATACTTTGCGCTTTGATCATCCAAATTTAGAATCAAGTTTCAAAAGCCAACTTGTGAAAAGGTCTGATGTCATCCAAGAACGATGGTTTGCTACATAGTCCACCGGCAAAGTTTTAATTTTATTGAAACAACGAGGATTTTTGCTTTTCCCTTTAACCTGAAGCTTTAGCTTTTCCGACGATCTCTGAGATCTGTTGTTTTACTGCTTTCAAATAAAGCACAAAATGTTTGGAAGTTGGAATGGATCCAACCAACAAATGCTTTTTTTGTTGACTTGCAATTTTTTTTATGAATATCTTTTTAGGAAGAGATTTTTGTGTTTGATAATATTGTAAATTGCAGGTATAGCAGCGCAGCACAATGACATGACGGTGACGGCGCAGGCGATGCAACATAGAGAATCAAAGAATTCGAGTGCGTGCTTTTCATAAGAATTACAAACAATAACGAGTTGCGATTTGAGAGATTTTTTTTTGACTTTTTTTTTCGGCAAAAGAAAAAAATTCGACTTAGAGGGAGAGAAAATAGGTCAATAATCAAGAGAATCTGTTCGAGTTAGAGGGAACTTCGACTTAGAGGGAGTTCGACTTAGAGGATAGTTTTTGTATGGAAAATTGAGGGGAATGCAAAAATACGGCTAAAAAGTTCGAGTTAGAGGGAACTTCGACTTAGAGGGAGTTCGACTTAGAGGGAGTCGACTGTACTTGAAATAAAATTAAAAATAAAATGTGTGTGTACTGACGTACGCGCGCTTGAAGTTAAACTTCTTTTCCCAAAAGTAGAGCCTCTGTACGATTCATGTGCTTTTCGGAAACATAAAAAAAAAACTATTTAAAAGTAGTTTTAGTATAGTCTTGTAAATTGCAAGATGTCAAAACCACTTCCAAATACATTGTTTTTAAATAGATATTTCTTCGAATTGAAAATGATTTGCAAAATAAATTAGGAGGTTTAAATTGGAACTCAAAACTGATTTAATTATACAAATGATGCAATTAGTGTTGGAATGATCAGACCAAAAACATAAATGTTAAAAAAAGAGCCAAGTTCTTCTATACAATAACCTTTGTGTAACAAGTCAGCCGTGAAAAGTAATGAGATCTAAAAGTGCGCCAAGTTCTTACTTCATGAAGATTTAATACCGAATATTTAAAGTAGAATAATATTGAAACAGCTACAATGTAAAAGAGAAATTTTATTATTTAATGATTACTGAGTAAAATTTGATGGGCTTACTGGTCAAGTTTTTAAAACCGTTTGAATTGGGCATAAAAAAAAAACTTGCCAAGTAAGCCCATCAAATTTTACTCAGTAATCATTAAATAATAAAATTTCTATATTACATTGTAGCTGTTTCAATATTATTCTACTTTAAATATTCGGTATTAAATCTTCATGAAGTAAGAACTTGGCGCACTTTTAGATCTCATTACTTTTCACGGCTGACTTGTTACACAAAGGTTATTGTATAGAAGAACTTGGCTCTTTTTTTAACATTTATGTTTTTGGTCTGATCTCACTCCTTTTTGCAAAGATTTAAATATTTTTCCATGTCAAAATCTCGAAAGATAAGGAAAGATAGAAGGGTGGACTCTTCCTACTAAAATCAACTTAGTTTATAGCTTCCTATTTCTTTTGGTATATTTTCTTTTTGTTATTGGTTGTTTTAATTTGCGCTTCAGTTATTTCTTCTTATCCTGGCAAGATACATAACACTAACATACCTACCTTAATTACAGCAATCGGAAGTGCTCCATATAAATTAAACATACCACGCCCCCTGAATGGAAAACCTCAATTTTTATCGTTGGTCCTTTATATGCGACTTGAGCCCTACCGTTCTACCAAATTTCATTGTTCTACCTTAATTGGAAGTGCGCCATATATAATTTACATCAGTTCTGAGGAAGTGGGCGGATACCACGCCCCTGAATGGAAAACCTCGATTTTTATTTTCGGTCCTTTATATGCAATTTGAGCCCTACCGTTCTACCAAATTTTAATTGTTCTACTGCAATTGGAAGTGCGCCATATATAATTTACATCAGTTCTGAGGAAGTGGGCGGATACCACGCCCCTGAATGGAAAACCTCGATTTTTATTTTCGGTCCTTTATATGCAATTTGAGCCCTACCGTTCTACCAAATTTCATTGTTCTACTGCAATTGGAAGTGCGCCATATATAATTTACATCAGTTCTGAGGAAGTGGGCGGATACCACGCCCCTGAATGGAAAACCTCGATTTTTATTTTCGGTCCTTTATATGCAATTTAAGCCCTACCGTTCTACCAAATTTCATTGTTCTACTGCAATTGGAAGTGCGCCATATATAATTTACATCAGTTCTGAGGAAGTGGGCGGATACCACGCCCCTGAATGGAAAACCTCGATTTTTATTTTCGGTCCTTTATATGCAATTTGAGCCCTACCGTTCTACCAAATTTCATTGTTCTACTGCAATTGGAAGTGCGCCATATATAATTTACATCAGTTCTGAGGAAGTGGGCGGATACCACGCCCCTGAATGGAAAACCTCGATTTTTATTTTCGGTCCTTTATATGCAATTTGAGCCCTACCGTTCTACCAAATTTCATTGTTCTACTGCAATTGGAAGTGCGCCATATATAATTTACATCAGTTCTGAGGAAGTGGGCGTATACCACGCCCCTGAATGGAAAACATCAATTTTTATTTTTGTACCTTTATATGCGACATGAGCCCTACCGTTCTACCAAATTTCATTGTTCTACTGCAATTGGAAGTGCGCCATATATAATTTACATCAGTTCTGAGGAAGTGGGCGGATACCACGCCCCTGAATGGAAAACCTCGATTTTTATTTTCGGTCCTTTATATGCGATTTGAGCCCTACCGTTCTATCAAATTTCATTGTTTTAGTGCAATTGGAAGTGCGCCATATATGATTTACATCAGTTCTGAGGAAGTGGGCGGATACCACGCCCCTGAATAAAAAACCGCAAATTTTATATTTTGTTCTTCGAATGCAATTTGAGCCTTACCACTTTACCAAATTTTATCGTTTTACAATAGTTGGAAGTGCTCCATTCAACCAACACCAATTCGGAGAAAGTGGGCGGATACCACGCCCCCCGAAAGGAAAATCTTGGTGTTTATTTTTGGTTTTTTATATGCAATATAATCCCTACCGGTTCACCAAATTTCATCGTTTTACAGCAGTAGGAAGTGCTCCATTCAACCGACACCAATTCGGAGACAATTCGGATAAAGTGGGCGGATACCACGCCCCCTGAATGGAAAATTTCAATTTTTCGATTTTTTCCTCTGCTTACATGACAAGACCTACCGTTGTGCAAAATTACAAGATTCTACGATGTCGGGAAGTGCTCCATAATTTTGATGATCTGTCAGTCAGTCAGTCAGTCAGTCAGTCAGTCAGTCAGTCAGTCAGTCAGTCAGTTACGGTTTTTGTGATTTTTGAGGCCTTATATCTCAAGAACCGCTTATGCTAGAAAATTGAAATTTGGTGAGGCGCCTGTGCCTGACTAGCTTAGCAAATATTCGGAATTTCAAGTTTCTGACTTGATTGGTACTGAAGATAGGGAGGGGTCAAAAGTCGCCTGAGTTTGTTCCTGTAAAAAGGGTGTAGTGCCAGAACTTGGCTGGGCACTACCGTGCCCTTTGATCACTTTGGTCTATCTGCCGATCATGTATAACTTGCTTCTTACCAATAGTGAGCAAAATGGATGGCGCTCTCTTTGACGCACAGATGCCGCTTTTTTGAAGAAAAGATGGCGCTCTTTATGACGCAAAGATGGCGCTTTTTTAACGCACATGATTACTAAGCTGGGTGCACATCATAAATCGTGAAAGGACACTAATACAATACTAGCCGTTTCTTAGTTCATTTTAATCTTCGCTTAAATTTTTCAGATTTTGACTTTGAAATACAATTGAAAACAACAGACAAAAGTTTTTATAACTCCCCAGTTATAGCTATCATTGAAATGCATCATTTTGAACTTTCTTTCAAATCCACTTTTATTAGGTGCGTTTTATTAGGTGCGTTTTATTATTCACAAATCTATCTGGATCCGGATCTGGATCTTCCCTTGAAAATAAAACGATACGGATCTTACTGACAGCAGTGTTATAAGCCCGTCTCTTTTTATCCTTGGGTTTGGAAATTTTAAATTATGTCTTGTCTTTTTTCTTTGCACTATAGCTTACACTACCTTATCATAAAAGCCATCTACTCGCCAGTGTTATAACTAATTTTTGGATCTTTGAAATAGATCCCGATAGAAAACAGGATCCCAAATTGTTTTTGTAATACATGTTAAAACTTAATCCAGATCCGGATCCAGATAGATTTGTGAATAATAAAACGCACCTATTATTCACAAATATATCTGGATCCGGATCTGGATCTTCCCTTGAAAATAAAACGATACGGATCTTAGTGACAGCAGTGTTATAAGTCCGTCTCTTTTTATCCTTGGGTTTGTAAATTTTCAATTATTTCTTGTCTTTTTTCTTTGCACTATAAATTACACTACCTTATCATAAAAGCCATCTACTCGCCAGTGTAATAACTAATTTTTGGATCTTTGAAAAAGATCCCGATAGAAAACAGGATCCCAAATTGTTTTTGTAATACATGTTAAAACTTAATCCAGATCCGGATCCAGATAGATTTGTGAATAATAAAACGCACCTATTATTTCACTGATAGAAATCAATCTCAATGAACAGCTGATTTTCGTTTCTTTAATGTTCTCAAATGTCAGTTTTCCTTTCAATGATCAACTCTAACCTCAAATGCATAGAATTGTTTGTAATCAGCCATTGACAGGGTCTTTTACTGAAACCAATCTTTCAATGATTGCTATAACTAGTTTACCAAAAAAATGACTATTGACTTGTTCCAATGCACAGTGCGGTATTTTGATCAAAAACCTGGCCATAAATCAAAAAAAAAAATTTTACCTCCCAGGATTAAGCTTGTGTCCGATAACAGGTAGATAACCAGGCTACTCTTTAGTGAAGTCTATCTATAAATTGGTCACCCCCGTTCGCGACACCATCAGTTGCAACTAGTACTAGTTGAGTAAGCACGATTTTTTTTGCGGTTTTTAAAAAAAAGTGTATTTTTTGCGCGTTTTTTTTTCAGTCTTAAAAGTGATTTTAGTGAAAAAATTTGATATGGATATCGTTAATCAAGGTATGTATAGTATTTTAAGCAAAAATTTATTTGTATATCCATCTTAACTTTTTCATATCGATGAGTTGAAGTAATCACTTAAAAAAATTGCACTTTTTTCGCTGTTTTTTTCAAACATTAGTGTTTTTGAAATAGCGCAACACGCCGCAACATAGTCTATCATACATTTTATTAAACTGCTGGATATGTAGAACAATCTTACATTTCAAGAGTTTGCACAAGTTTGCACCTAAGAAAAAACAGAGGCTTTGAAAAAAAAACCCTTTAAAACGACCTTTAATAATAGATTTTTATATTATTCCAGATGACTCTAATTCCACCTTAGCTATGACCAGAAAACAGCTTCACGAGTTAGTAAAAGGAAGCTCACAAAGGTGTTTTGACGAAAAACTTGAAGATTTGGATAAAAAACTTATGGATATAACAAATTGTCCCCCAGAGAAAGAAGATGAACTTCTCAACATTATCAAGGCGTTCAAACCAAATTATAAACGAAGATGGCAACTCTGCCACAGAATAGAAAGCCGTTTCTTGGATAAGAATGAAGAGTGGCTTAGCGAAGAAATAATACTACCTATTGGCATACTTCCCGGAAGGTCTAAAGGTCGCCCAAGCAAAGAATTCGGGGAATCAAGTGACCGAACAAAACGTCGAAAAACAGTGGAACTTCGAAGGAATGTGTCTGTTGATGAACTGACATACGCAGCACAGATGAGTCAAAGAGCGACGGGAAATAATGATGTAGCCAAAGTGATTCAAACTGTGACAAAAACTCCAACCAGGGCTATGAAGTTCCGAAAAGCAGCTGCGATTGGCAGTAAAGCCCTGAAAACGAAGAAACACACACCTGAAAACGCCTTGAGGATATTCGTCGATGCCAATTTAATTGTAAGTCAATACGAAGTGATTCATCAAGCCAACAAAGATATATATCCGTGCTACACCTACTTGTATAAAGCTAAACAAGAATGTTATCCACCAAAAAGCGTCAGTGAGACAGTTGCCGAAGTGAAGCTCCAAGATTTAGTGGATCACACAATATTGCGATTATGTAAATATTTGGAACCAGAACTCTCACAGTGCTTGGATAACAGGGAAACCGATTTAGAGCTAATATATAAGTGGGGATGCGATGGATCTACTCAAAGCCAATACAAGCAGAAATTTGAAGATGACGACAACAGTGATGCAAATATATTTTTGAGTTCCCTTGTGCCTCTTCGTCTCAAGTCTGGGAGTGAAATTATATGGCAAAATATCCACTCTTCATCACCGAGGTGGTGCCGACCAATACGGATTCGTTATTTGAAAGAAAATAAGGACATAACCAATGAAGAAATCGAATACATTGAAAACCAGGCCCAAAATCTTCAAGCAACAAAAGTAAGCGACAACATAAGAATCAACCATGTACTGCTTCCAACAATGGTCGATGGAAAGGTGTGTAATGCAGCTACGAATACTTCATCTACATTACGTTGGTTGTTACATATCGACGGTTAACTATGAATATCTCCTATGTCGCATTTTGTAAACTTTACAGGGGACACACAAAACTGATTATAGTCTCAAAATTAAAACGTATAATAATAAAATTTTATGCATAATTATCAGTTTTGAATATCTATTATGTGAAATAGTTGAAATTTTAAAAATTCAGCGAAGCAGATGGAAATTATTAACGAAACTGCATCACAAAGTGAATTTTACAAAAATGTATGTTAGGAGGTATTCATAGTTAACCGTCGATATGCGGAAAAACTTCAAAAAGTTTCAACGACTTGTCTTCTACAGAACCAGAGAATCCAGAGACTTTCAGATTTGGGCTATCAATACTACACACCAGGATTAGGTTTTTCGAATTTCTGGTGCATCTTTCGTACAAACTTAAAGCGGACGTGCATAAGGGACGCGTTACAGATAAAAGTGACCGGGAAAAAATTCAAGCGGCCAAGAGACAGATACAAAAAGAGTTCCACGACAAATTGGGCTTACTGGTGGACATTCCAAAAGCTGGGTATGGCAACACCAATGACGGCAACACCTCTCGTAGATTTTTCAATAGCCAAGAAGAAGCACCTTCCATTACAGGCGTGGATTTATCATTAATTAACAAATTCAAAACTATATTAGAAGTGATATCCTCTGGTTATGAGATAGATCTTAAAAAATTCGAAGAATTCACGATGGATACTGCTAAACATTATGTTAGCTTATATCCATGGCAGCCTATGTCTCCAACAGTGCATAAGATTTTAATTCATTCTACTAGTGTCATATCCCATGCATTGTTGCCAATCGGTCAGTTGTCCGAAGAAGCCGCGGAAGCTAGAAATAAGCATTTCCGCCAATACAGAGAAAAATTTTCACGAAAATTCTCCAGGACGGCATGCAACGAGGATGTGATTAACCGGCTTCTATTGACGTCAGACCCTTATCTCAGTAGTTTAAGGACAAAAAGTAAGACCAAGAAACAGTCGTTTTCAAAGGAGGCTCTCGAATTTTTGACTGTTAATAACAATGATGATGATGACGATGATGATGATTATGATGATGATGATGATGGTAATAATGATGATGATGGTGATGATGATGTTTTTGAAGATGTTTATGATGATGAATAAATAATAAAATATAAACTAGAAAATTCAATTATTCCAGGTCTTTTTTTATTACCTACTTGCATATAAGACAAAAAAGATTAATCTTTTTATTGAGTAATTGACCTGTAATCATAAAATATGCAACTAAAACTAATCCCCTTCTCAAATTTTGGATTAAAAGGGTCGTAGGTATTTTAAATTGGCTACCTGCATTAAGAAAATTTCCGGTTGTAAATCCACTCATAAAAAAATCGAAAAAAGAGGTTTTCTGGGAAAAAAGTATCTTTCAGTATTTTTCTAATTTTTTAGAAACTATAATATTTATTGGAATAAGGTTTTTAGTATTTGAATACAAATTTATTAGGCCATTGAAAATTAAAATAAAAAATGTCCTAAAAATTTGCAAAACTTTATAAAAAATCAATTAAAAAACTATTTTTTTTTTTTTCTAAATTTCATCTTTAAAACTTAATTTCTCAAAAACTATTTAATGAAACAGCTTGCATCAAAAAACAAAATAAAGAATGAAATATAAGCTTTAAAAAAAGTTATAGCAGAGTATTGTACGTGCTTTCTTTGATTTTTAATAATTTTTTTTCTCTCGGCTAATTGCGAGGTAAGTGGGTAAGCACTTAAGTGGGTTTTACTGTACCCAAAAAATGAAAATTTATCCTTCCAAATAACTTTTTAGTCATTTGGTACCTATTTGATGTGAAAAATGTGCCCAAATATTTTTGGCCAGGTTTTTGATCAAAATACCGCACTGTGCAATGATGCATTTCAATGAAAGCTATAACTGCGGCCTAATTATGTACGATTCGTAATGTGAAGAGAACACGAAACGAGAGCGAGACATGATTCACTGTCACCTTCATAGAGGAAATATATTACCTAGAGTCACGACTTCGGGGGTTTGCTCTCTTTAACCCTACAAGCTGTATTGAGAGGAAAAAACCCACAGTCCAAAGATGTGTTAGTTGCCCCATGCATTTTAAATGGGAACAAACACAGCTTTGTTCAAATTTTGTGGGTTTTTGCTCAATGCGCAAAAGGTTGAATAAGTGTGTTTGAATATTCAAAAAAGGAGTCCGTTAAATTCAAAAATTTTAAAATACAAATATTTTTGTATTAATTTCGCTTTTTTTATATCTTTACCAATAAAAACTGTATTAGATATTAATTTTATTGCTTTTCGGATACAAATTGCTTAATATTTATGTATATTTCTGTTAAAAACTAAAAAAATCCATGCAAAAGTAGAAGCGCACCCTAGAAATTCAATGCGTATAGTGCTGAACACTTACCACGGAATACCGACATTTTAGCCCAAGGTGAATATTTTGACAAGTAAACAAATCGATAAGAAAACAAATGTCATAAAAACAAAACTCGAGAAACCCAACAAAAACAATTGTTAAATTTCGGAGGCAAGTTTGTTTTAATAAAATCCCAGGATAGCCCTTCGAAGTTTATCAATTTTAAATTTGTTAAAAACAAAAAACAATGTTTTTCTTAAAAGTATAAGTAATACCGGATTAAAATCAATTGCAATTCCTTACAGTACAGAAGTTACTGGGCAGGCTACTCTAATGGCTGTCAATAAACAAAAAGTAAGCAAAGCCATGAAATCCTATCTACAACGGGCTCAAGAGATCAGTTCATGAAAACGCAACACAGTATAAAATCGGTAAAAGACATTCGGCCAATATGATGGGAGAAGATCGTGAAACATTCACCCAAGAGGACGTTGATGATGCCATTTTTCCATCGGGAATTTATGATAAATTCGCCAGACCCGCTATGAAAAGTCCCAATCAAGTGTTTCCAGCACGGAAAGCGGCTGAATTCGATGAAACTGGACGTCCTTTCCACAGCATGTTCTAAAGTGGCAGGCCTAACTTTTTTAAATTGCTTTATGTAAGTTTGCAGTGAACAATAACTGAAAGACAGAAAAATTATTTTGTATTATTTTAAGGACAGTGTTGAAGAAACCAACAAGTTGAACGACTTGGAGGAAAGAATGCTGCGTCGCGGTACAAAGGCAAATGCTGAACAGAAAGTGTAAGTATCTCAAAATGTTCACTTTTAAGTTCGATCCATAAGGCAGATTTTTCAGTTCGGAAACGTCTTGCATTCTCTAGTGGGAGCAATAGTGCACAAGAGTGCATCAGGTATGTAGTTCTTTCCAAAGTCTAAAAAATTGTGATAAGAAATTTGCCATAACTTGCAACTATCGAGGTCCACGACGTTTTGAAGGTGGCCCTTTTCGTGCAAGAAGTACCGTATTCTTATCGCGTCTGGCAGGCAGAAGGCTGTCTGCAAAACGTCTTGGACCTCGATATTTTCAATCAGATGGCTTAACTCTACATTTTGGCAAAGTTGATATCATAATTATTTAGACTTGGAAAGAATTGCATATATGATGCACTATTATGCACTTCCACTTGAGCATGCAAGGCGTTCGCATTTGTAAATAACTACTAAGGGCCTATCTAATTATGCTAATTATTTTTTGTTATCAATCACATCCAAAAATTGCTGTGGACTCTCGGTCTATTAGATGAAGCCTTAGACGCCAAAATGGATCAGATGCATCTATTTTCATTAAATGATGTAATTTCACTTCCCAATGATTTTCTCCACTTAGTTTTACTTTTGGTGGTAGTTTATTCCAAAAAAGATTCACGCTTTGATGAAGAGTTGACATAATGCTACGCTGCTGTTATAGAATCGTAAGAATTTGGGGTCTAGCTGCTTTTGAAAATTGGTTTTGGAGTATATCATGCTCCTTGAATTTTCTAGTTCTAGTTTTTACTTGCGACATTATACAAGGTACTATATAGGAAGTTATGCATTCGTAAACAAAATCGATCTCGAGATTTTGATCAAAGTTGACATTGCTATGATAGAGAACACGAAAAAAGTGGATCTTGCAATTCTGTTTGTCTGTTTGGTTGACTACAGCCTTTAAACTAGAGAGCGTAGAGAGCGTTTTTTTTTTTTATTTTCACCCCCACACGTTTTTTTCTTTTTTGATAAATTTTTTTTCCTATCGATTAATTTTTACGATTTATTATTCAATACAGAAATTTTTAAAATAAACTATTGCTGACTGTACCTACCATGAATGAACTAATGAATTATGTATTAGGGGTATTGCATGAGTGGACAACAATTTCCTAGTATGTGGTACAGTGTTTCCTCATGCATGTTGCAGAATCTACATGTGGTACTGCTTACCACACCAAGTAAACCTAGGTGTCTTCTAATTTTTTAGTGTCAAGTTGGGATATCTGTTTTTATTTTCAGAATATTTCTACTTAAGTTTATGCAGTGACACGTTCCTAGTTGTAGTTACCCAGTAATAGTTTCGCCTGCCTTAGCTTTGGGAGTTCTTGGATCCACTTGCCTCCTTTTCTTGTTTAATTTGGTTTTGATATCATTTTCTCCTATTCCGCAATAGGACTCTGGCACTATTAAAGGGGTCGATGGCCTATTTTTGCTAAGGAGCCTGCCTCTTCGTTTCCACAAACACCAACTCAGAGAAGTGTAACCCTGTTTTGTTTGCCAAGTTTTGTTTAGCCTGTTTCTGCACTCCCACACTAATTTAGAGCTGATGGAATATGAGTTCAGCGCCTTGAGTGCAGCTTGGCTATCTGACATGATGGCAATGTTCTTGTTACGATAGTTCCTTTCGAGATTTCGATCCACGCATTTCCTTATGGCGGTTACCTCCGCTTGGAAAATGCATGGAAAGTTTGATTCTAGGCCCAAAAATTCATACACCAGTCCCTTGGCTTGTTATCGATCCATCAGTGTACCTCTTGATGGTATTTGTTTCAAGGGTGTAGTTTATTTCTTCTCGTGCCCAATACCTACCATAAAACTATTTTTTCGAATTTTGAAATTCTTATATCGTCATAACGGATTTTAATGAAATTTTTTTATATCGAGAAGCTTCTAAAAATTTGAAAAATTTGCTGCGGCTGAGAATCGAACTCCAGACCTGCCGCATGATAGTTCAACCCACTAACCATTGTGACCAATGTACTTACATTAACTTTTTGTCCATTTTTATCGAAAAAAAACAAGTCTCGTTTAGAAAATTTAGCACGAGTAATGAAGTACACAAATACGACTTCAAGTAAATCGAATACGAGATTCGGAATAACGATAAAATATGAATAGTCGTATGCGATGTTTTGCGTTTCCCAATATTAGTACAAGTGAAGTCGAATGTACGACTCCTGAAATACTAACATACGACTATAGTCGAATACGAGTCATAAATACGAGTGTCAGAATATAGGTGATTGTTTTTTAAGCTTCTCGTACGCAACGTATACGACTTGAAGAATAATGATTTTGATACGAAACGAGTTCGAATTCGACTACGAGTACGAGACAAAATACGACTTGTGGAATAAGGGTGATTAGTACAAGTGAAGTCGAATGTAAGACTCCTGGAATACCAACATACGACTATAGTCGAATACGAGTCATAAATACGAGTTTCATAATATCGGTGACTATAATTTTGTATTTTAATATAAATACATTCATAAACTTTTTTTATGATCTGTCAATGTGAATATCTAATGTTATGGTGTAGTTTTTAGGAAAATTGAAGAGGATATAATTGGAGATGTACATTTTCGTAGTGTTAAACTCCACACGGTTTTTAATTCCCCATTGTGTAATATTGTCGCAATCAGAATCTAATGTGCTTAGCATACGCTGCCATTTCAGTTCCACGATCGAAGAGTAGTGTTGTGAGTCTGGAAGCGAATATGAAAAGCTGAGGGTGTTGTCGTCAACGAAACAATGAAGTGCATTAGATGTTTTAGACGAAAGATAATTGATATAAATATGGAAGGTGTTGCTCACAAAATGGAGCCTTGGGGCACACCAGTATTTATTTTTTGACTATCAGAACTAAAACCGTCCAAAACAACATAAACTGAACGGTCCGAGAGGTAATTTCGTATCCAACGAAGGAGCAATTCATCGATACCAAATGCACGCATTTTCGATAAGAGAGCTTCGTGCCAAACTGTATCAAATGCTTATGAAATATCAAGGACTATAACCTTTGTTTCACCAAAATGATGAAAGATTGGTGCCACTTTTCGGTAAGATATGCATTCAGATCACTAGTGCACCTATACCTAGGAAAGCCGTACTGACGGTCGTTAAAGAGCTTTCTTTCTTCGAGATATTAGTAGGGACGTTAGTGCAATTAGTCGTTAATTGGAGGAAAGAGCCCCGAAGAGTAAGACAGATGGAAAAGCTTACGCAATGGTAAAGTTGAGATGTAGTTCATACCAGCGGATTTGTGTATTTCAAGGAAGAACTCTTGCGACAGTCAGGGGGAGTCATAACACTATGTAGCAAAGTTGAATTTGCAGCAAACTACGCTGCAAGCAGATTTGCTTTTTCTTGCGAGCTGACGAAAGGAGTATTATTGTGAACGAGTGGAACCGATGATTTAGAAGTGCTTTTAATACTCTTGGGGCATTGTAGTATTTTTTTATGTAGATTTTGGTCATGTAATAACTTTGTTCTTCAAAGAAGACCATTATGGGTATTCCTGGCTTGCCTGTACTTTTTTCGGTTTTCATCAGTTCAGTTTGCCTTGTAGCATCGGAAGTTTAACTCCCAACTTTTTTTACTTATATCTTTTTGTCCATAGGTAAGTTATGCATTCGTAAAAAAAAATCAATCTCAAGATTTTGATTAGACACATTACGATGATAGGAAACGGAAAAGTGCACCTCGCAATTCTGTCTTCCTGTTCGACTAAAGCCTAAACGGCTCGGCTCATTTTCTTTAAACTTGGTAGATAGCATTTTCAAAATTTTACAATTTTTTTTTTTAAACTTCCACTGATATTTTTTTGTAATCAAACATTTTCATTTATTAGAGGCTTCCACTTTATTAAAAACGGTAAAGCTGAATTTAGTCAATTTCTTGACGCATAAGCTCTTTAGAAGTTAAAATAATACTGTGTATTCAAAGTTAAAAAAAAATCATTTTTTTGAAAATTACGGCCTTAAAGTGGTCCTAAAAATAAGAAATAAACCCTGAGGGGGGGAAATTTAAAAACGATACATACCAAGCTTTACGAAAATCGGCCGAGCCGTTTAGGCTATAGTCGAACAGACAGATAGACAGAATTGCGAGTCCCACTTTTTTCGTCTTCGCTATCATCGTAATGTCAACTTTGGACATTTCGCACGAGACGCTCATATGCGAATAATTTTGAGAAAACTTAAAGAAAAGTGTGAAAAAGTATAATTGAACGTTAGTTTATTTAATTACACATCGTTTGGGATATAGTTTTGTTAATAAAACTCATTGTGCTGGCGATTTTTTTACTTTATAGTAAAATCAATTCGGTGCGATGTATGTAACAGAATTGCCGTCTGCCATAATGCCATCAAAGAGAGTTTTCACCAGTTCTTCAATCAATATCGCCTCGCAGAGCCAGGCTGCATCCATTCTGCAAGCCGTGTCCACGGTCGAGCTGCCCAACACCACCACCATCAAGACGATAACGTCGGCTGCAGGTCTGCCGCAACACCATCAGCAGAACTCTCAAACAGTAGGTGCCACCCAAACTTTGGTAATCAAAAATAACTACCCGATAGTATTCGCATAAAAGGACCGCAGTTGGTATAACACATTGCGTCCTTTACCTCCGCCGAAAGACCTGCATGGGGCGATCAAGAACTTTCACAAACTTCTGGATTAAAGCCCACAGTAGCTGAAGACAAAGATGGTAAGTTCGAATGTCACTGTTCTTGCCAATTGGCATCTAAATTTAAAAATCTCTGTTTACCCAATATAGACGTAAATCTATTCGGATCAGACGACGAAGAAAAAGACGCCGAAGCCGCCTACTCTGCCAAGAAATCAAAGAAACCCGCCCTCATTGCCAAATCGTCCATCCTGCTCGACGTGAAGCCTTGGGATGACGAGACCGACGAAATGGAAAAGTGTGTCCGCACCATCGAGATGGACGGTCAGTTATGGGATGCCTCCAAACTCGTTCCAGTCAGCTATCGCTTCAACAAGTTGCAAATCATGTGCGTCATCGAGGATGACAAGGTTTCAATTGACTTGTTGCAAGAAAAGATGCAAGAGTTCGAGGACTTTATCCAATCTGTTGATATCGCATCTTTCAACAAGATCTAAACACAAAAATCGGCCAACATCATCGAATTAGATCTTGAATCAACTTAATTGTTAGTCCTTGAACTTCAAGTTCAATTCAGTTGAAAAAAAAGAAGCAAAAAATGCCTTGATTAAAAAAAATACTATTTTATACTCGAGAATGTTTTGTTTACTTTTTTGATTTTCTTCCTTTTTAAATTGGCCTTCCAATTGTCCGCCGGAATATAACCAAAATTTCAGCCAAGTTAGTGCTGAAGTTTTGATAGAATAACTCGGTTAAACCTGTGAGTGGAATTGATGTGGGGATTATGGAAATATGTTCTAGAAATCATTGGATAGGATTCAAAATAGGATCAATCGAGCAAATGCTGTTTCTAAAAACGCTAGCGCATTATAATTAAAAAAACATAATTTTTAGAAACAACTTTCAAGAAAATAATCTAATTTTTCTTTAAATTCTTGAAAATGGTAGATAAACCAAGCTCTTATTTCTGAACTAGTTGCTTTATTTTTATGATTAAAACGGTTTCGATTGTTGATTTTAATCCTCTAAGTGGTTCTGAAAACAAATTTTAATTTTAACAAAAACTTCGAAAAATTTGCCTATGAGGACCGTTTTCACAATTTCAATATGAATATGAAAATGTTGAAACGTGCCTCATACAAAAATCTTTCGAAGTTTTTGTTAAAATTAAAAATGGTTTTCAGAACCACTTAGAGGATTAAAATCAACACTCGAAACCGTTTCAATCATAAACATGAAGCAACTAATTCAGAAATGACATCTTGGTTTATCTACCATTTTCAAGAATTTCATGAAAAATCATGTGATTTTCTTGAAAGTGGTCGATAAATGATGTTGTCATTTCTAAACTAGTTACTTCATTTGGATGATTGAAACGGTTCCGAGTGTGGATTGAAGTCCTCTAAGTGATTGTGAAAACCGTTTTTAAATCTGATAAGAATATCGAAAAAAGTTCATGCCAGAGACGTTTCAACATTTGCATATTCATTTTGAAATTCTTGAAACGATACCCATATGACAATTTTTCGAAGTTTTTGATAAAATTAAAGTTAATTTCCAGTTCTACTTAGAGGACTTAAAACAACCATTTCAATATTCCAAATGAAGCAACTAGTTTAGAAATGACAACATAATGTATCGATCATTTCCAAGAAAATCATATAAATTTTCATGAAATTCTTGAAAATGGTAGATAAATGATGTTGTCATTTCTAAACAAGTTTCTTCATTTGGATGATTGAAACGGTTCCGAGTGTGGATTGAAGTCCTCTAGGTGATTGTGAAAACCGTTTTGAAATCTGATAAGAATATTGAAAAAATTCCATACCAAAGACGTTTCAACATTTTCATATTCATATTGAAATTGTTAAAACGTCCTCCATATGAAATTTTTTTCAAGTTCTTGTTACAATTAAAATTTCGTTTTCATAACCACTTAGAGGATTAAAATCAACAACTAAAACCGTTTCAATCATCAAAATGAAGCAACTAGTTCAGAAATGACATGATGGTTTATCTACCATTTCAAGAATTTCATGAAAAATCATGATATTTTCGAATGTGATCGATGAACTATGTTGTCATTTGCTGCCTTTTTTTGAAATAGCTGACTTGTACGCAGCATATACTTACACCAAATCCATTCATTGAAGTTTCAATTAGGAAAGCTAAATTAAAATTAGATTTAAAATCAATTGATCAACAGTTCTCAATTTTTTTATTTTAGAAAATCGTTTCTGTTGCTTCGAACGATAGATGTCATTAACAGGCGGGACAAGCGTTTAAGTGTCTTTAAGTGCATTTATTTTTCTAGTATTCTCTTGACGAGATCTTTTTGTATAATAAAATTCTTATTGTGATACGTGTGATGTTCTACACAGAATGATAGAATGTCCAAAACTAGACCCAACAACTGCACCATTTGATAATCTTCGTTTTGTAGTCTATCACCAATGGTATTCATTAATACTGGAGCTGTCGATAAAGACAATAATTTAGTTTCTTGTATAAACCAAATAAAAATTATTTTACCAATTAAGGCTTGAATACTATTCTTGTAAAAGAAATTTAGGAAGTCCCCCTTCTCGGTGAGCATGTTCTTTAGTTCGGAATCAGTCAACATTTGTTCACTAGCTATATTCTAGCATTCAATCCTGCAGAAAAAAAAAACAAATAAACATGCATTTAAAACTATTATATTTGTATTAGTTCGCAACACTTACCCCGTCCGTCCGGCTCACTTTTTGCAATGTGTAATTGCGAACAACCAATGTCGAAAACTCGCAAATTGCAGTCAAAACATCAATAGAAGCTGATTTTGTCTTCTGATCGGCCATTTTCAAAGTTATTTACAGTGCCTGAAGAATTCCTAAGCACGTTAGGGTTTTGTAGAACAAAGATCGGTTCGATCCAAATAGGCCAACACTTGTAGCGCCAGTTCACGTGGCAGAAGAGAAATAAAGTCTCTCTCTCTAGCTTTCTTGACGATTTCTTCTTCGGAACTAAGGCATACTGTTGGCTGTGTATGTTTGGATAAACGTGACAGGGAATGACTGGATGAGGTATTGAACGAATGCTCCGATAGACTTTCATTTGAATTGGGATTCGATAGAATTTCAACAAGCTTTTTGGCTGGATTATCATGGAGTGTTGTTCGTAGATTTAGCGGCAATGAAGATGAATCCGTGACTGCTGATGAGACTGATTCCGGACCAGGATTACGTGCTTCTGGATCGAGTTGTTGTTGTCCTTTTTGTTGACCACTTGTCGTTGAACTATCTGGCTGATGTTTATTTTCGGTTGTATCCTCATGACTATCAACTTCTCCATTTGTAATCGTGGTGCTTTCTGGATGATTTAGGCTGGTGGTAAGATTTATTTTGGGAGGTGATTTAGTTAATCTGCTTTTGTAATGCCCGCTGCTGGTCGGTGTTGTTGAATGGTCTTCGTAGGTGCACTTAATGTCTGACGAGACTATTCGCTGTTGGTTATTTGCGTTTTGCGCATTTTGTTGAACTAATTCTAATTTAAGTTATTAACATAAGCCTAAGTATACAAATAATTATTAATGTTTATCACGAATATCAAGGTCTACTTACAAGTCTAAAATATTTATTTTGAGAAATGTCATTTTGATGTTCACAAAAAAAACAAAACTTCAAATATTGAGCTACTGACTTCATTTTGTATTTTAATCCACCATTCACACGTATTCACGGATAGGGAATTTAAGAGAGTTTTCTCTTACTCACCTCAAAAAAAATTTGAGGGTGTTTCAGGCAAGAGGGGTACCGGTCGTGACTCTAGGTAATATATTTCCTCTATGGTCACCTTTACGTTGTTATAAAATCGTTCCGCAATTCCAGTCCTGAAGCGTAAATTCAATTTTTATTTTCGCAACTGTTTGGTTGGTAAAATGAAACATAAGCCCTTATGTTTCATCTCAGCAACCAACAGATGTGAAACTTAAAATTGAATGTGCGCGACTGTTCTTAGATACTTCATTTATTAATTTAATTTAAAGTGACGACGAGGAATGCTTAATTACGTATGTATATCCTCGGATATACGGATTTTACAATAAAGACGATGTTTCATCACGCTCACATCTCTTTTTTCTTATCTCATTCATTGTGTTGGAGCCCATGGATTTTAAAATTGTAGGCAATGCTAATTTAATTTTGACACAGAATTTAAAATTCTTCGCATATGGCAATGCTAGTTTATATTTGACAACAGAAAGCAATAAAGCAGATAGCTTATTACAAGTGTTTTTTTTATATTTCGCTTTATGTATTTTGTAAATGTTAGTGCTAATTTTTCAATTAAAGTAGCTTATAAGTATTCAGTATTGCTTAGGTTAAAGTGTTTTATGTATGTTTTAAATAAATAAAACTATAAAAAATATATATTTGTTTGTGTTTTTTGTGCAAAGGAAAGTGGTTTTCGATCGAGAAATTACTCGGCCAAATAATTCATTGAAAAAAAGCTTTTATTATCTAATTTTTTAATGAAATTTTTTTATTTAATTGTTTTGTAGGTTAGTTGTTGTGGTTGTGCAATTAAAAGAACATTCTCTTTCGGCAATAAAGGGTGTTTTTAAAGTGTTTTAAATAACCTCTAACAAAGTTCGAACAATAATTGTAAGAACCATGTCGCTTAAGCGTGTTTCTTTTTTCCATGTCACTGACAGCTCCATAGAAAATTTTTTACCCCCAACGCCGGAAAAGAAGTTTTACTTCAAAAAAAGAGATTATAACAAATAAATCGCTTATAAAATTTTAAACAAGGTTTTTCTTTACGAGGATTCTTAAAATGAATTTCTCATCTTAGTTTAAGATCGTATATCTTATTATCTTTTATTTTAAATTTTTCGTTCACTGGTCAAATTTCAATAGAGTTAACACCAAAAGAAGTTAAAAATAAAGTACGACTTGCCGGCTCTCCAAAATTGATGTTCACGGCAGCTTGGATGTTCGATGTGACGCGAATCTGTATATATGTACATATGTAAGATGTGTTGTGCACTTATAGAAATTTGTCAGCTTGAACGATTGACATTAATGATTTTTTTTTGTAAAGCGATATTTTATACTATGATGTTATATTCTTATGATGAATATTTTATTAAAATGATGATGATGATGTTGCTGATTGTATAGATGATATTTGTATATAGAGGATGAATATATATGTACATACATATATATGTACCTTGTACATATATAGATATATATTTTTTTGGTTCTTTTTGGCTTATAATCGGGTTATAAAATAGTATGTAGAGAAAAGTGATGTTGGCGAGGCTCGTGGAAGGTATCGCCTGAGCACGTGCGAGCCCACGATGGAGTTGTCACGATCTCTGCCCACCTCGGTTCAAGCTCGACGGTATCATAAGCTAGATAGAGCACCAAGTACAGTCACGCAGAGATCGTTAATCACTGTTGGCGGTTCTGATTGACCCAGCTTTGCCAATGCCATCGCCAAGAAGCACTTTTTTTTATATATTGTAAAAAATATATTAAATATATTTTATGTACGAATGTGTATTAGACAAAGCCTGGTAGTTAAAAAAAAAAACTGTATTTTAGAAATAAAATTTATATCAATTTAGGAAATATCACTTTTTGTTTCTTTTATTTTGTTTTACCAGGTAATTTGGCTTGTCGACTGAATAATTGATGAATAATAGTTTGGATTTTATTAGATATAATTTTCTTTTAATTTTTAAATACTTTAATTTTAAGAAAGTGTTAAACAATTTTCTCTTCACTATATATTTTTGCCTGGAGTGGGTGATCTGATCTTGACGATGGTTGGATAGAAAAGGAAGATTGCCCGGAAAAGGAAAAGTAGGGATTGCGATCGGTCGAAAGAAGGCAAGTGCAGTCGGTGTTTTGATGTTCGAAATTTCGAACATCGCAAATAAGAAAATCTTGTTAAGGGCGTGTAATCATTTTCAAGCTAAGTTTTTCGGAGTAAAGATTTGTTTATTTTTTCTGAGGTCCATACACCCTTTCATTAAAGTTAAAATCGTCGAATACCTACCTATTTTAATTTTTTTTAGTATTGTGCTATTTACAATCGCCACAAAAGGTCTGTTTACTTAATTTTTTGCACGAGCTGTCATTGTGTGTTCAGAAGCATTTTATTAAGAAAATTGCTTAAGTACGATACTAGTTAGAAAATGTTTAAAATTAAGAAAGAGTTAGTAAATTACTTTAAACTTAGCAAATTGTTGAGTAGTATCACACTAATACCTTAATACTAGGCTGTTTAAACTTTTGCGCCAATAAACAAATAAAATAGGTATTCAAAGATTTTAACTTTAATAAAAGGGTAGAGAAAGGATCATGCTATATTTCATTTAAAATTGCAAAATCATCGATTTAACATAGTTTCATACTAAAACAGCTTTAACATCGTACTAATTCCACTAAAATTTGCACCAGTAATTTTAATTTCAGCGCTCGTAAAAAAAATAATTTCAAAAGATACAACAAAGTAATTGTCTTATAATTTTAGATTTACATATAAGTAACACTCACTTTATTTTTTTTTAATATATTGCTACCAGGTTCGGGATAATTTTCTTCATGCATCACCGGTGGGTTATTATTTTGGTCTTCAGTTGCTTCTGCAACACTTTCTTGCAATCTATAATCCTGACACCTTTCAGCACTATACTTTGCCATCTTAATAACTAAATTGTATATAAAATCACTTATGACCAATACTCAAATTGCCAAAATAGACATATATATATATTGCACTTATATTGTCTCTCTGCAATATATAGTGTTACCATAAGAAATAGTCTGTGATATTAGTTTTTATTTTGCTCGTTTGTTTTTCCTTTTCTTTTTGTCCAATAAGTGTTATTTATTGAACTGTGTTATGTAAAACTGTATAAAAAGTCTAATAAAATTCAACCCCTGATGATGCTGGAAAACTACCGGAAAATTTAATAAAAATATGTTTTTTCGCATAGGATCTTATTAAATTTCGAAATAGCTTCAAAAAGTCGTGAGGGAAAAAATCGTCGCAAGCGATTTTGTCAGATGTTGACATTAAAATCCAATCGTGGCGCGTAAGCTGAATTTTTATTTTCTCAACTGTTTAGTTGGTAAAACAAAACATATGTTAAATATATATTGCAAAATGAAACAGAAGCCAATATATTTTATTTTAGCAACCAAACAGATGTGAAACCATAAATTGAATGTACGCGACTCTCCTTAAGGTACTAGTACGGTCTAGAATGCCAAAAAAAACGCACGGTTTTTGGGAATTTTTTTCTCGAAAACCTTGTTAGGTAATAACATAATTTTTTTTTTAATAATGAATACATGCGTCAAAAGTACGAACAAAAATTTTCTTTGTTTTATTTTCGAATTTTGGCCGAATTATAGAGGGCGCAAACGTCGACATCGACTAATCAAAAAATACATGGTCGCATGGCGGACAGTTAATCTCAGAATTGGCTGGACTGAAACAAAAAAAACAAAGTGGGTTATTTAAAGAAAGGTTTCTTACGAGACAATTTACCACATGTTTACATGTCACTGGCAACTCCATAGGAAATTTTTTTACCCCCAACACCGGAAAAGAAGTTTTACTTCAAAAATAAGGATACATCGTCGACCAATTTTATTTATTGAACCAAATCTTGCAAATGACCAAAGCAAGAGATGAATGGGAACGTAAAACCCAGGAAGAAAATTTGGGGGTTCAAACAGTAATGGCAGAGGCATTGAAAAGGATTGTAGATAATCTACAATCTTTGTCTGAAGCCATTAAAGATGTTTCGAAAAATCATTAGACTTCCAAAATTTTCTTGCTATGGTCATTTGTAAGATTTGGTTTCATTAAATAATTTTTTTTATTTTTTGCTTGTGCTATATGAAGGCTGTGTTAATTTATTAATGTATTTATAATTTTAGAGAATATATTAAAAAAAAATCGCAAAATAAAAAAAAATTGAAGTATGTAAAACAATTTATAAGGCTGTTGATTTTGACTTTCGATACAAAGATACTATATTTTTTTTTTCAGTTTAATTTTTTTATTCATCTTCAGTTTAAATACATACGCATATTGATTTTTACATAAATTCATCTTAAAACTAACATAATGTATTGTTTATCATTAAAAAAGAAAGCAATATTAAAAATACATTATTAATTAAAAGTGTTTACCAATACTTGAAGAAAAGATACATTCTGTTGTCTTATGACAAGTGTCGAATGCATCTTCATGAAAGAATATAAAGATAAAAAAATAATAGATATATACAATTTTAAATACTGTTTAAAAATATAGTTGTGGGGTATAAAATTATAAAATATGATACAAAAGTAAATAAAATGGAAATTAAAGGAGAAAGATTCATTAGCATATAAAAACTTAACGATTGATTCGAATTATGTTATGGATTTCATCAAAATTGAAGTCAAAAAGCCATTTCTTAACTTTTCTATTGAAAGAGAATTCAGAGCGAATAGAACGAACGTCAAGGGGAAGCACGTTATACAATCTGGGCGCTACTGATGTGTAAAATTTAAGAAAATGCTGAGTATTATGTGCTGGAATATAAGCGAGATTACTTTCGTTACTGCGTAAAGAGTAAGCAGATGAATTCGTATTAACAAGATAGCCGCTTCTTAAATAAAAAATTTTTAAAACTTTATAAAAGTAAAGATGTTTTAATGGTAAAATATTAGAGCTTGAGAATAAAGAGAAGCTATGTTCAAGACGTCTTTTCCGCCAGATTGTTCTTAAAATATGTTTTTGAGAAACTAACAATGGTTGTAGGTAGGTTTTAAAAGTTCCACCCCAACAAACTATACCATACTGAAGTTTAGATTGCACCAATCCATAGTAAATCGTTTCAAGAAGTTTCCGACAGCAAAGTTTTCTAAGATGATACATTATATAGGTTGCAGATTGCAAGTATTTCTTAAGAGACAAAGTATGAGCTTTCCAATTCATTTTACTATCAATAGTTAACCCAAGATAATTGAATTCAGTCACATTTTTGATTAAAAAACAATTAGAAGAACATTTCACATCAGTATTAAAAGTAAGTTTTTTGTTTGACATAGGACAAGTATAAGAACTCAACGAAGTATTTTTGCAGTCCCAGCTGTGCTGAATTAGTTGTGGAGGATTTTGTTCAAGCAAAGGCAAGTTGAAAAACATAACTTTTGTTTTTTCACTTATCACAAGCTTATGAATTCCAAGCCAATGTCTAATAGAATCTAAGTCATGATTTATATCAGCAACCAAATCCAAAAGAGAGGAGCTAGAATAAGCACAAGCTAAATCATCAGCAAAACCAGTAACAGTACCTTTTAAGTTCAAATCAAAAACAGAGTTTATATAAATCAAGAATAAAATTGGACCAAGAACGGAGCCTTGGGGCACTCCAATATTAATATTAAGACTATCACTTAAAAGTGTTCCAATTTTTACAGATTGTTTTCTACCTTCAAGGAATGAAGCAAACCATTTCAACATAAAGCCCCTGAAACCAACTTTTTCTAATTTTTTCAGCAATATGACATGGTCTACGGTATCAAAGGCCTTAGTTATATCAATATATAAAGCAGCAGTAGGTTTTTTTAAGTTCATATTTTCATAAATATGAATGCAAAAGTTAAGCAGTGCATCTTCAGTAGATTTACCAGCTCGAAATCCATACTGTTTCGAACTAAAAAACGAAATTTTCTCCAAATAGGTTACAATTCTCGTTTTTATGATTTTTTCAAAAATTTTAGAAAACACTGAAAGGAGCGAGATGGGTCTATAATTCTTGATAGATTTTCTATCACCTTTTTTGAATATTGGAATTACTTCTGCCATTTTTAAGTTTGTTGGAAATTTACCATGAAAAATACTTTTATTGAATATATGTGTTAAAACATCAACTAAATTAAAGCAAACTTTTTTAAGAAAATTATTAGAAATACTATTTTGTATAGATGCATCCGAATTATCCAAAGCCATTATGGTTTTGTACACTTCAAAAGATGAAATCGGTTCAAAGTAAAAACTGTTTGTATAGAACCCTTCATTGAAACAATTATCAGGGCAAGCGTTAGAACTATTGTTGATTCCAGCTTCAGAAAGAGTATTTGAAGCTATTTCAGTAAAATATTCATTAAATAACTTAGCAATTTCAGAAAGGTCAACAACATTCGAATTAGCATGAATCAAATTAACTGGAGCATCATTAATAAAATAATAATTTAATTAATAATTAATAAAGATTGGTTTATTATCCAATTGTTCACCAAAAATAGCAGATGAAAGTTGTTTTTTTCGCTGATTAGAGATGATCTTTTCCTTGAAATCCATAGTTTTAAATTTAACACACACGATATCTAGAGTTTTTGTCGGCATAGAAGGAGAGCTGTTGTTGTTTTTGTTAGTTGCATGCACCTTACTTTTGATAGATTTAACATAACAATGTTTGATATCAGAAGCATTGAAACTCGCATCCAAACCTTCTGCAATTAGCTTCACTACCGACGGCAATGCACTTTTTTGGTCGACATTTGGAATGCCCACGATGTCAATGCATTTATTTAGAGATTTTTGTTGTAATAAATTCACTTTGTTTTGCAATTTATCAACTTTGATCTGTAAAGTGCGATTGTCTTCTTGAAGCACATTGATAAGAGATAATGCATTACGATTCATTTCCTTAAGAGAAATAATCTCTTTGTTCATTGACAAGATCTCTCTATAAACTACTTCCAGAGTATATATACAGTGCCTTGCATAAGTATAACCGCACCTGAAAAATGCGTTTTGTAGAAAATTAAAATGAGAATGACACCTTACTATTTTTTTTATTGAATGGCATTACTAATCAAGTAAGTAAACTAAAAAAAAACATTCATCGGATTATGCCATTTGGAATAACAAGAGTTAAGTGTAAATTAATAGAATGTTACTTACGGTTTTCCAATTCCGGTTCATGTTTTTACGGTCTAATTTTAACCTTTTTTGTTTCTGCGCTGTTGTCAGATTTGGAGCTAGCATCATTTTGCCCCGAATAATCACTCCACTGCTTTTAAGGCACGAAAAACCGTTGAAACTGAAACACCTAACCCCGATTCGTCACGAACTTCCGGCAAAGAATGCATCTAATTGGGTGCAGCATTGATTAAACGCCTCTTATTGTGGCGTACCAGCTTCTGCGGACGCTTGGGTCTTATTTTTGTTCCATAAGATCATGGATCTTGAAAAAAATTCGCAAGACAGGATCGGATCTTGAAATGTTTCTACCAATAGCCCTTAAGCTAAGGCCATTTAATCGAAAAACTTGAATTTTACCGTTTTCCGCATCGCTTAAATATGTACCAAGCGGCATTGTTGTTTGTCATTTCAAAGCACATAAATGAATGAAGATTCGGTTATACTTTTGCAATACATAAAAATCTGTTTTTAATTTTTAAACACCAGAAGAGAAAATAACGGAACTCTTTTTTCTTCTCAATTTACTTGATTAGTGATGCCATTCAATAAAAAAAATAGTAAGGTGCCATTCTCATTTTAATTTTCTGCAAAACTCATTTTTACAGGGTGCAGTTATACTTATGCAAGGCACTGTACAAGTTATGCATTCGTTAAAAAATATCGAACTCAAGGTCAAAAAATTTAAATTTTTGTCCGAGCTGGAAACAGACTTTGGAGACGCTAGAATCATCCAAATCGACTAAGTGGTTTCCAATTGGGAGCTCCGTATAACTATCGATTTAATTTTTTTGTGGTTCAGTCTCCATGTTGAATGTATAACTTAATTTTAAAGAATTAAAATAAACAAAAATTAAAAGGGAAATCTTTATATTTTATTTATTTCGATTTAAACTTTTTATCACAACATACATTGACTTTGATGTTGTCTGCTAATTATTTTATTTTGTGGATTTTTTTTTATGTTGATAATTATATTGTGAATTTGTCTTTTGTTTGTCTCTTTTTTATTGTTGCTGTCTTTTTTGGTGTTTTATCGTGGTGTTGTATAGTGTATTATTTTTTATTGTTAATTTGTCGTTGAGTATACTCTGTCCTGTGCTGTCTTATATGCTTTGTAGATCTCAAATATATGTAAAGGAGTAAGATTTGTTTCGAAGTCAGTGTATTTATGATTGTTGTCGATTATGTGTTGTGCGTATGTAGATTTTGTATTTTGTTTTGGTTTATGTTCTAAGTACCTGTCATAAAAAAATATCAAATTCACAGCAGAAATAGAAGACAACAACACAATCAACTTTCTGGACTTAAGCATCAGCAGAGACAACAACAAACTCACGTACAAAATTTACAGAAAACCAACAACAACTGACATAACAATCAGGGGCGAACTCAGAAAATAATTTCGGGGGGGGGGGGGGGGGGGTTTAAAAAAAATATGAGATATTCATAAATATTATATTATTTTATTACTGTATTGTAGGTACTTGTTAATTACGTATTCTTTATTGTAATTAACATAAATATGTTATAACTAAATTATATTTGCTCTTAGGGATAGGACCTATCGGAACAATTTCATACAGCTAATCACAAAAACAAAACATCATAAAGATGGTGCAACGGATACCTATTTGTCAAATTTGAATAATGTTACCAAAAGTTGGAAAATATTCACTACGAGGGCGTTTTTCGTGCTTCCCATTTGGGCATTTTTATTCCGGAATTAATTGTTAGACATAGACTTTTACTACGGGCCCTGTAATGGAGGCCATTATTTGGTTCCACAAGTAGCACAAAATGGTATAATTTCGGTATCACATTTCTTAATTCATACTTTATTCCTTCTTTATTAGGTATGTAAATTTATGCCTACTTAATTCCATCTTAATATGATCTTTATTAGGTATTGTTTTAAAGAACTTAACTTGGAGTGTTTACTCCTACTTAAAGCATTCTTAAATACTTCTTAAATGGGCATTTCTTAAATCGGTTTTTTTGTTACTTAATTCCTTCTTTAATCCTTCTAAAAACATTCCTTTTCTATTTTGGTATTAAATCGGTATTTTTCAGATTCTTTAATACGTATTTAAGTCTTCTGAAACAGTATGATTTATAACGCCGTTTTCGTACTTTTAGTTTTAGATGGAAAGCAAAATGTGTAAACCGAATTTATTAAATCTTTAAAAAAAAAGAGATTGTTTCATTATTGAAGACAAACAACAATTAAAATAGCATTTGTGACGTGAACAATCAAAACGGTGCTAAAGGCACTTTTTTCAAAATATGGAGTGTGGTATACCAAAATTTGCGTATCAAAGAGAGCTATAGAATGGTGGAAAAATTGTATTTCAAAACGGTCTAGTTTAGAAGTTATTACTATTTTAATGTTGAGTTAAGGATAAAAACGAGGCTATTTGTTATTTTTTAACAAGCTATTTTTCATACAATGCTTGTAATTTTCAAAACAGCTCTATTTTTCTCTAAATGAAATCAAATAGATAGGATTGTTTTTCAAAAGGAGCTACATAATTTTGGGCGCTAAAATTGTTGACCCTTATAAAAGGATCTTTAGTTTACCTATCGTATTCTTTGTTATCATTGTTAAATAAGTTTTGATGAATTCCAATAAAAAGAACTTTTCCTTACTTAAATGTTCTCTTATTTTTTAATTTTTCAGGCATTTGAGAATCAAAATTTAAGAAACTTATTTTCAAAACGCGCTAAATATATTTTTAACAAACAAAGCTGCCTAAAAAAAAAAAACATTTCACTAAAGGACGAAAATAAAAGGTCCCTTTAGTATTTTTTTTGGTCAATCTAATAAAAAAGACTTCTACAAATTTTACAAAATTTACTGCATTGAATTAACTTAAATATTTTAGGAATTATAGTTTTCCGCGCTTTTGCGCGGTTTCATGTTCATTTTTTTAGCCTCTGTTTGATTGTTAACTTCACATTTATTTAAAATGTGACTTTTTTGATGACATCCGTTTATGTAACTGACAAAATGTCCATACTTAATTCATACTTTATTCCTTCTTTATTGGGTAGGTGTGCTAATTTATGGCTACTTAATTCCGTCTTAATTTCGTCTTTTTTAGGTATTGCTTTACAGAACTTAACATGGTGTGTTTACTTCTACTTAAAGCATTCTTAAATACTTCTTAAATTGGCATTTCTTAAATCGGTTGTTTTTGTTACTTAATTCCTTCTTTAATCCTTCTAAAAACATTCCTTTTTTATTTTGGTATTAAATTGGTATTTTTCAAATTCTTTAATACGTATTTAAGTCTTCTTAAAGAGTATAATATTAAAAACACGAGAGAGTTATTTGAGTAGCACTTTGAGACAAGATATTTTAAGTGTCACAGTGGCACAATAGGTAGAGCACAAGCACGGCAAGCGAGAGGACTCGGGTTCGAATCTCAGTGGAAGCACAAAGGTAAATTAAAAAAACTAACTTTTAAAATTCTTTCATTCCAGCAAAAATTCACATAAAGATAGAATATAATCAACAATAGTAAAAAAACAAACAGATAATAAAAAAAAATTTATTTTTATTGTTTCTAATAATTTTTTTAAGAATTGCCGTAGCTCTTTAAGAAGGAGTTAAGAAGTATTTAAGAAGATGTAAGGAACTATTTAAGAAGAAGTAATGAAGTATTTAAGAAGAATGATATCCCGATTTAAGACCATTTTAAGACTCAATTTATCTTCTTATTTCCTTCTATCGGACCGCCCACTTGCGCCTTTTCTCTACTTAATAGGAACTTAAATCCGTCTTATAGAAGATGTCAGATACCGATTTAGAATTCTTAAAGACTTCGTTAAGTAATTCTGTGCTACTTGTGTCGTAAAATATCATTAATGCAACAAGAAGAAAAAGAGTGCAAGTGATTCCATAAGTGTACGAGTACCTAACAATAGAGTTATAATAAGTTCTAGGTTCGCCTAGTGGTCCAAATCTGCAAAACTAAATCCGGCATATATTAATACGTGAAGTTATAACTTGTAGTTTTGCGATCATAGGAAAAAGAGTTATACGAAAAGATAAGGACACCAGCAACACTCAATTGGTACCTACGTTAACTATAGTACTACATAATTATAACCAAAACGCTATCAGAGGTTGCTATGTGCTGCTCATTTGTAACTGTAACTTTCACACAAACGAAATGAGTGAGTTTTTTCTATTGCTGTAATTCAACACACTACGACCTTGGAGCCATCAATAGCTCAAACTTATAAAAATCGAAATCATTTATTAGCCATAAATCGGCCCTTAAGATTAACATGAATATCTGTATCGGTATATTTGCTCCGTTCGTTTTCTGCCCTATACATAATGTTAATTATCAAAAACGCAATTGCCGTTCGATTCGTCTCTACTTTTTAATCATCAATTCAAATTAAGAAAATTGCGTTAAAATACGAAGACACATAAAATAAAATGCACGACTGGGTCGCACAAACTTGCTCTTATGTAAAAGACTAAGAATTTCAAAAATTAATCTTATTAGAGAAAAAGCATAAAATTATTTTTTTAAATGACTAAAACTCCTTTAGTAGTTGGAGCTAAGCACAGGATGACATGTGTTTTGAGCAAATATTAGTTTATGAAAGAACAAAATTGTAATTCGTTTTAGTGGTTTCTTAAAAAAAATAAGCTTTTGTGTAAAAAATTTTTAAAACATGTTTGAGAAAAAATTTTGGTACGCATATTTAAACTTTTTATTATTGTTCGAATAAAATTAATTTACAAAGAAAATATTGAGCAGTTTTTGAGGTATCGAATTTTCAAAAAAAAAATAAATTTGTTTCTTTAAAAAAATTTAAAAAAATATTTTTCTTCTTAAAATGCAATGTTTTTTCTTAAATTTCTTAGAAGCTTGTCTAAAAGTAAAGACTAATCGAAACAAAAAAAAAATATCAAAATTCTCGGAGCCGTTTTTGAGAAAAAAACGATTTTCGAAAACCATTTTTTAACATTTTGTATTGTGGGTACTTTTATTTTTAGGTAAAAAAAAGTTTTTTCCTCAGATCTTAAAGATTATATTAAAAAACTTTTATTTATCAAGTCTAAAAAAAATTGAGCATGGGGTTTTTGAGTTTCCAGAAAAAAATTTTGAAATTTTTTTTAAGAATCAAAAAATGAACCTTTTAAAATTTGTAAACGCAATAATATTTAAACCTTGGAGGGGCTGCATAATGATTTAAATCGGTTGTACTGTCTTCGAGAAAATCAAAAACCAAAAAAATGGTTCGAAGATGGCTTCCAAGAATAACCATTTTTTGAACAAATTTTTTCAACCACTACCTAAAATGACGAAATGAAATTTTATGAATTTTTTTTTCAAAGTGCTGTGGGATTGTTTTTGAGAAAAAAATATTTATAAGATTTCGAAAAAAATCGTATGGCAGGTACCGTTATTTTTTGGTCTTAGAAAGAAAAGAAAAAAAAACGTGTGGGGGAAAAAAATTCAAAACGATATCTAGCAAGTTTAACGAAAATCGGCATACCCTTTTAGGCCGTATTCGACAGACAGACAGAATTTTGGGACCCGCATTTTTCGTCATCGCTATCATAGTAATATCAACTTTGATACAAATCTTTAGTTCGATTTTTTTACGAATGCATTACTTGCCTTATAGTACCTATAAATCGTAAGAAAAAACAACACTATCAGAAGAATTTATGCACAAAAATAACACTTTTTTTTCTTTTCTTTAACAAAATGAACCCTTATTTTTTTGGTCGTTTCAGGGGGGGGGGGGGGGGGGGTTTGAACCTCTAAAACCCCTACCTGCGTTCGCCCCTGATAACAATACATAATGACTCCCACTACCCACATGCACAAAAAATGGCAGCATACAATGCATTTATCGGCCAACTACTGAATGTACCGATGACCAAAGAAGACTACAACGATGAACACAATAAAATTCATAGCAACGACAAATGGATACCAAACAGAAATCATTGACAAACCAAAAATAGATTACACGAACTTAGTCCCACAAATATTACAAAACGAATTTAAGAAACTCGACACAAAAATATCATTTAAAACAAATAATAACACACAAAAATATTAAGGGTATTCATGAAAGCACGGAAAATCCTCGTAAACCTCGTAAACCAGACAATTTTATCTCCGCAGAAACGAGCTGTCAAAATTTATATGGGAAAAAGTTTCTGCAAATCTCATAAAATTATCTCACAAATTTGCTGCGGAAAGTGCAGAAATAAACCTCGTAAACTAAAGAAGTATGGATTCTGATTTTTAATTTGACATTTCACAAAATATTTCCCACATTTACGCAAGTATTTCTTAGGGGTGTTCATGAAAACATGCTGCGGAAAGTTATATCTTTCTACAAAGCGGAAAATTATCTCGTTACATGAATACCCTTATTATAAATAAAAAGCAGAAAAGATATCAAGACGTGCTCAGGCGTCTACAAAATTCATTGCGACGACTGCGACAGCTTCTACATGGGACAGACAGGCAGAACATTTTATGACAGGTACTTAGAACATAAACCAAAACAAAATACAAAATCTACATACGCACAACACATAATCGACAACAACCATAACTACACAAGAAGAGTTGTCATTCGTACAGGTCAGAAGTGCTTTTATTTACTCTGCAAAGTTCTTACTCCTTTCTATACTTACCAAACTAAATTTTTTGCATTATTATAATGGCTGAAAAGTGTGCAAAGTGTAATGAAAATGTCACCAAAGACTTTGTCGTTTGCGGTAGAATTTGTTCACAAATATTTCACGACAAATGTACCCTTGTGCCTGAAAATACTCTTAAAATAGTAAAAACAAGCATAAATCTTTTTTGGAAGTGTAATGCATTCGCGAGTTATTCTGCACTGGCTCTAATCTCAAAGATTAATGATTTAAATAAAGTTGTTTTAAAATTGGCAAGTGATTTTGAACAAATGCAAAACAATATTACAAAAAGTGCACCGGTAAAAAAACCTATAAAAAATCAAAGTGTTAACAATTCAAAATGTGATGACGCAAAAAATCCCACTGACTTAACTGTTACACATAATGCACCTGATAATGTTTCTATGCAGTTCGTTGACCCTTGTCGTAGTCAAAATCTAAATTATAATACGAGTAAGACCCTACCGCGCCCCCATAACAAACGTGGGACAAAGGATCCCCAGCATATAGTTGGCATCGATGACTCCTCAACAGCATTAGAGCTGAAAGTGATACCTGCTTTGAAATGGATACATTTATCTCGCTTTTCCCCAACAACAGAAAAGGACGCCGTCATTACCTATGCATAAAAAAAATTTAATGTTCCAGTACACAAACTTGCTTGCTTCCCATTATGCAAAAAAGACGTCGATAAGAACAAGTTAAATCATATACACCCCTATTACAGAATTCGGCGATTGAGCTAAAGTGACAGTTTCAATTCATTTCCAAACTTTTGCTATTACTGAATCCGACGAATGAAAGTTGAACGAATGTCGGTAACAATCCCTGCATCACTGACATTTTGTTCAACTTATATGGTATTACAGAATTCGCAATCCATTCACACTCTATACAATTTCTATCATTTTACATTCGCATCAATTTCGAGACGAATCTGAAGTGAATTTTTGATTAAACGAAAATAAACAATAGAGAGTACAAAAATGTAAGTCAAAAGTTTATCATCATACAGAATGCTTAAGTGTTTGTTTAACAAATTTTAATAGAAAACGCACAAAAAGCAACGCAACCAGAGAGCAAGAAATCTAAAAAAAAGAGCACACGGTGGTTGGTTTTGAACCGTCCTCCATCTTCGTACTAACCACTCTCAACGATGCTTGATTTCGTTGATCGAAAGCGATACTATTATCACAGCCCAGGCCAGTTGAATAAATGTTTGTAGCTGACAGTGTCGATACGAAAGTTCATAAATGATAAGGTAATTTTAGGAATCGACAATGTAGTTCATCCGACGAATTTCATAATTGAGTTTTACAGCGGATGCGACTCACCGGGAGTAAAATTCTGCGAATTCTGTAATAGACATGATTAAACTTTCGTCTTGGTATAACATCTGAAGCTCTTGATGATGCATTAAAGAGAGAAAATTGGCCGCACTGTGTTCATGTTAAAATGTTCCGTTTTTCTCCAAAAAAAAGAGAATGCTATGACAGACAATCAGAACACATAAAAAATTGTCATCAAGTCATCACTCTTCCTCAACATCAACAAAATCATCTTCCTTCTTACTCTTCTTCTTCATCTTCTTCATTGAAGTCTTCTTCTTCATCATGGAAAAATTCTCCTCACTCACTCTCTGTTTATTACCAAAACGCTGGTGGTATCAGAACAAAAACAAAAGACGTCTTTCTCGCTGCATCATTGCATGAATATGACGTCATTGTTTTCACAGAAACCTGGCTTCATGTGCACATTCAGTCTGCTGAGCTTTTCGATGATTCTTATATTGTTTATCGTTCTGATCGTTATCAAAATTCAACGCAGCGTGGAGGGGGTGTGCTTATTGCTGTGTTAAAACATTTCCAAGTCGGCTGGTTGAACTTCGAACAAATAATGACAACATTGAACAGCTGTGTGTTATTGTAAGTTTATTTAAAGGCGTAGGATTGCATGATGAAATTGTTTTTATTGTAAGCTATATACCACCAAAAAGTCCTACACAAATTTATGTAAACCATGCAAATAATATTGAATTTTTAATTGAAAATTTGCTTGATTATCAAATACCGTGTATTCTCGGTAATTATAATTTATGTGATGTTCATTGGCATTACTCAGAAGTTGAAAAATCTATGATTCCATTTAATGTTAAAAAAGAACATGAAATTCTGTTTGTAGATTCCTTACTTTCACACAATCTTACTCAAATAAATACTGTAAGTAATTCTATGCAAAGACTTCTTGATTTAGTTTTTACTTATAACAACCTTGCTTATGAAGTAACTGAAGCTATTACAATTAGTACGTTTAAAAATTAATTTAATTTTTCAAAAGGTAAATACAATGAATTAAATGATTATTTTGTATCCTTAAATTCGTCAATAATTCTTTCTGGAACACAATTTGAACTCATGTATGCTAACTTTTTAAAGAATATGAATGATGGTTATTCAAAATTTGTTCCAAAAAATTCTAAAAAATCTGAATTTAAGTTACCCTGGGATAACCAGAGACTTCGAAACCTTAAAAATGTAAAAAACAAAGCTTTTAAGTGTTTAAAAAAAATAAATCAGAATGTGAAAGGCAACGCTACTGTCAGTTACGACGTGAATATGATTTTCTCAATCGATTTTTACATAAACAATATTTAATAAACATTTAATCACTAATTTCAAGAAATGCAAAAGCTTTTTGGGCTTTTATTAATTCAAAAAAACAGAACTCTGGAGTATTTACTAATATGGAATATAATAATCAAACCTTCCAATTTAGATTCAACATGCGATCTTTTTGCATCTTTTTTTGAGACTGTGTATAGTGATCATTCTTCTGTAGTTATTCCGGACAGTAATGATGACCAAATCTTATTTTCAAACATGAATCTGCGTAACCTTTTTTTGTCAGTTGACGACATTATGGAAGGTATTTCAAAGCTTAATCCAAGTTTAAGTGCTGGTCCAGATGGGATTCCCTCTTCTTTAATTAAAAATTGTGTTTCATTAGCTTATCCGCTTCAACAAGTTTTTAATACTTCGCTTTCAAAAGGAATTTTTCTAGATGATTGGAAATTGTCTTTTATAACTCCAATTTTCAAAGCTGGACAAAAACAACAAATAGTAAATTACCGTGCGATTTCCAAACTTTCTGCAATACCAAAACTCTTTGACCTCATTGTGAAGCAGAAAATTTATTTTAATATTAAAGAAATTATATCTCCATACCAACATGGATTTTTTAGTGGTAGGTCAACAACTACAAACTTATCTTTGTTCACCAAAAGTGTTTCTGATGCCCTTGAATCTGGTTTTCAAGTGGATGCTATTTTTACAGACTTTCAGAAGTCGTTTTATAGTATTTGCATTATGCAACTTTTAAAAAAACTTAAACATATTGGATTTCATTCATCATTTCTTGAGTGGATATCCAGTTATTTGCTTAATCGAAGACAAATAGTTAAAATTTTCAAAAGTACTTCAAAAGTAGTACATGTTTCATCTGGTGTCCCACAGGGCAGCCATCTTGGACCCTTATTATTATTATTTTTAATTTATCTAAATGAATTACCTTCACTGCTGCAACATACAACTGATTTGTTATTTGCAGATGATTTTAAAATTTTTTCTAAAGTTAAAAGTAAAAGTAAAAGTACTAATGACTGTCTTAATATTCAAAGTGATTTAAATAAAATAGCAGATTGGTGCAAAAATTTTTAGTTATTTTTGACGAAAAGCTTAATTTCTCCTTACACATTGATTTTATTGTATCAAAGTACAATATCTTTCTTAAGCTACTTTATAATAATAACATAACTGGATGGGGTGATGTCATCTTCGGGAATCTGGAGTATTCAATTACAAGCATGATTGAACTTGTTTTAGATTTAATATTTGGAACGTGCTTAGTATCTAAGGTTCGTTTTGCTAAGATGCTGGTGGTTGTCGCCAAGTGATTTAACAGCAGTTTTTCAATTATGTTTAAATGGCAAAAACGTGCCTTAACTCCCCTCTTTCTTTAAGAAGAACGGCCCGCTTCTTCTGTCATTTCTTCTACCCTTTTTAGTAGATTACTGAATCGTATTTCTTCCAATTGTATCGAAGAAATTCTTCTGGATGATTTCATCCTGAAATAGTATATTATGCACAAGGTGGTTCCTACTATTATTATCAATAGTGTGAATGACGTAATGATTGGGCTGCTTGATGCTTCCTCTTGTAAGATTCTAGTAAGTTTATGTTGTCAAATTTTAGATCATCATTTATGGATTCGAAATAGTTATCAACTTCATATTTGTCAATAGTATATGGTTTAAGGTAATTCTGAATTATGGCTGTTGGGTTCTCGTATTTTATTCCATCGATAACTGTTGTGTTTTGAAAGTTTACTAAATATACTCCGTTTACTGTTGCGTTGTCTATTGTATGTTCTCCCGTTAGAAGTATTGCTCCATCTTTAATTATTTCTAAATTTAAATTCTTTTCTTTTATTTTATTACATCTAGCATTTTTGTTGTTTAACAATTCAGATAAACAAGTTTCATTATAAATTAATTTACAAAAAGTATATCTTAATTCTAATTTACAATCTTTAACATTTTTAAATTCTTCATTACATTTAGCAATTTCTTTGTTTATTAAAAGTTTCCCATCGGGTTGACTTACTGCTCTTGTTGCGAACAATTTACAATTTTTATTAACAATAGGATATTTGATGAAAATAATAATAATATCTTCATTTTGAATTATTTTAAATTTTGAAACGTCTATTAAGTCCGTTATTGTCATAGTACCATGTTCGTGTAGTGTTATTTCTTTTATGTCATTTAAGTTTAATATGGCAGGATTTAGAGTTCCTATTTTTGCTTAAGTTATAGTTTGTATAACGTTTTGTAATTCAATAAGAATTAATTTATTTCTTTCCCTAGCTAACTTTAGTTCTGTTTCGCTTTCTATTTTATATAGAGACTCTGATAATTTTTTTATTGCATCGAATATTTGTGAATTAGTTACAAACTGTCTGTTGTTATTCTTTACTTGTTCTGGTAATTTATTATTATTTATTAAAATCAGGTCATCGTGATCAGGTGAACCTGAGATCCACTTCCAAATAGTCCCTATTTCATCTATTCCTCTTCTATATATTTAATCAGTTTTAATTGTCCTAAAAGTGATTTTATTATTGTTATGTCTACGTCTTTACTAGGGTTTAATGCTTCATCTTCATGATTTTCGTTGACTGTATTTTTAAAGTAATTTTTATTTATTTCAGATTCTGTTTCTTTTAATATTTTTTCAAAATAAGAAAGATGAGTTACATGGAATATGGTTCCATAATCTTCATAAAGTGCGGCGTCACCATTTTCTATTAACAAGTAATTTTCTCTGGTATAGTCTATAATGTCAGCTGTAGTCATAGTTATTTAGAGTATTATAATTAAAATTGCTGTAGTTTCCATTTTCCTGAAATTGTAAAATTTTTAAGTTTTTATATTATCCTTATATATTATTCTGTTTCTTTTATGAATAATTACTTTGTTTCCTAAATCTTCTTTAATTTTCTGTTTTTTATATCTAGGTTGAAGCTTATTTCTATATCCGGCTACTTTCTCATAAATAACTTGGTTTTGTATGTAATTTTTTACTTTCCTATTTTTATTATGTGTCTTCAACATTTTTTCCTGAGCTTCTAAAAGTTTTGAAGTTAAAACTTCGTGAGGTACTTTATTATAAAGAATTTCAAAAGGTTTTTGATTTGTTACTGAGTGTATTGTGTTATTGTATTGTTGTGCAGCTCTGTAGATTGATTCTAAATCATTAATAAGATAAAAATTCAATTAGTGTAGAATGTACTCTTTCTACCTGTCCGTTTGTTGTACTGTGTTTTGGATCACAGAAATATAATTTGATGTTTAATCATTGCATTAGAGTCTTATATTGGGGTGTTGAAAACCCTGGTTCGTTATCAACTATTATATTCTTAACTTCGGGAAATGTTTGTAATAGTCCTAGGACTTTTTCATCTAAGTTCATTTTGTCTTTGATCAATTTTAATACTAAGAATTTTAAATATGAATCGATACGAGTTATAAATGTCTATGTTTAACTGTTCCCCCTTCTTCTTAGGAATTGGAGCCTCTCCAATTGGTATCTTTTGCGGGTGCCTATCATATTTGCTTTTATTGCATACTTCACAATTTCTGACAAATTCTTTAAATTGGCTTCTCATTCAAGGCCAGTAATATAATTTATATATTTGTTTCAAGTTTTTCCTGTGGTTTCTATGCGCTCTGGTGTATGTTTGTTGCGGCTTGGTCGTCTTCATTTGCTATGTCATTTGGGATTATTTTAGTAAATAAAATCTTATTATTGAAAGTTTGCAAAATTTTAAGTTTAATGTCGTATAGATCTTCTGGAGTGCAATGTATTGCGACTACTCCTTGTTTTAAAAATTGTTTCAGGATAATTAATAAATTATCTGGCGTATTATATTCTATAATATGGCGTACTCTATTTGGAAAACTCTGCAATTTTTCATGTGCAGTGAAAAGTCCTTTAGCTAATAATATCTGTTGTCGGAAATCATTTAATGGTTTATTTGTTTCTTTAATGTTATAATTATCATTACTTTCTGCTGAATGTATAGTAGCATCTGTGGATGTATCGTCACTTAAGTGATTCAAATTTTGTCTGGATAATGCATCAGCAACAACATTAGTTTTTCCAGGTTTGTAAATAATTTTAGGAGCGTACTCCTCTATTATTAAGTGCCATCTCTTCATTTTTGCATTAGGGTTTCGTGGAGAAACCGCAAATGTTAATGGTTGGTGATCTGTGTGAATTTCTAAGTCGCCAACTCCATAAAGGTAGTTCCGAAGGTTTTTTAATGCCCAAACTATGGCATATAGTTCTTTTTCGTTTGTAGCGTAATTCCTTTCCGTTTTATTTAAAGTTTTGGATATAAATGTGATGGGTTTATCATCCTGTGATAATACTCCACCTATAGAATCGTTAGACGCGTCAGTTTTGTTAAAATAAATTTCTTTTCAAAATTAGGCTGTGCTCATTCTGCTTCGTTAATTAAGTGATTTTTTAAATCTTCGAAAGCTAAAATTGCTTCTTCATCTAGAAAAATGTCTGTCTTCTTAGATATATGTATATTGGGATAATCTTCCATTTGTTCCAGCTAAATATTTTGTTAGTGGTTTGCTTATTTTAGTATAGTTTCTTATAAATTTCCGATAGTAACCCCGTCATTCCTAGATAGCTTCTTAATTGCCTTAAGGTTTTAGGGATTGGAAAATTCTTTATCGATTCAACTTTCCTGGGGTTAGTTTTAATTATATTGTAGCCAACAATGTAGCCAAGAAATTCTACTTCCGTTTGATAGAATTTAGATTTCTCTAATGATATTTTCATGTTTGCGTCAGGTAGAGTTTGCACGATAGTTTCTAAGTCCTTTGAATGATTTTCAAGACTTTCTGAATAAACTATTATGTCATCAATATAGACGTGACATATTTTACCTACATAGTCCCTAAGTATATTGTCCATTGCTCTTTAAAAAATACTGGGAGCATTTTTTAATCCAAATGGTAATCTCAAGAATTCATATTTACCATTGTTGACAGAAAAACTAGTTTTTTCTATGTCCTGGGGTTTCATTTCTATTTGGTGAAATCCCGATTCTAAATCTAATATCGAAAAGTATTTTGCTTTTCCTAAATTTGATAAAATCACATTTGTATCAAAAATGGGATATTTATCGGCGATTGTTGATTCATTTAATTTTTTATAGTCAATGACAAGTCTCATTTTTGTAGACCCATCATTAATAGTTCCTTTTTTTGGTACAACCCAAACTGGTGAGTTGTATGGAATTTTAGATGGTGAAATTACTCCATCTCTTAACATTTTATTAACTTCTTTGTTAATAAATCCATTAGCAGAAAATGGATATGGATACTGTTTACTCCATATAGTAGTTTCAACAGTTGTACGAATCTCTGCTCTAATATCTGTTCTAAAAGGTAACCTCATATCAATTTTTGAATGTGTTTCAAAAATTTTTTTTCCTTATTTCTTCCTCTAATTCATCCCTATTTGGGTTCAGTTTAATATTACACATAAGTATTGTTACATTTTTTCTCTTGAATGAACATTTTTTTCATTTTTAAGCGGCCCCTAGACTATCAATATTATTGTGCAATATTTGATATTGCACATATTGCCATTTGTTGCTGGTTACTGGGATAGGAAAAGAGATGAAGGGATTTAGAAAAAGAAGGATTTGAGGATACGGATAGGTAAGCTGGTAGGAAACGTTCAGGCTGAAATGAAAAGGTTAAAGGTGACGGAAGTTGAGGAAGAGGTAAGAATAGAAGGTAAGTATTGAAAAGAGGCTGACAGGATGAAAAAGCGAATTGATGAAAATGAAAAGGGGTAGAATATGAGAATTTTAAATTTTAGGAGATTGCGTCGGAATGCAAAGAAAAGAAAGAAACAAGAAATCCTGAACGGGGAAAGAGTGTCTGGCCACGGAACTGGCACGCTTGCACGGCTCGGCTCAGCTCGCCGGATAAGGGGGGGATCTTGTTCCGAAAACCAGACGAAACCATCAACAAAACATAAATCGTGCCGGACTACACAATTACAACACAAACGGATTTGGTATTACCACATACGAATATTTGGTTTAGCGATCGGATCTTACCCTCGTACTGCTGGTGTTGTGCAGGTACGCCGCCCTCCCTACCGTGAGTCCGTGGCAGGAATTTTCGGACTCCCCTATGCTGGCGTTGGAAGTCACCTTCAGATCATCTCCTCAACCGAGTTCCTCCATCTCTGTCCACCCCCTGAAAAGTTTCGCTTACAAGCCCATTAAGCCGCTTCTGCCGCTTAGTAAAAGATTAATGGGTTTGCGTGATTTACAACCATTTTATTTATTAAAGAAACATTTTGAGCATTTTTACCAGAAAAAAAAACAAAAGCGATGAAAATTCGCGCACATTTACACAAAAAAATCGACAATCGTATTAACTTTAATCAAATAATCGGAAAAAATAAAAATTATCAAAGAAAATAACAGATTTAGCAAAAAAAAAAATTATTTTACGGAAATGAAAATATTACAACAGTATCTCGCAATTTGGTATTTTTCTTTATAATTATAGGCGTAATCATTTCAAGCAGTTCATTATAAAATCCATCGTCCATTCTCAGGAAATTTCTAAAATCATTGGGTTCGCTCAAAGCCAGCTCATTTAATAAATTTTGATGAGTAAACACGTTTCGTTTTTTGTACCAATCCTTCATCCATCTGCGTTTGTTTTTTTCTTTTTTTTTTAATGAAATAGCAAGAGCAATTGCCACACAACAATAATCCATATCATCGAGCATGATGTTGAAGCACAAATAAAGAACTGTCAAATGATTTATTGTGCGAAATATTGTTTAGTGTGAGGTACCAGTCAATAATATTGTGCAATATATTGTTCAATAATATTGATAGTCTAGGGACCGATTAATTATTATATTTTAATATACCCTTTTCAAAATCTATTTTGATTTTTGCTTTATTCATAAAATCTTACGTCTTGGTGAAAAATGTATACCTCGTAATAATGAGTAATTATAGTTGAACCATTTATAGTTCTTACTCTTTTTTTTGTAACTAATTCTTGTCGGTCTTGTAAAATGTTTGGCCTACAGTAACAACTTGTTGCTCCTGTATCGATTAGTATTTTTAATTTCCTTCTTGGGCTGTTCCTGTATTATGTAGGGCAGTCCTTTTTATTTATTTATTTATTTCAATACGTTAATGCTAACGTTAAACTTACAATATTTCTTAAAATCTAAAATTTATCTATAAACAAAGTTTGATCGATTTTGCGCATAGAAATTATTTTTAAAGAGTTTGGATTTGAGATTTACATTTGTAGATTCAATAAGAAAAGAGAATTTATTAAAAATATTTATTAACTGGTTAAGAGGACTATAAGCGCCATAGTTTGATCTGCTAAAAATAGTACAAATTGGTAAATTTCTTCTTAAACTAGAACGGCTTATATTGAAATTTAATCGACAAAGAACCGATGAAGATGAAATAGATCCATTTATTACTCCAGTTATGAAACAGAACTGCAAATATTCTCTGTGAACAGAAAGAGATGGAAGGCTTACCAACTGAAGTCTATGAGCGTATGGGGGTAATATAACTCTATCTGACCAATGGAAAAAACGCAGGGCAAATCTTAAAAATCTTCTTTGAATATTTTCTATTCTATTTATGTGTACAGAGTAGTATGGTGCCCATACTACACACCCATACTCAAGAATTGGCCTAATAAAAGAAACATAAAGAATTTTTATAACATATGGATCACGGAACTCACGGGAAAATCTTTTTACAAAACCAAGTATTTTGTTTGCTTTCTTTACAATATAGTTATAATGATCGGTGAATGATAATTTTGAGTCTAGTAAGATTCCGAGATCGGAGAAACTATACACTCTACATAAATGTGACGAATTCAACAGGTAGTCAAAAATAAATAAATTACGTTTGCGTGTAAAACACATACTCTTACACTTGTCAATATTTAAAAACAAACAGTTATTATTGCACCATTCATAAAATCTCCGAAGATCGTCTTGTAGTAGTTCACAATCCGCAATGGAGTTAATTGTTCGAAAAATTTTCACGTCGTCAGCATAGATTAAAGCCATAGAATGTTTTAATATAGAGGGAAGATCGTTTATAAAAAAAACAAATAGCAAAGGGCCAAGATGACTCCCTTGAGGTACACCAGAATTAACTTTAAATTGACACGAACGGTTATTTCTGAATATTACACTATTAAATCTATCTTTAAGGTATGAAGATATCCACAAAACAAAACAATGGTTAAATCCAATGTTCCTTAATTTATCTAATAGTATTTTGTGACTTAATTTGTCAAAGGCTTTACTAAAGTCAGTAAAGATGCAATCTACTTGATAGTGTTTTTCAAACGCATCTAGACAAAAGGTAGAGAATTGTAATAAATTTGTGACCGTGGATTTTTTCTTTACAAAACCATGTTGATTTTCACATATAACTCTTAAACAACGTGTTGATTAAAGAGAAAAAAGAGGATCAGAATTAATAGTTCTTTATTCTATCAAGGTTACAATACAAAAGGGAAGAATCAAGAAAGAGTAAGAAAAAACTAAAAGTTAAAATTGCTTACATTTGAGCTTTAAGCTTAGTTAAAAGTTTTAAGGTTCTATTTAAAATTGATCTTTCTGAATAGTTAGAAATTAGTTTAATATTGCAATTTCAACACTCCCCCTCAATATTAAAAATTAATTAAAGTTAATTCCAAAATTTGTAAAACAAAAATAATGTTTGTCTTTTGGTAGTGCTTTAGTGAGGCCATCTGCAACCATCTCATTCGTCTGAAGATACTTCACACGTACAACACCTTCTTCAATAGCCTGTCGTATGAAATGGTACTTATAATGAATATGCTTCGTTCTAGAGTATTTTCCACCGTATTCGGCTATGTGTTGAGCACTCTGGTTGTCACAGAAAATGGTCGTTGCTTCTGAATTTGCAAAATTTAACTCTTCAAGTAAGTAGCGAAGTGAGTATGCTTCTCTGGCTCCTTCAGTTAAAGCGATGTACTCCGCTTCAGCGCTTGATGTGGCAACAGTTTGTTGTTTTCTTGATTCCCAACTTATGGCACCACCTGCAAATACAAAACAATAACCACTTTGTGATTTGGAATCATTTCGGTTCTCCGCCCAACTGGCGTCAACATAGCCAACCAATGGTAACCCAGTTTTTCTGAATTCAAGTCGCGCATGTTTTGTAGCATTAATATAACGAAGTAAATTAATTGCAGTAGTCCAATGCGCCTTTTTCGGATTTTGACTGAACTGAGAAAGGGAACTTACACTAAAAGCAATATCAGGTCGACTAAATACAGAGAGATGCATTAAAGATCCAATAAGTTCTTGATATCTAGAACATTCTATTGGCTCATTTTCACCCCATATTTCTGGTTCCCTCACAAGTTTTAGCTTAGCTTGCATTGGTATATTATAAGGTTTTGAATTTTGCAAATTGTATTTCATAATAAGTTTGTTTATATAACTAGTTTGGCATATTGAGAGTATGCCCTGCTCCTTTAGAATTTCTAATCCAATACATAAAGAAGGATGTCCTAAATCTCGTATTTCAAAACTTTGTGACAGACTTTGTTTTATTTCCATAACAAAGTTGTTTTCATTCGATGCGATGACTATATCATCAACATAAATACCTAATATAGTTCTTAAATTGTTTTTGATTCGAAAGTAAATGCAGTTGTCATATTTAGATTGTGTTAGTTCAAGTATTTTGAGTTTATCATCTAGCGTTTTGTGCCACTCTCTACTGGCTTGTTTCAATCCATATAAAGCTTTATGAAGAAGACATACTTTCTTAGGATGAACAGCATCAACAAACCCATCTGGTTGCTTCATAAAAATTTCCTCCTTCAAATTTCCGTTCAAAAACGCTGTTGATACATCGAGGTGGTTAAGTTGTAGATCATGTTCCGCTGACATAGCATAAATCAGTCGCAGAGAACTTTGACGAATCACTGGCGAATATGTATCCATATAATCAATTCCATACCTTTGATTATAGCCCTGCGCAACAAGCCTTGCTTTTCTACGATCTACACTCCCATCAGGTAAATATTTGGTTTTAAAAACCCATCGGCAACCGATTGCGTTTCTGTCTGGAGGCAAATCACAAAGTGTCCACGTATTATGCTTCATCAAGCAACTGTATTCATCTTTCATAGCCATATACCATTCATCTGCATGCGGAGAAGTTTTTAATTCTTGATAGTTAACTGGATCATCATATTGACATGCATTAAATGCCTTTTCCATAACAAAGTTTGAATTGTGTCTTGCTCTTGTGTGACTACTAATTAAATCTTTTTTCTTTGAATTCAATTCTTCTGCTAACTTTTCATTTTTATTTCTTGTTCGGCTACTAATCAAATCTGTATTTCCATTGTTTTCGTTAATATTTTCAAAATCTAATTCATCCTGTTTTCTACTTAAGTTTTGATTTGTGTTTTTGTTTAAAAATTCTTCGGCTTCCCAAAATTCATCTTCACACTCTTCCTTTTTGTTTTCTTTTAATAATTCTTCACTAACTTTGGTTTTGCTATTTTCTGGGACGATTTTACTTTCCTTTGATCCATCTGATAATATAAATTCTCCATAATTGTCTGTATCATTAAATGATTCTTCTATAAAACGAACATCTCTGCTTTTTATTACTGTTCGGGATCCCCTTTTCCACAAACGGTATGATTTCGATTCCTCTGAATAACCCACCAGGACATATTCTTCACTTTTTGGGTCCAACTTTGATCTGTTTGGAGTTTTATTCAAAACAAAAGCTCTGCATCCTATCTGACGTAAATGACTAACTATTGGGATCCTTCCTGTCCATATTTGTTCTGGAGTTCTGTCAACATTAAGATTAGTTGGACAACGATTTCTAATATAAGCTGAAGTGTGAACTAGCTCTGCCCATAAACATTTCGGAAAAGACCCATCAAGCAGAAAACACCTTGTCATTTCCACGAGTGTGCGGTTCATCCGCTCGGCAACTCCATTCTGTTGTGGCGTATATTCCGCAGTCAGTTGGTGCTTGATTCCGTTTGAACTCAAAAATGTCGAAAAATCAGTACCAACAAGTTCACGGGCGTTGTCGCTTCGCAAAACTTTAATCCTATGACTTGTTTCATTCTCTACTTGGCTTTTAAACATTTTGAATACATCTAAATATTCACTCTTCCTTTGCAAAAAGTAAACGAAAACTTTCCTTGACCAGTCATCAATAAACGTTGCAAAATAAACACATTTTCTCAAAGATTCTGTTTTGAATGGCCCGCAAAGGTCAGTATGAACTAGTTCAAGTAGAGTTTTTGTAGATTTTTCGTTTTTAATAGGAAATGGGAGTCTGGTTTGCTTTCCTCTGAAGCAAGTAACGCAACATGGTACGGAAGAATTAAACTTTGGTAGACCTTGAACCATATTTTTCTCTTTTAACTTTCGAAGAGACGCTAAATTAAGATGTCCGTAACGACGGTGCCAAACTTCTAACGAGTTATCGCAATTTGTTCCTGCTACTCTGCAAATATTAGTATTTTCTTTTAAGCTGAACATATTTACTAAGTACAAGCTTTTGTATTTTTTAGCTTCAAGCAAAGTTAAACTATTTTTAACTATAAGCCCACGATCTCCTTCTATAATAAGTTTGCAACCATTATCTGTGGCTTTACTTGCTGATACAAGATTGCTTCTTAGCTCAGGTATAAAAAGTGTATCATAAAGGCAAATAGATTTTTGTTTTCGATCAACTAATACATTCAATTTTACTGTTCCTATGCCCTTTATATTTGCAAATTTATTGTTTGCGACCTGAACTATTCCAGTATAATTTTTATCAATGCTAATGAAAAAGTCTTCCACACAGCACATGTGAGATGTAGCGCCGCTATCTACATACCAATTTAAATACTCAGTGTACTCTTCTCTAACATTATGCGAAACTTCTTCTATTTCTTTGCCAATTTTGCTCAATTCTAATGCAATGAAACCACATTCTTCTGAATTATATTCTTGACTTAAGCTGCCTGTCTGTGCCAGATTAGATCTGTCTCTCACTCTGTTCAAAACAACGTGGCAGTCTCGTTTCTTATGCCCTTTCAAGCCGCATCGATGACAATTAAATTGAAAACGTGACATACCTGATTGTTTCTTGTGTTCAAACCTTTTCGGGTGAGAGCTTGAGTGAAATCTTACTTTGAAGGCTTCCTCTCCTATCTCGCCAACGTTCTTCTTCTTATCACTTGCTTCCAACAAACGTGCTCGTAAGACTTCCATCGTAGGGGACTCATTTGATGCATCAAATGCTGCTTGCAAATACTTAAAAGACTCTGGCAGACTATCCAGTAGCATAACCACGAGCAGGTCATCGTCCAATTTAGCGTTCATCTCACGTAACCGATTAACAATCAAATTAAAATTAATTAGATGCTGTTCCATGTTTTGGTTTTCATGCATTTTAAAATTAAGCAACTTACGAAATTCTTCCAGTTTAGTTCGGGTTCCCTTACGATTATATGTACTCTCTAAAAAATCCCAGACTCCCTTCGATGTCGATATTCCATGCACAAGTGATACCTGATCTGGAGTCATTGAGATAATGATCTCACTTCTGGCATCCAAATCTTTATTTATCCATTCTTCTAATTTTGCAGCTTCACCTCCATCTGCTGGCTTTTCCTCATCTCCCTTCACGTACTTCAGCAACCGATTCTTATGGAGAATCGCCTCCATCTGGTGCTTCCAAGTGAAAAAATTATTTCCATTAAATAATGGAATTTTTCCGGTCAATTGTGCCATTTTAATAAAATAATACTTTATTGTTTAAAATTAAGACTTTTATTATAAAAGATCTGGGCCCATAACCTCTTAAACAACGTGTTGATTAAAGAGAAAAAAGAGGATCAGAATTAATAGTTCTTTATTCTATCAAGGTTACAATACAAAAGGGAAGAATCAAGAAAGAGTAAGAAAAAACTAAAAGTTAAAATTGCTTACATTTGAGCTTTAAGCTTAGTTAAAAGTTTTAAGGTTCTATTTAAAATTGATCTTTCTGAATAGTTAGAAATTAGTTTAATATTGCAATTTCAACAATAACGGATGAACAATTAAAAGCAAGTATGTCACAGACCAGAGATTCGAAAAGTTTGGGGATAGCTGATAGTTTCGCAATAGGACGATAGTTTGTTATTAAATTCTTTAGGCCTTTTTTATGTATTGGCGTTAAAAATGAATTTTTCCAAAGAGCAGGAAATTTCGAACTTCTAATCGACTCGTTAAAAAGAACATATAACGGATAAGATAGGTAAGACACACATTTTTTTAATATAAATGATGGAACACCATCCGGGCCAGGATTAAAACATTCATCAAGTTTCAAAATATTGTCGTGTATAGAAGCTTCTGTAATCGAAAAATTTATAAAATTAAGATGAGTGTATTGTTGAGTATAAGAAGGAATGGAAGAAGAAGTATTCGAAGAAAAGTCTTCAAAGGCACTCTTAAAATAATCAGCAAACATATTAGATATCGTTTCTGGATCATGACTTGAAGAATTTTGATAGTTCATACTAACTGGGTAACCATCAGATTTCCTTTTATTATTGACATACTTCCAAAATTTCTGTGGATCATCTTTAAGCTCACATTCAGTGTTTAAAATAAAATCAGAGTAAAGTAGATTTGAATAGTTTATAAAGTCGATTTGCAATTCTTGATATTCACGAAATGTCTCTTCAGTCTTCGATAGATTAAATTTCAACCAGGCTTTATTTCTTTTATTTTTCAATTTTTGTATATGCGAATCAAACCATGGCGGGTTATTACTGTCCTGGAGCTCTTCTAAAAAAGCTTCCTCGTTGAGGTTATTTATTCGCTCCATCTTAACTGGAGGTTGTGCGCTTCTTTGCATACTTTCGTATGGTTTTTTCTCAGGTTGAAACTGAGGTCTTTGGAATTGTGGCCTTGAATACTGGGGTTTTTGATATGCATTCGTGGGCCTTTGAAATTGGTTATTATTAAATCTATTTGTGTTGTCAAAATTATTATGCCTATATGCAGAACTACCTAATTCCATTGGTTCTGGTTATGTGTAACGATTATTATTATTATTATAACAATTTTTAATTGGGAACCTGAGAAGGTTCTGATTTTTGTTAAGTGTATTTGAATGGTTTGGTACATGGTTTGTTTGAGATTTACTAAACTGTAATGCGAAGTTTAGCCTCATGTTGTTGGATTCTAACTCCTGTGCTTTAGCTAGTGCACTTGGTAAATCCTCTGGAGATAGTGAGAATATTATGTTAGATAATGGAGCGTTTAGCCCCGTAATAAATATTCTTAGAGCATTACGACGATGTGCATTGTTTAATTCTCTTGTTAGTACAGTGTCTGTACCATGTGTCATTATAGTCTTATTATTTAGTAGTGTAAGTTTTTGGTTGACAATATTATAGTAATTTATAATTGAAGTATTGCCTTGTCTTAAAATACTGAGCTCTTGCTCAATAACATGGGCTGGTCGTTTCTCGGCGTACGAAAAGTCTAACCTTGAAATTATAGCTTCAAAGTTCAGGACTGTACCATGGTTCGTCAATGTGTCATTTGCGTTCTGAATGGTTTTATTCCTAAAGATTGTGAGCGCAGCGAAGTATTTCCTACTTCCTCTTGTGTATAACGACATTGAATTATGTGCTGCCTCTCACCAGCTTACGTAAGAGTTTGCATTATTGCCTGAAAATTCTGGCAAGGATTTGATGACATCTAATGTCTCATTGCAAGTTATGTCGTCGGAAATTATCTGTGCTGTATACCTACTCTGTAACAAGACTTGAACTTGTAACTGATTGTAAAGTTGCTTTCAGAGAAGTAAAGTAAAAATTGTGCTGTTGATAAAAAACATCAAATTATGGAGGAGAAACACTTTTTTATGGTAAAAAAGTGAAGTATAAAAAAATGAATATAGGCCATAGGGTAAATTCAAAGTTTCTTTAAATCCAGATTCTGTAAATGCAAAAGAAACCTTGCATACACCCAACTTCGCACCTACCCCAAATCCTATAGTGTGCCCAAGCAGGGCGGTTGCAGGGGGCAGCATGCCCCCCATAAATATCTCACTGTTTATACGCCGTAATGCGTAAGCAAGCAAAAAAAGCAAATATCCCATAAAAAAGTAGTTTTAGTTATAGCACTGTGGGTGGTCCGCTTATACTTAACTTTTTTACCATAAAAAAGTGTTTCTCCTCCATAATTTGATGTTTTTTATCAACAGCAAACACGTTTTTATCGGTTCGTTAAAAAAAAAGTTCATTTTGGTGGGGGTGAATTCCGTAGAAGGGCCAACAGTACTGGGGGTGGTCCGCTTATACTTCACTTTTTTACCATAAAAAAATGTTTCTCCTCCATAATTTGATGTTTTTTATCAACAGCAAACACTTTTTTATCGATTCGTAAAAAAAATTCATTTTGGTGGGGGAATTCCAAATAAGGTCCCATATCTGTATTATTGTTTGTCATTGTCACACTTAATTTATTGAATTTATCAAGGAGTTCGTCCAGAATGACGAAAATAGCTTTAATATTCAAATTTTTAATGCTTAATTTTCTTAATGCTAATTTTACACTTTTATGTTTCTTATATAAGAAAATAGATTCAATTTAATATACTCTCAATAATCATGTTTATTACAGAATTCGCAGAATTTTACTCCCGGTGAGTTGACTCGATTCGCATCCGCTGTAAAACTCACTTATGAAATTCGTCGGATGAACTACATTGTCGATTCCTAAAGTTACCTTATCATTTATGAACTTTCGTATCGACACTGTCAACTACAAACATTTATTCAACTGACCTAGGCTGTGATAATAGTATCGCTTTCGATCAACGAAATCAAGCATCGTTGAGAGTGGTTAGTACGAAGATGGAGGACGGTTCAAAACCAACCGTGTGCTCTTTTTTTTTTTTTAAGATTTCTTGCTCTCTGGTTGCGTTGCTATTTGTGCGTTTTCTATTAAAATTTGTTAAACAAACACTTTAGCATTCAGTATGATAAGCTTTTGACTTACATTTTTGTACTCTCCATTGTTTATTTTCGTTTAATCAAAAATTCACTTCAGATTCGTCTCGAAATTGGTGCGAATGTATAATGATAGAAATTGTATGGAGTGCGAATGGATTGCGAGTTCTGTAATACCATATAAGTTGAACAAAATGTCAGTGGTGCAGGGATTGTTACCGACATTCGTTCAACTTTCATTCGTCGGATTCAGTAATAGCAAAAGTTTGGAAATGAATTGAAACTGTCACTTTAGCTCATTCGCCGAATTCTGTAATAGAGGTGAATATTTTCTTACTAATATGATTAGTCGTTCCCAAGATGTTTGAAATGATGTTCGATGTTTCTTTCTCGATGTGCAACTGGTTACTTGCTCACAATTACAAGTGGATTCTCTTCTAACCAGCTGTGTTTTATTTTGCTCTTCAATTATAAATTATTAATATGAATTCTAAATGTCATAAGTGTCTTAAAGTCATTCCCGACGAATGTTTTCTTTCGTGTGATTTGTGTGGCAATAAATTACATTTGGAATGCTGTGCATTAACTAAAAAAGACTTAAAAACAATAAAATCTTGTGCAGGTTTGTTCTTTAAATGTAAAATTTGCATGCAAATTCCATTGCAATTATGTATTGAGAAAATGAGAGATCTCTCAACGTATTTCTTAAAAAGTTCTCAGAGTGCAGTTGGCAAAAGTGCTAATACACATGCGATTTCAACTAAATTGGATTCAAGTCGTCATATTCGCGATACCACTCGTGCTCAGAGAAACATCAATATTGATGAAAGTGGCAAACGGTTTTCGGTTAAAGCTGGAAAAAAGTCGTCTCTTGCGGTATCTTCCACACCACAAGATCGGAATGCAAAAAAAATCTCTTTCTCCGGCTCAGCCATGTCTCACACCTACGCTGCCAAAATCAAGAAACGCAAACAAAACCAATTCGACTTCTCTTTCTACCCCCCCTGTAATTGAAATCATCGACCATCACAGTAACGGATCCAGCGAGGTACACAGTCCAATAACAACTGATGCTGGTGTTTCTCTTGATGTTATTGATGACCCAAAAGAAAGTAAGGAAAATGAAAAAGAAGAAAACGATAATGTTGCGGTTGGAAATGTTGCCGTCAAAAATGTAAATGATGCTAGTGCTGATGTTGCTGCTCTGGCTGCAAATGATGTTGATGTTGCTGTTGAGTATGTTATTCATGATGCTGTCGCTGATAACAAAATTCAAAATAAATTTTCGGGAAATTCTAAACTGAATGTGGTGTTTGGTAATGATCCGGATGCTGTTTCATTGCTCCCATCTGTTCCTAGACTCCGATTCATTCACGTCTCACGGCTTATAAAAACTGTCACCGAAGATGATGTAAGAAATTTTGTTGCACAAAAACTTAAATTGCCAGCAACAAGTATAGTTTGCTCTAAGCTTGTAAAAAAAGATGCCGATGTTTCATTGCTCCACTTTATTAATTTCGAAATTGGACTTCCCGTCAGTTTTTATAACGATGTTCTGCAAAAATCATTTTGGCCAATAGGAGTTCAAGTCAAAGCATTTATAACTCGTCCAAAAAACGAGTCGGACCCAATTCTGAGAACAGTGGACAAATAGATAGATTAATTTCTATCCGTGACGATTGTTTCTCTATGTATTATCATAATGCTGGAGGTATGAGAACGAAGTCTCATGAATTCATTATTGCTGCTACTGACTGTTCATATGATGCTATTGCTCTTACCGAAACATGGTTAAACAAGAACTTTTTAACCAGTGAATATTTCAACACAAACTTCAATGTATTTCGCAAAGATCGTTCTTGTGAACAATCTAGGCTAGTAAGAGGTGGTGGTGTTTTATTTGCTATAAAATCTGATTATACAAGTAAGGAAATTATTTTATCTAATGATTCAGGAAATATTGAACAAATTTGTGTATGCGTAGATATACCTATTCGACCATCTTTTAATATAATCCATGTTTACTTTTTTGTTTCTTACATACCACCTTTATCAAATTTTGAAATTTATGAAGCTCATGTTAAAAATATAACCAATATTTTCGATACTATCGATGAAAATTGTTATTTTGTTGTTGTTGGAGATTTTAATCTGCCAAATGTTAAATGGTTGTTTTCAAATGAAGAAAAAAGAATGTTTCCTTGTAATATTACCAAAGATTTTGAACTAAGTTTAATTGATAGCATTACATCTTTGAATATGTATCAAATTAATAATATTTTGAATTCTATTGATCGTATTTTGGATTTGGTTTTTGTCGATAGTGGTCTAGAAGCTTATTTAAATGAAGCAAGTTTTAAACTACTAGAAAATAGCATACATCACAAATCGCTTGAAATTAAATTTAACTTATCTGTTTTAAATGAATTTAAGTCGCTTTGTAATAATGTACCAAAATACGATTTCAAAAATGCTGATTATAGTGCAATGAATAGTTATTTAGAATGTATTGATTGGCAACCTATCTTTAATTGTTCAAATGTGCAGATAGCTTTTACTATGTTACAGAACATTTTGGAATCTATGATTTCGGATTGCGTACCTAAGAAACTATTTAAAAATTCGAAAAAGCCTCCTTGGTTCAATAAGAGCCTATCTAGGCTAAGAAATGTAATGATTAAATTCCAAAAAAAGAGCAAGGTTTGTGTCTCTTTTCATAATCATTTTAAGCAAATAAGAAAAGAATATGAATTTCTGAGGAAATTTACTTATAAGCAATACATGTGTTCTCTAGAATCTAATATTAAAGCAAATCCAAAATGTTTTTGGTCTTTTTTGAATGCGAAAAGAAAATCGCTTGGGATTCCATCCAGCATCGCTTACAATGGCATCTCCTCCGATAACATTAATGTTATCTGCAATAGTTTTGCATCGTTTTTCCAATCCAATTTTATCGATTTCAATTTAAAGTGTGATAATTTCGTTGACTATAAATCTTCCATCGATGTTGGTAATTTATATTTATCAGAATGTGACTTACTAACTTATTTATCCTCTCTTGAAAATAATTTTTCGGTTGCGCCGGACAATATACCATCAGCTCTTTTAAAAAATTGCAGATTCAACCTTGTAGCGCCGCTCTGCTTTATCTTTAACATGTCCTTAGACCAAGGTATATTTTTAGATGAGTGGAAATATTCGTTCATCACTCCATTACATAAATCTGGATCAAAGGGCTTAGTAGAAAACTATAGACCCATTGCTAAGCTTCAGCTGATCCCTAAAGTCTTTGAAGCAATAGTTAAAAATAAATTGTATAATTTAGTTCAAAACCATATATCAGATTTTCAACATGGATTTATGAGTGGTAGGTCGACAGCGACGAATTTGAGTATTTTTACTAACTATTGTCTAAATAACATGGAAAAGCACCTACAAATTGACACTATCTATACTGATTTATCCAAAGCTTTTGATCGTGTTCAACATAATGTTTTAATAAGAAAACTTGAAAGGTTTGGTTTTCACTCCTCTCTTCTGAGTTGGATAAAGAGTTACTTAGTTGGTAGAAAACAAATTGTCAAAATTGGAAACGTTTTGTCAAATGAAATATTAAATCATTCAGGTGTTCCTCAAGGCAGCCATCTTGGCCCATTACTATTCATTATTTTTATAAATGATTTGCCAAATCTACTTTCATTTTCAAAATGTCTTTTGTATGCTGATGATTTTAAAATTTTTAGCTGCATCGAATCTTTATCTGATGCAGGTAAAGTTCAAGCGGATTTAGATCAAATTCATCAATGGAGCCATTTAAACGGACTTAATTTCAATGTTAACAAATGTAGTGTTGTAACATTTACAAAAAATCGAAATCCCTTGCATTTCGAATACAAGCTTGGTAATGATTCTCTACAGAGATGTGAAAATCAGAAAGATCTTGGAGTGGTATTTGACTCTAAAATTAATTTTTCTCTCCATATAGACCATATAATTTCAAGAGCCAATGCTATGTTAGGATTTGTTATTCGAAACTCTAAAGGTTTTGAAGATCCGTATACACTTAAAACCCTTTACATCAGTATTGTTAGACCGTTGTTGGAATACTGTAGCGTTATATGGAATCCTTACACACAGTCAAATATAGGACGGATTGAAAAAGTTCAAAAAAAATTCACTAGGTTTGCGTTACGAAAGATTTATGGAAATTTAAACCTTCCATGTTATGAAAGCAGAAGCATTCTTATTGACCTTAAACCTCTCGTGTCAAGAAGAAAGTTAAATTCGATTCTTTTTGCTTACGATGTAATTAATTCTAACATAAATTGCCCGGTTTTGTTATCTATGTTCAGTATATACGTTCCTACCCGCTGTTTACGACCAAGAAATGGTGATTTTTTTCATGTTCCATTCCATAGTACAAGTTACGCTAAGCACAATCCAATTACTAATGCCTGTTTAAATTTTAATGAAGTTGATTTTGCCATTGATTTTAATGTTAATAGAAATGAACTTAAGAAAAATATATTAAATTTACTGTAATTATTACTAGGTATATTATTTATTTATTAAATGTGTAAGATTGTCAATACTTAATTTAAGCTCTTTTGTAATCTTTATAAAGTTTGTTAACTTGAAAGATGGTAAATAAATAAATAAATAAATAAATATTTTTTCTTTCCTTTTTAAGAGTTTCATGTCTATTACAGAATTCAGAGAATTTTACTCCCGGTGAGTTGACTCGATTCGCATCCGCTGTAAAACTCAATTATGAAATTCGTCGGATGAACTACATTGTCGATTCCTAAAATTACCTTATCATTTATGAACTTTCGTATCGACACTGTCAACTACAAACATTTATTCAACTGACCTAGGCTGTGATAATAGTATCGCTTTCGATCAACGAAATCAAGCATCGTTGAGAGTGGTTAGTACGAAGATGAAGGACGGTTCAAAACCAACCGTGTGCTCTTTTTTTTTTTTAAGATTTCTTGCTCTCTGGTTGCGTTGCTATTTGTGCGTTTTCTATTAAAATTTGTTAAACAAACACTTTAGCATTCAGTATGATAAGCTTTTGACTTACATTTTTGTACTCTCCATTGTTTATTTTCGTTTAATCAAAAATTCACTTCAGATTCGTCTCGAAATTGGTGCGAATGTATAATGATAGAAATTGTATGGAGTGCGAATGGATTGCGAGTTCTGTAATACCATATAAGTTGAACAAAATGTCAGTGGTGCAGGGATTGTTACCGACATTCGTTCAACTTTCATTCGTCGGATTCAGTAATAGCAAAAGTTTGGAAATGAATTGAAACTGTCACTTTAGCTCATTCGCCGAATTCTGTAATAGAGGTGAATATTTTCTTACTAATATGATTAGTCGTTCCCAAGATGTTTGAAATGATGTTCGATGTTTCTTTCTCGATGTGCAACTGGTTACTTGCTCACAATTACAAGTGGATTCTCTTCTAACCAGCTGTGTTTTATTTTGCTCTTCAATTATAAATTATTAATATGAATTCTAAATGTCATAAGTGTCTTAAAGTCATTCCCGACGAATGTTTTCTTTCGTGTGATTTGTGTGGCAATAAATTACATTTGGAATGCTGTGCATTAACTAAAAAAGACTTAAAAACAATAAAATCTTGTGCAGGTTTGTTCTTTAAATGTAAAATTTGCATGCAAATTCCATTGCAATTATGTATTGAGAAAATGAGAGATCTCTCAACGTATTTCTTAAAAAGTTCTCAGAGTGCAGTTGGCAAAAGTGCTAATACACATGCGATTTCAACTAAATTGGATTCAAGTCGTCATATTCGCGATACCACTCGTGCTCAGAGAAACATCAATATTGATGAAAGTGGCAAACGGTTTTCGGTTAAAGCTGGAAAAAAGTCGTCTCTTGCGGTATCTTCCACACCACAAGATCGGAATGCAAAAAAAATCTCTTTCTCCGGCTCAGCCATGTCTCACACCTACGCTGCCAAAATCAAGAAACGCAAACAAAACCAATTCGACTTCTCTTTCTACCCCCCCTGTAATTGAAATCATCGACCATCACAGTAACGGATCCAGCGAGGTACACAGTCCAATAACAACTGATGCTGGTGTTTCTCTTGATGTTATTGATGACCCAAAAGAAAGTAAGGAAAATGAAAAAGAAGAAAACGATAATGTTGCGGTTGGAAATGTTGCCGTCAAAAATGTAAATGATGCTAGTGCTGATGTTGCTGCTCTGGCTGCAAATGATGTTGATGTTGCTGTTGAGTATGTTATTCATGATGCTGTCGCTGATAACAAAATTCAAAATAAATTTTCGGGAAATTCTAAACTGAATGTGGTGTTTGGTAATGATCCGGATGCTGTTTCATTGCTCCCATCTGTTCCTAGACTCCGATTCATTCACGTCTCACGGCTTATAAAAACTGTCACCGAAGATGATGTAAGAAATTTTGTTGCACAAAAACTTAAATTGCCAGCAACAAGTATAGTTTGCTCTAAGCTTGTAAAAAAAGATGCCGATGTTTCATTGCTCCACTTTATTAATTTCGAAATTGGACTTCCCGTCAGTTTTTATAACGATGTTCTGCAAAAATCATTTTGGCCAATAGGAGTTCAAGTCAAAGCATTTATAACTCGTCCAAAAAACGAGTCGGACCCAATTCTGAGAACAGTGGACAAATAGATAGATTAATTTCTATCCGTGACGATTGTTTCTCTATGTATTATCATAATGCTGGAGGTATGAGAACGAAGTCTCATGAATTCATTATTGCTGCTACTGACTGTTCATATGATGCTATTGCTCTTACCGAAACATGGTTAAACAAGAACTTTTTAACCAGTGAATATTTCAACACAAACTTCAATGTATTTCGCAAAGATCGTTCTTGTGAACAATCTAGGCTAGTAAGAGGTGGTGGTGTTTTATTTGCTATAAAATCTGATTATACAAGTAAGGAAATTATTTTATCTAATGATTCAGGAAATATTGAACAAATTTGTGTATGCGTAGATATACCTATTCGACCATCTTTTAATATAATCCATGTTTACTTTTTTGTTTCTTACATACCACCTTTATCAAATTTTGAAATTTATGAAGCTCATGTTAAAAATATAACCAATATTTTCGATACTATCGATGAAAATTGTTATTTTGTTGTTGTTGGAGATTTTAATCTGCCAAATGTTAAATGGTTGTTTTCAAATGAAGAAAAAAGAATGTTTCCTTGTAATATTACCAAAGATTTTGAACTAAGTTTAATTGATAGCATTACATCTTTGAATATGTATCAAATTAATAATATTTTGAATTCTATTGATCGTATTTTGGATTTGGTTTTTGTCGATAGTGGTCTAGAAGCTTATTTAAATGAAGCAAGTTTTAAACTACTAGAAAATAGCATACATCACAAATCGCTTGAAATTAAATTTAACTTATCTGTTTTAAATGAATTTAAGTCGCTTTGTAATAATGTACCAAAATACGATTTCAAAAATGCTGATTATAGTGCAATGAATAGTTATTTAGAATGTATTGATTGGCAACCTATCTTTAATTGTTCAAATGTGCAGATAGCTTTTACTATGTTACAGAACATTTTGGAATCTATGATTTCGGATTGCGTACCTAAGAAACTATTTAAAAATTCGAAAAAGCCTCCTTGGTTCAATAAGAGCCTATCTAGGCTAAGAAATGTAATGATTAAATTCCAAAAAAAGAGCAAGGTTTGTGTCTCTTTTCATAATCATTTTAAGCAAATAAGAAAAGAATATGAATTTCTGAGGAAATTTACTTATAAGCAATACATGTGTTCTCTAGAATCTAATATTAAAGCAAATCCAAAATGTTTTTGGTCTTTTTTGAATGCGAAAAGAAAATCGCTTGGGATTCCATCCAGCATCGCTTACAATGGCATCTCCTCCGATAACATTAATGTTATCTGCAATAGTTTTGCATCGTTTTTCCAATCCAATTTTATCGATTTCAATTTAAAGTGTGATAATTTCGTTGACTATAAATCTTCCATCGATGTTGGTAATTTATATTTATCAGAATGTGACTTACTAACTTATTTATCCTCTCTTGAAAATAATTTTTCGGTTGCGCCGGACAATATACCATCAGCTCTTTTAAAAAATTGCAGATTCAACCTTGTAGCGCCGCTCTGCTTTATCTTTAACATGTCCTTAGACCAAGGTATATTTTTAGATGAGTGGAAATATTCGTTCATCACTCCATTACATAAATCTGGATCAAAGGGCTTAGTAGAAAACTATAGACCCATTGCTAAGCTTCAGCTGATCCCTAAAGTCTTTGAAGCAATAGTTAAAAATAAATTGTATAATTTAGTTCAAAACCATATATCAGATTTTCAACATGGATTTATGAGTGGTAGGTCGACAGCGACGAATTTGAGTATTTTTACTAACTATTGTCTAAATAACATGGAAAAGCACCTACAAATTGACACTATCTATACTGATTTATCCAAAGCTTTTGATCGTGTTCAACATAATGTTTTAATAAGAAAACTTGAAAGGTTTGGTTTTCACTCCTCTCTTCTGAGTTGGATAAAGAGTTACTTAGTTGGTAGAAAACAAATTGTCAAAATTGGAAACGTTTTGTCAAATGAAATATTAAATCATTCAGGTGTTCCTCAAGGCAGCCATCTTGGCCCATTACTATTCATTATTTTTATAAATGATTTGCCAAATCTACTTTCATTTTCAAAATGTCTTTTGTATGCTGATGATTTTAAAATTTTTAGCTGCATCGAATCTTTATCTGATGCAGGTAAAGTTCAAGCGGATTTAGATCAAATTCATCAATGGAGCCATTTAAACGGACTTAATTTCAATGTTAACAAATGTAGTGTTGTAACATTTACAAAAAATCGAAATCCCTTGCATTTCGAATACAAGCTTGGTAATGATTCTCTACAGAGATGTGAAAATCAGAAAGATCTTGGAGTGGTATTTGACTCTAAAATTAATTTTTCTCTCCATATAGACCATATAATTTCAAGAGCCAATGCTATGTTAGGATTTGTTATTCGAAACTCTAAAGGTTTTGAAGATCCGTATACACTTAAAACCCTTTACATCAGTATTGTTAGACCGTTGTTGGAATACTGTAGCGTTATATGGAATCCTTACACACAGTCAAATATAGGACGGATTGAAAAAGTTCAAAAAAAATTCACTAGGTTTGCGTTACGAAAGATTTATGGAAATTTAAACCTTCCATGTTATGAAAGCAGAAGCATTCTTATTGACCTTAAACCTCTCGTGTCAAGAAGAAAGTTAAATTCGATTCTTTTTGCTTACGATGTAATTAATTCTAACATAAATTGCCCGGTTTTGTTATCTATGTTCAGTATATACGTTCCTACCCGCTGTTTACGACCAAGAAATGGTGATTTTTTTCATGTTCCATTCCATAGTACAAGTTACGCTAAGCACAATCCAATTACTAATGCCTGTTTAAATTTTAATGAAGTTGATTTTGCCATTGATTTTAATGTTAATAGAAATGAACTTAAGAAAAATATATTAAATTTACTGTAATTATTACTAGGTATATTATTTATTTATTAAATGTGTAAGATTGTCAATACTTAATTTAAGCTCTTTTGTAATCTTTATAAAGTTTGTTAACTTGAAAGATGGTAAATAAATAAATAAATAAATAAATATTTTTTCTTTCCTTTTTAAGAGTTTCATGTCTATTACAGAATTCAGAGAATTTTACTCCCGGTGAGTTGACTCGATTCGCATCCGCTGTAAAACTCAATTATGAAATTCGTCGGATGAACTACATTGTCGATTCCTAAAATTACCTTATCATTTATGAACTTTCGTATCGACACTGTCAACTACAAACATTTATTCAACTGACCTAGGCTGTGATAATAGTATCGCTTTCGATCAACGAAATCAAGCATCGTTGAGAGTGGTTAGTACGAAGATGAAGGACGGTTCAAAACCAACCGTGTGCTCTTTTTTTTTTTTAAGATTTCTTGCTCTCTGGTTGCGTTGCTATTTGTGCGTTTTCTATTAAAATTTGTTAAACAAACACTTTAGCATTCAGTATGATAAGCTTTTGACTTACATTTTTGTACTCTCCATTGTTTATTTTCGTTTAATCAAAAATTCACTTCAGATTCGTCTCGAAATTGGTGCGAATGTATAATGATAGAAATTGTATGGAGTGCGAATGGATTGCGAGTTCTGTAATACCATATAAGTTGAACAAAATGTCAGTGGTGCAGGGATTGTTACCGACATTCGTTCAACTTTCATTCGTCGGATTCAGTAATAGCAAAAGTTTGGAAATGAATTGAAACTGTCACTTTAGCTCATTCGCCGAATTCTGTAATAGAGGTGTTTATTTTCATGTCTTAGATATTTAAAGGTTGTGTTTTTCTAAGTCTTCCTTTGCTTGTTTGAAAACTATTTTAATTTTTTTCACTTTTTCTAATAAATATCTATTTTTATTCTTTTGTTCCTTCACTTCTTGGGAATTGTCCTCACTTCTATATTTTAGCATTTAACACAATTTAATTTTAATAGCACTTATTTTTCTTGTAGGCACGTAATATAATTTTTAATTTAATTTAGTTTTTTCTCCTATTTCTATAGGATACTTTTTTTCTGATTTGTTTTCAATATTTTTTCACCTTTCATCGAAGGTTACTTATATGTTTATTGTTCGCGATTTATTTTTTAACTATTTAAAAAAAAAACGCGAGACACACGATATTTACCATACTTTGTTTTTCTGGTGTTTCAAAATATCGGTGTCCTGCCACGGTCGCCAATTAATAATTTGATGAAAACATTGACGTTTTAAAAAAGATTATTTTTATTCAATCTTAAGAATACAAGACCAGTTAAGGCTAAAGACTAATTAAGACTAAAAACTGGAGTACAATATCTTTCTTAAGCTACTTTATAATAATAACATAACTGGATGGGGTGATGTCATCTTCGGGAATCTGGAGTATTCAATTACAAGCATGATTAAACTTGTTCTAGATTTAATATTTGGAACGTGCTTAGTAAGCTTCTTTTTGCTAAGATGCTGGTGGTTGTCGCCAAGTGCTTTGACAGCAGTTTTTCAATTATATTTGAATGGCAAATACGTGCCTTAACTTGCATAGTTTCCTTTACTCACGTTTAGTGTGAGTGTTCTGTTTATGTCATCTATCAAGTTCTGGTAAAGCCTGAGGTCAATGCCATGTATTAGTTTAACAATACCAGTTTGTAGTTTGGAGGTTCCTGTTTTGACGGTAATGAACTGGGCATTTGAATAGTCCAACACTTGAACCTCTGCCTGAATGAATATTGGTCTGTAAAAAAATGTTTTTCCTTTAAATGTTAATTCTTAATTTTCTTCTTATGTATTGTTCTGCCTGACTCTGTTAGTATTGTAGTATTTTTGTCGTCCCTAACAATTTCTTTTTTATATTTAGGGGTTAGTTTAGATCCTAATCGTTTGTCTATTCTTACAAAAATAACTTCTCCTGGTGAATAAGTTTTAATGGGTTGTAGTTTTTCGTTATGGTATCTTAAGTCTGTCTTTTGTATTTGTATAAGTTTGTCTTTATTTTCCTGTCGAGCTTTTTCAAAGTCTTCTGGGTCGTTACTCATGTTTCGTCGGAAAAATACGTCAATTGGTCTTTTATCTATTGTAGAGTGTATTGTAGAATTGTATTCATGTACACAGCGTTGAAGAATGTTGCGAGGCAAGAGGAGCGGAGGATTGTTGGTATTAGGGATAGGTAGGAAAAAGGATAGGATAGGAAAATGGAAAAGGAAGAGGTCAGAAAAGGGATGGAATGTCAAATTTCAGGGGACGCGGCCTGCTTGCTATGCACGGCAGTTAGCTCGTCGGACCGGGGGGATCTTGCCCCTGAAATTCAACCTCACCTACAACAAAAAAACACAAATCAGGCCAGAGAAAACTATCAAACGACAGCGGACGGACTATCACCACACCAAGGTGCTACTGGTGACGTTGCAGCGTGGCCTTAACCCACCCAACCATGGAAATCCGCGGCCATAGTTAGATTTCCCCTAAAGGCAGATGATCGCGTTCAGATCATACCATCTTCACCAGAGTAGCTTTGCTACTATCCACACACCCTGAAAATTACATCTTTAAAACGTCATGATTTCTTTTACGAAATCAAAGAAAACCAAAAAAAATTTCATCTAAAGAGACGTTTTGTGAAGTTTTATTAATTTTTAGAAAGAGATAGTAGCCTAGCATAACAAACTTTTTCTTAATTTATATAGATTTAATAAACGATTTTTTTCTCTTTTACAGATGAAAATTTACACTTAGACCAGAAAAAAACCAGAAACAGGTGAGAGATTCGTTTCTCAAAGGACTATCATACAACCCCACAAAGTAAAACAAACGCATACACTAAATTCCCTACCTGCTTAGAGCTCTGAGGAGGTGGACTGCAACAACAACAAAAAAGAACCGAACGACAAAGAGAAGGGAGTAAAGAAAATGACGGGCCCTGAAAACCAAACTTTTCACTTACAAATATATTTAAACTATAAAGAAAAAATGGGAATATAGAAAAAAAAAGGAGTAAAAAAAATTATAAATATTAATAATATAAAGAATTATTCTATGAAACTAATAGCAAAAAAAAACTTTTATCCACCAAAAAAACTTCACGTCTCGTATTTTAAAATTATCATTCGTTAATGCAAAAAAAAAAGGAACCAAAAACTTACTAGGTCCTTATAAGGTAACTTTTAATGAAGATTACGATAATTCGTACTTGTTGAAAAATTTAACTTTTAATTTTTTTGTATGTGTAATGATAATTGCATATATCACTTTATGATTTTAAGTTATTTTAAGTTTTGTTATACTATATTTTCAATTTTGTTTTCTTTTTTCTTTAATTTATTTCCTAGGATCACCTGGCAACCCTATGAGAGGGTTTTCTGGCTGCGTAATTATCAATCCAGCTCCAACTGGGTCTTCTGATGCTAAATTCCAAGCCCCTGTCCGTAATCCATCGAATCACAAAGAATTTCACGACAATTGGGTATCCTGGTGGTTCTATTTGACCATCAAAACTGACAGTATATGCTAGGGACATCAAAAATATGGATATGACGCCATTCAAAAATGGGTGCCGGACACATGGATTTGTCATATGACACCAGCAAAAAAATGAGTGGCGGCCCAGTACTCCACTGGCCAACTGGAACCGCCAAAAAAAATCCAAACGTGGTGATATGGGATTACCTGGATAATTTTATAGTGTTAGCACCAATTTCCTTAATAAAATCTATCCAATTGTATAACTCACCCAATCGGTTTGTTTTATATTAATTTATTAATATTAATTCTGATAAGCTTAACAGCTATAAGATGTGCACTGTAAGTATATATCTCCAAGTCTTAACACACCGACAAAAAAAATCACGATTTATATCTATTTCGATAAAGAAAACATAATTTAAAGAAAATAGGCTCACAAAAGTGTACATCACAAATTTTTTTTTGATCTTACTTTTTTAAATTACTTAAGAAACAACTAATAATTTGTACAATCAAAAACAATATGATCCGATGACATCAAAGGTGAAACTTATTCTTCCGTGGAGAAAATCTAAACTCATGACATTTGTGTCATACGGTGTTATGGTCTTACATGTTTTTTTGTTTTTGCACTTTCTCCTCCCTAACCGTTCGCATCATCCGATCTAATACACCCTAACCATTTGTACGTATACATGATGTATTTTACGTCATAGTATTAGTTCATTCCCAACAACTAATCTGACGTTGGCATTTCACCAAGCCTCATCTGTCACTCTCAGTTTCTTATTAAAGCCAACCCGTAGATGGCGCTGTTCCACCTTACTACCCCGATTACACTTGGTTTACACGTCCACTTATTTCATTCATAGATTTTATCGTGTAAATGACACTAAAGCAAACCGGGCGGTCACAACAAGAAGTTGTGTAAAGTATCATGTGTTTTTTCGGTCTTAAGACATCTAAAAATTTTTTTTGAGTTTGGGCAAAACGTATTTTATACTTTTTGAAGAAATTCGAATATATTTGTTGTATTTTTTCCATGGTTGTTTCGTTTGTAAAGATATCTTTTACAGGGTTTTTCAAACATTGTAAAATTATAGGGGGTTCTGACCCTGATCGGTACGCGATTCCCCCTGAGTCTTCGCGTCCCGTGGTCGGTTTCCCTGAGTACATCGTACGCAACGTGGAGTTATAACGCCTTCTTGACCACATTTATAACAAAAAATGTTACGCACCTCGGACTCGCAGTCGAAGTACGTATGGCCCTGCACCTTGCAGTTCCAACACACTAAGTTTGTTGCATCCGCATATTTTCGAGGAGGAATTTTCGGACGAGCACCGCCGAACTGATAAGCAGCCAGCTGTTCATCAGATGTTTGGTACATCTCATCAAAATCCAACTCATTGGCCATATATTTAGCTGGGGTTTTATGCTCTTTTTTGGTACGTCCTGTTCTCTCCTCGGAAATGCTGCTTCGGCGTCCTTGCACACGGTCCTCAGCTGATCCAAGGAGAAAATTGGTTGAGGATAAACTAATCTTCCTATTCTTTCATTTAGATTCCTTTTTAGAATTCGCACCATTTCTACCTCCGGTATCGGAATTCTAAGCTGGAATTTCATCTTATTTATGGCGGAGAAAAAATCTTCACTACTCTCCCAGGAATTCTGCGACGGTCCATGATGTCACGTATGATTTCAAAATCAGAGCGCGTATTTCTGAACTGACGCATCAGAGCTTCCTTCAAAGCTGGCCAGTCTGGACGATAATTATTTCTCTGGAATTGCCAGAACCATTCGTGGGCAGTTCCTGAGAGAAGTAGGTGGAAATCCCTTAAAATTTCCGTCCATGGACAGGAATATTGGCTTTGCAGAGTCTCGAGACGAAAGACGAAGTCTTCAACTGTCAACGACCCTGTTTGCCCGTCAAACTTTAGGCCCCACTTATCCACCTTGATCGGAGCTTTGAATCCCGGAGGCAGATATGGGCTGAAATAAGCAGGTTGATAGTTGGGCGGAACTGGAGTGTTCAGGTTATGATGTACTTCCTGAAATCCATCAGGTTGATACATTGTATCCTGAGTTCTACGCATAGGCTCGAATTGTCTCCTACGCTGTCGTCCTACGTGCACGAACGCACTTCTACTTGGATCAGCTGTATGATTTTGGTGCGTTTGTGGCTGTATTGCAGGCGCAGGGTCATAGGAATTACCCGTCGGTCTAGAATCAGACGAATCATTTGTTGGCCCTAAATTCAAATTTTTAAGGAATCCTCCAAGTTGAGCTTGGATTTCTTCCTTCAAGGTGTTAGTTACTTCCTTCTGTATTGCCTGTTTGGTCGCAGTAAAACCTTCTACCATGGCTAAGTTTATGTAGGCCTTTAAATCCTCTGAAATCATATTTTTATCTTTGGGTCTACTTGCAGGTCTTTTTTTTTTTTTTTTTATAATTTACTCACACTCAAGGGAATATTAATACCCTTTAAATGTTTCAACACAGCGTGGGCGTGAAGTTACGGAAGAGAAAGAAGGATAGGAAAGATGTGTGGCACGATGTTCTGAGACTAAGGTGGTTGTCTCAGATTTTTTATCTCCAGGGATGGCGGCTGAACTAAAGCGGAGAATTGCCGTGCCTTATTTCTATGTCGCTTATAATTCACATTATTTTATTCGTGTTCATCCTTGTTGGGCATACTAGTTTAACTCAATCACATGTTGTTAGTGTTATGCCTAAACAACATGTAATGAGTAAACCAGCATCCCATTGATGACAATTTATAGAAGGTTTTAATGGAATTAAAGAAGACATAGACGACGGCAGGAATCGAACCTGTTATATTGAGGTCGACATGTGGTGTAAAGTTTCCATTCAAACTTCCCAACATGAAAAACTAACTTAACTTAGTCGTGGGAACATCAATTTGCAAACTCAACGTAAATTATTTAAAGTTGATGTTCCCACGATGGGTTTGCTTCTTGATTGGGACTCGACACCTCATTCGCTTTTTCCCCAATTTGAGCAAGTCAGTCTCTAACCAACCTACAACCAAGGTTATTGTTTTGATTCATTCTCGATCGTCACAAATTGGCGCAGCCGGAAAAAACGAAAGTATATAAAAAAGTAGCTGAGTAGTAGTCCAAACTTTTTTTCTCTTTTTTTCTTTCATTCTCGATCGCCCCGAAAAAAAAAACCAACAAAAAAAAAAAAAAAAAACAAAACATATAACTCGGGCCGAACTCTAACAGTGCAATGATACTCGTATGCCTATGAACAAAGTTAGACAATAAAAATAAATATATTTTGTAAATGGTATCATTCATCTACATATATGTGTGCATTAAAACAAACAAAAAAAAAAAACAAACAAAACATTTTGTATAAAATATTAAATGTCCAGTGAAGAAGACTTAAATCAAACAATAGTTCAACATAGAGCTGAAATCCATAATCAACTTTTGGAAACATCAGAAGAAGACAGCTCCGGAAAAGAAGACGAGAGAAGATCTTTAGACATAAGAAGATTACGATCCGGAAAAGCTACCACGAGACACGATAGAAGGACAAGTAAGTTAAGAAAATTAGTGTTAGATAATAAGAAATTAGATAAAAAATTATTAGATTTAGTAGAAAGATTTGAAAATCAAAGTAGTCCTTCACAAAGTTGTAATTTGGCAGAAAAAACAGAGTTGTTCAAATCAGATTTGGAATATTTTGAGAGCTATAACTCTCACTCCCCTGATTCTAGTTCAAGTGCCAGCATTTCTGTTATTAAAATGAGTACCGAGCACAAACAAACAGAAGATCATGGGAGCAAAACATTTTGTTCTGACGATTCTTTTATAGCAAGTACTCAACAAAGCGCTATGATACAATTAATTTCTAATCTCATACCGGTATTCAATGGAGAACAAACAATAAATTTGGTCTCAGAGCTACAAGCATTTTTGAATTGTTGCAGACAGGTTAAAGCTTGCATTACACAAGAGCAGGAATCAACCTTCTGCCACCTTATCCTCACAAAATTGCGAGGTAATGCTTACTTGGTTATGCAAAATTGTAGCTTCAAAACTTTCGAAGAGTTTGAAAAATTACTTCGAGGGCATTTTCTGCCCAGAAAAACATATATTCAATTATCGAACGATCTTCGACAGTGTAGACAATTTCCAATAGAAACTTTAAGTTCATTTCTATTGAGGGTGAAGAATTTAGTAGCCGAATGTAAGAGTGCTGCACAGGAACAATTTCCTGCAGATTCAAAAGCTCTGGTTACTGATTCTGAACTAGCAGCAACGTATGCTATTAAGTCAGGGGTATCAAACCCAATGATTAGACAATATGTTTTAATGTCTAAGGAAACAACGGTAAATAACTTGTGTGAAAGTCTTTTGAAGCTGGAGCTTGAGACCAATTGTTTAAATCATTATCCAGTGCATTGGCCATTTCAAAATCCAAATTATTTTCCAACAGGGCTACAAAACAGCGGGGAACAACAACCATGTCAAAATCCCTTGTTGCAAACGCATCAGAGCCTTTTAAACCAACAATTTATAGCGAATCCTTCCAATATGAATTCGAATTCATATTTTACAAGCAATGAGAGGGTCAAATGCAACTTCTGTAATAAATATAATCACACATATCAAAATTGTAAAAAAAGACAAAACACACCCTTTTGTTCAAACTGTCGGGTGTACGGACATAATAATGTTAGTTGCAGCAAAGGTCAAAGTAGACCAAACCGAATATATGAAAATGCAAACTTAAGGCCATCTGTCATGGCAACAAATTCGAATCTAAATCATAATCAATCAAGAGTCAATGAGCGAAAATGTGACTTCTGTTTAAGGGTGGGACATAGTATTTCAAATTGCTATACGAAAAAACGTTGGGATGAAAAAACTAACTCCACAAATCCAAAAAACTAAACAATTGTCGGGTGATAGAAAGTACTGTTCAATCATCCGACGATGCATCCAAAAAATGCCATGAATACTCTAAAAACGGTATAGTTGAAGTTCCAATTGATATAGGTATAAATAAAAAATTGAAGTTCTTAGTGGACACGGGATCAGATATTAGTATTATTAACGAAGACGCGTTGAGTACAGATGCAATTTTAAATCAAAGTGACGTCATCGTCATAAATGGAATTTATTCAAAGGGCACTACACTCGGTTCTATTGAAGCAAAAATTTTACTAAAACCGCCTATCAGATGTAAGCTACATGCCACCAAAAAAATTCCTAATTTGAATTGTGATGGTATTTTAGGTCAGGATATATTATTTAAGTATACGAATATTGAGGGCCCAAATAGACTTTTGAAATTTATACACAAACAAGTTCCAAAAAACGATCTGCCCATTGTTAAATCTTCTCCGAAATCACCTTCGCAAGGTGATGAAGTTGCTGAAAGAATCAAAGATTCCAATTACACGGTTTCTCAATCATCTTCGCACGATGATGGTTCTATTTATCCAACGAAATTACAAAAAAAAATAATCACATATTCTCCCAAAGGGTCCACTTTTCAAAATGATCAATCTACTTATCAAACAGAATCAGTATCTCAATCGTCTCTACCCGCAGACCCAATAGAAATTACTGATAACGTGGTCACTACGAGAATCACTACTACCATACCTTCTCGCAAAGAAGTATTTTTCAAATGTCCAATCAACATTGCTGAGGGTACTGAACTAGTGTGTCACTCTCATGAAATAAGCCCACAAATTTACCTAGCGTCATCCGTTGGCCAAGTAAAAAACAGTTCCATAGTAATAAGTTTAGCAAATATCAGCACTGATGAAATAATCTTAAAAGATATCATCATTCAATTCGTCCCACTAAAAAGTTTTATTCTAAGGAAATTAACAAAGGATGATGCAGAAAGTTCACAAAATTCTATTTATTCTATTAATACTCAATCTTCAAGTGTTAATAAAGATGAAAATCGAGTCAAAAAATTGGTTGAAGAACTTAATTTCCGAGAAGATCTTAATCCCGAAGAAAGAGCTACAATACAAGCTATATGTGAACGATTTTCCAATATCTTTCATCTTGAAGGAGAACAACTTCCGTATACAACTGCAATTTATCACAAAATTCCAACTGATAATAACAAAGTCCCTATAAATACAAAACAATACCGGTTACCGGAGGTACATAGGCAAATAATAAATGATCAAATTGATCAAATGTATAAAGATAAAATTGTGACCGATAGCAAAAGCCCTTGGAATAGTCCGCTGTTGGTGGTTCCTAAAAAAGCTGACGAAAGTGGTATTCGAAAATACAGAGTAGTCGTAGACTTTCGGAAAATTAATGATATAACAATTGGTGACGCTTTTCCGTTACCTAGAATTGACGATATTCTTGATCAGTTAGGCAACAGCAGATATTTTTCAACATTAGACCTAGCGAGCGGATATCATCAAGTACTTATAAATAAAGTCGATAGAGCAAAAACGGCTTTTAGTACAAGTACTGGGCATTATGAGTTTAACAGAATGCCATTTGGTTTGAAAGGAGCACCAGCTACCTTTCAACGCCTGATGAATCATATTCTTAGTGGTCTACAAGGAGTTAAATGTTTTGTATACCTAGATGACATTGTTGTGTACGGTAAAAATTTAAATGATCATAACAACAAACTGATTTCGATTTTAGAACGTTTAGAAAAATTCAATCTGCAACTTCAACCTCGAAAGTGCCATTTTCTCCGACGAGAGATTGTTTTCTTAGGTTATAAAATTACTGAAATGGGAGTCCTTCCAGACGACCAGAAAATAAAAAGCATCAATCAGATACCGTACCCTACAAATGTTAAGGAAATCCAATCATTCTTAGGGATGGTAAATTTCTATAGAAGGAGCATTCCAAATTTTTCCAAATATGAAAAGCCACTACGAGATATTACACGTAAAGATAGAAAATTCTGTTGGAATGCAGAATGTGAAAAATCTTTTAATATTTTGAAAGAAAAATTAACTAATCCACCTGTTCTGATATATCCAGACTTTGCTAAGGAGTTTGACCTTTCCACTGACGCTAGTGGAACCACAATAGGGGCTGTTCTGTCTCAGAAAAAAGAGGGCTTAGATATGCCCATTGCTTTTGCTAGTAGAATTTTAAGTCCAATAGAACGTCGGTATTCTACAATCGAAAGAGAAGCATTAGCTATGGTTTGGGCAGTAAAGAATTTTAGATGCTATCTGCTAGGCCGAAAATTTACACTTTATACAGATCATAAACCTTTAATTCAATTTTTCAAAATAACCAATGAGTCAACAAGAATTACAAATTTTAAATTCAAGTTAGCGGAATATGACTTTGTTATCAAACACAAACCAGGAAAACAAAATGTTGTAGCTGATGCCCTTAGTCGCTTGGGTCCACATAGTGCACAAAGTCTAAATATTCGGGTCGTAACTAGAGCTCAGGTTCATAAGGCTCAAGAAATTAAGGCAACTGATGAAATTAACTCAAAGAAAAATACAGCAACAGAAACTACAAACAAGTTTCAAAATGATAGTATAATTAACAAATCAAAGAACTCGAATAATCCCGACAGTAGCGACGACTCCTTTTTTGATGAAAATATCAGTGACGATGAAGAGCCAGTTGAAGATGATCAGGGACGTCGAAAATATGTTATTTTACAAGACATGGAGAAAATTAACAAGGTTCTCCAAAAATACCATGACTCTCCATTAGGCGGTCATCAAGGAGTCCTTAAAACATATCTCCGTATACGACCGCATTTTAGATGGAAAAATATGTTCGAAATAATAAAAAAATACGTTAAAGGTTGCAAAAAATGCCAGGTTAATAAAAAAACAAAACATACTATTATGCCTATGATGATATCAGTAACCTCAAAAAAACCTTTTGACAAAGTGTTTATGGACATAGTGGGTCCACTGCCGACAACAGTGCAAGGCAACAAATATATTTTGACTTTCGCTGATGACCTCACAAGGTTCATGGACTGCTATCCACTGCCAAATGGCGAAGCTGAAACCGTCGCAAAGGTTTTCTTTGATGAAATAATATGTAGATATAAAATTCCTAAGCAGCTTCTGACTGATAGAGGGGCCAATTTTTGCAGCGACCTTTTCAAAAAATTGTGCAAATTTCTAAAAATAAACAAACTAGAAACAACTGCTTATCATCCGCAGACTAATGGAGCACTTGAACGGAATCATGGTCCTCTGATAGAATACTTACGATCCTTTTCGAGTGCTAATCCAGCAGATTGGGATACATGGCTTCGTCAGGCCATGTTTGTCCACAATAACACTCCTCATGCTAGTACAAAGCTAACACCGATGGATGTGTTATTTGGTTTTACCTCAGAGATACCAAATGGTATTAAAAAACATCCTGCTCCCATTTACGATGACGAAAACTATTTTTTTCACTTAAGGCATAAATTACAAAAGACGTATCAACAAGCAAGAATAAATTTAGAAAACAGTAAGACTAAATCGAAAGAGAATTATGATAAAAAAATTCACCCACATTCATTTAAGGTAGGAGATAAAGTTCTCCTTCAGGACATGGCTAGAAAAAACAAGTTATATTCCTTGTTCTCAGGACCTTTTGAAGTAAGACAAATTCATAACGATGTTAATACAACTATATTAAGAGGGACAAAACTAGAAAAAGTTCATAACAATAGACTCAAGCCTTTTTTTGAAAACACTTAACTAATTTACAAAAAAAAAAAAGGGTTTAAGCCATGTTTTCCATTTTTGTTTAATTCTTCTAGATTCGAATTCAAATACATTACGAAAATGTGGCGAAATCAAGGCATATTATTACTTTTGCTTACATCCTTATACTATACCATCTTACCATCATTCTTAATTATGGCACAAGAGAATGAAAAAGTAAGCGTACATCAGCTGGATTGTGCTGTAGGAGTATTTTTTGACAGCATTGGAAATGTAAGAGTAATAAGTAGCCATTGGACTATTTACGTTTATTACAACATGTCAACATATTGGCATGAGCTCGGAGAACTGAAGAAATACATAAGTCGTATGGAAAAAATTTGTACGAATGAAGAATTACATCGGCGACATTGCATGCCAACAGCTGGAGCCATTCGACATCGACTAGATATTATAGAAGAAAACAATATTATACTGTATTCCTTCAATTCCGAAAAGTACGAGAGACCAAGAGCAAGGCGTTCTCCATTTGACATTGTTGGAAACATAGCCCACGGTTTGTTTGGAGTTTTAGATAACGAATATGCGACCCATATAGAAGAACAAATAACTAAAATTCAAACGAACGAAAAACATTTCTCAGAATTACTGAAAAAACAAATTTCTATAGCTGACTCAACTACCAACATTCTAAAGCGCACAACTGTCCAAATAAACCACCAGTTCGAAGTTTTGAACGACTATCTAAAGTCAACCGAAAAAAATATAACCGATCAGCTTATGATTAGTGAGCAGGAGCGTGATTTGTCTTCCCTTGTCTCGTATTTAATACTCATACTAACCAATTTTGAACGACTACAGGGAATATTGTTAGATGTTCTTTTAGATTTGAAACATGCAAAAATAAGCCCACAAATAGTTACCCCAAAACAATTGACAGAACAACTACTTTATATTAGAAGCCATCTTTCGGGAATCTTCAGGCTACCTCAGGGAACTGCAGTAGATTACTACAAAAAGGACGTGTAATGGAAGACAGTGTAGTTTTTGAAATACGGTTGCCATTACTAGATTTCGAAGACTATCAACTTTTTAGACTCATTTCCTTCCCATTTTCCCATAAAAACTTAGTTTATTTGGTAGAAACATCTTCCCCTTATTTAGCGATTTCCTTGACACGGGATAAATATTTTCCGATTACAGATATAGAGTTTAACCTTTGTAAAAGCTTTTTACCAAACGAATATTTTTGCGAGAACCACATGCCTACATTTAGCAAAACTTCTAATCAAAGTAACTGCGAGGTATCATTACTAAACCATAAATCAATTAACCTTCAAGAATGTAACTTAAATGTAATTTCAAATTCACCACAAAACTTTTGGAAGAGACTTTGGAATCCAAATTCTTGGATTTTTTCAGTAAAAAATAATATAACAGGACATCTCATATGTAATCAAACATCCAGTAGTCACACTGTGTCAGGTTGTGGAGTATTAACATTTAGATCATCTTGTGCGTATAAACTCCCAACCATGCAAATTAAAGGTCATCCTGATTATAATAAAACTATTTACAACGCCTTTATTCCTAGTACTAATATAAGTACATGGGATTTAGAGGGCACAGAAATAGAGATACGTGAACCCCCTAAGGTTTTTGAAGTAAACCATACTGAGTTCAACAATCTTAAGGCCAATATAAGTGAAGCTCTTGAAAACTCTAAAGAATTTTCGGTAACGGCCAGTCTTCATGATTACAATCATTATGCTTTAAACTTCTTGCTGCTCACAAGCATTATTTTATTATTTATAATGTTTTATCGAATAAAACATAAGAATGCACAATTTTTACAAAGGCCAAGGCCAAGACCCAGAAGGAAACCAAAACTTGGGGATTCACATGCTGTGTTTGAGGTTGCATCCGATACTTGTTGAAATAAAAAAAAGGGGTTCGATTTTGTTTGTTTGTCTGTCTGGTATTCATCTGTTTTCATAGGTACATCTAAAAATTTTAGTGATTCTAAGTGAAAGAAAAACTTAACACATACAGTTATTTGAATTTTGTTTTAAATTTTGAAACAACACTGTTTATCTGCCAATAATAAAGGAGAGGTGAAATGGAAATTAAAACAAAAATAATAAATAAAATTTGTTGAAATTATCCTTTGTAATATTTATATGTATAAGAAAAAATTAAAACAAATAAATTAAAAAAAAAAATTTAAATCAAATTAAGAATGTACCTACTTATATGAAATAGAATATAAGATAATGTTAAAAAAAAAAAAAAAAAAATAAAAAAAAAAAGCAAATCGTAAAGCATATTTTGTATATCCAAAAACAAAAGATTTAACAAAAATGTTCAAATATTTAAAAATGCTTAGTTGTTGAAATAATAATAGAAGCAATATTTTTTAAAAAATGTATATAAAAAAAAAAAAAAAAAAATATATATATATTTATATAAATTTACATTGAAGACACATTTATTTATGTACATAATGTACATATTCAAAAGGCAAATTTTATTAATTAAGTAAAACTATTGATAAACCTAGGAATATTTAAAACAGCATACTACATATTACTAAGAATTAATATAGTACATATAACAAACTAAGATAGTAAGTACTATCAAATAAAAAGCTAAAATGCATTTAAACATAAAAAAAAGAGAATTTTTCTTATTAAGCACAGATTGAAATGATTATTGTAATTTAAAAAATATAATACCTACATGTACTTGCACTTATTTAAAAATACATACACCTAAACAAACGTGTATTATTATTGTTATAATAAAAGCCAACAATTAATTCCTTTTAAATACAAACGAAAAAATAATAAAAATACTACATTTATAAAACATTGTAAAATAAATTTAATAAAATAAAATAAAATAAAATAAAGATTTCTTCTCAAAAAAGGGAAGGAGTATGTGGTGTAAAGTTTCCATTCAAACTTCCCAACATGAAAAACTAACTTAACTTAGTCGTGGGAACATCAATTTGCAAACTCAACGTAAATTATTTAAAGTTGATGTTCCCACGATGGGTTTGCTTCTTGATTGGGACTCGACACCTCATTCGCTTTTTCCCCAATTTGAGCAAGTCAGTCTCTAACCAACCTACAACCAAGGTTATTGTTTTGATTCATTCTCGATCGTCACAGACAGGCGAGCACACAACCATCGTGCCACGGCCACCCTTTGAGATAAACTTTCTAGAATGTTTCTAGAACTACCAAAGTGTAACGGAGTGGCTGAAGTTGGTCTTGTATCGGGAGCTCTACATGTTGGTACCCTAACAGTATTGTATAAGGAATCGATACTTTCCCTAGGAGGTATTATTCCTGTTCCCATACCGCTAAGTTGACTATAAGATGGAGTAGAAACTGAAGTAGCAGCGCTGCCGGCTTCAGCGTCAACGTCATCAACATCATCAGGTTGAGCTCCAGAACTAACGGCTTGATTGGAATCAGATCGGATATGCCTATCGGAATTGAGAGGAGAATGCATAACACGCTGTCTAGTGGTATGATCTAAACTTTGACTCACTGACCTAGTTATTCTAGTTAGATCTCTGATTTCAGCATTCCAGATCAAACAGTTTATTCGATCTTCTTCTTCTTTGTTTGAGAGCGACATAATTGAAATTTCGAAAATCGACCCAAAATTCAACAAAAACCAGCAAAAAAAACGGAAATTTAAAACTATTTGGTGAGTTTTCAAAAAAAATACTAAATTAGAAAAAAATCTTGTAACAAAAAGAATTTAAGTTAATTTCTTTTTAACTTTGCAAAATTAGTGTTTGTATTATCAAAACTTTTTGATTTTAGCAAACAAAATAAAAACGAATTAAACAAAACTATTTGATTTTAGCAAACCAAATAAGAACAAAATTAAACAAAACTATAAATTAAAACTAACAAAAATAATTTAACGAAGAAACAATAACGAAACCAATAGTTGTTTCTTACGTAACCAAAAACAAAAAAAAAAGATAATCTTAACACAAAAACTTTTCTAAAAAAACTATCCTAGAAAGATTTGTATTTGTATCTTCAAAATTCGCTTTCTTTAAAATTGAAGTATTTTTTCTTATAAAGAAAAATAACTAATTTTATAAAAGAAAACTTGCAAAAAAAGTAACTAAGTTAGAAAAACAAAAAAATATAACTAAATATGTTTCAATGGTATTGAAACGAAAAGTTTGGTAGAAACGAAAAAAGAAACAAATAATGCAAAATAAACAATTAAATAAATAAATAACAAAAACTAATAAATCTTACTTTATACTTAAGAAAACAAGTATTTTTCCTTTGAAAAGTAACAAAGTAGATCCTCTAAATGAATTTTTCAAGAACTAAACTTTCAAAAAAAACGAAGTAAATAACTAAACTGACAAAAAATAATAAATTTCTTCACTTGAACCTAAGGCTTTACTAAGTGTATTCTTAGATTTGTTTTTCATGAGCATACGGGGTGCTTCAAGTAGCTTCTCGGTGGTTTATTTGACTTATGGCATAATCCTACTAACGACATAATTTTTTACTAAGACTTCAGACGGACTAACGAACTTCCTTGGTGTGGTGAGATAAACTGGGAAAAAGAGTAGAAACACTAACAGAGACATTACTAAGTGTTACTCTCCGTTCCCGCAATTCTAGTCTGTCCCTAGGACTTTGCTAAAAGACTTGAAACGGTGAGTCACACTTGACAAACAAATAGTTAAAAAAAACTGAGAAGAATTGTTGGAACGGTGCATCGATGTTCGACGACTCGTCAAACACGGTCACTGCGTCCAAAAAAAAAACCTAACAAGACAAGACAAAATGATAAGAAACTGAAAATTGAAATAGAAAAGTAAAAAAATATAAGGAAAGGATTAGGGAAAAACTAGACAAAAGACGTTATCTTTCGCCATTGTAAGTCATCAAGAGTTCGTCGCAATACAACTAGGTATGTCTGTGACTTTCCTGCTGCAGACTTACGAACCTTTCAAACTGTACAGTAACTCCAGATAAAACGTCAAACAAAAACTAACCGCATTCGCTATGAACTTCCAAGAAATCGTCGCAATACTCCTAGGTACGTCCGAGACCTTCCTGGTGCAGACTTATAGCAAAGTTGGTTGAGGACTTTTACAACATAAAAGGACTGAAACAAGGACTACAAAAGATAAATTGTCAGAAAAACGTTCCAACTAGGTTGGAAAACCGCTTTAACGACGTTGGGCGCCATTTTTGTTGCGAGGCAAGAGGAGCGGAGGATTGTTGGTATTAGGGATAGGTAGGAAAAAGGATAGGATAGGAAAATGGAAAAGGAAGAGGTCAGAAAAGGGATGGAATGTCAAATTTCAGGGGACGCGGCCTGCTTGCTATGCACGGCAGTTAGCTCGTCGGACGGGGGGGATCTTGCCCCTGAAATTCAACTTCACCTACAACAAAAAACACAAATCAGGCCAGAGAAAACTATCAAACGACAGCGGACGAACTATCACCACACCAAGGCGCTGCTGGTGACGTTGCAGCGTGGCCTTAACCCACCCAACCATGGAAATCCGCGGCCATAGTTAGATTTCCCCTAAAGGCAGATGATCGCGTTCAGATCATACCATCTTCACCAGAGTAGCTTTGCTACTATCCACACCCCCTAAAAATTACATCTTTAAAACGTCATGATTTCTTTTACGAAATCAAAGAAAACCAAAAAAAATTTCATCTAAAGAGACGTTTTGTGAAGTTTTATTAATTTTTAGAAAGAGATAGTAGCCTAGCATAACAAACTTTTTCTTAATTTATGTAGATTTAATAAACGATTTTTTTCTCTTTTACAGATGAAAATTTACACTTAGACCAGAAAAAAACCAGAAACAGGTGAGAGATTCGTTTCTCAAAGGACTATCATACAACCCCACAAAGTAAAACAAACGCATACACTAAATTCCCTACCTGCTTAGAGCTCTGAGGAGGTGGACTGCAACAACAACAAAAAAGAACCGAACGACAAAGAGAAGGGAGTAAAGAAAATGACGGGCCCTGAAAACCAAACTTTTCACTTACAAATATATTTAAACTATAAAGAAAAATGGGAATATAGAAAAAAAAAGGAGTAAAAAAAATTATAAATATTAATAATATAAAGAATTATTCTATGAAACTAATAACAAAAAAAACTTTTATCCACCAAAAAAACTTCACGTCTCGTATTTTAAAATTATCATTCGTTAATGCAAAAAAAAAGGAACCAAAAACTTACTAGGTCCTTATAAGGTAACTTTTAATGAAGATTACGATAATTCGTACTTGTTGAAAAATTTAACTTTTAATTTTTTTGTATGTGTAATGATAATTGCATATATCACTTTATGATTTTAAGTTATTTTAAGTTTTGTTATACTATATTTTCAATTTTGTTTTCTTTTTTCTTTAATTTATTTCCTAGGATCACCTGGCAACCCTATGAGAGGGTTTTCTGGCTGCGTAATTATCAATCCAGCTCCAACTGGGTCTTCTGATGCTAAATTCCAAGCCCCTGTCCGTAATCCATCGAATCACAAAGAATTTCACGACAATTGGGTATCCTGGTGGTTCTATTTGACCATCAAAACTGACAGTATATGCTAGGGACATCAAAAATATGGATATGACGCCATTCAAAAATGGGTGCCGGACACATGGATTTGTCATATGACACCAGCAAAAAAATGAGTGGCGGCCCAGTACTCCACTGGCCAACTGGAACCGCCAAAAAAAATCCAAACGTGGTGATATGGGATTACCTGGATAATTTTATAGTGTTAGCACCAATTTCCTTAATAAAATCTATCCAATTGTATAACTCACCCAATCGGTTTGTTTTATATTAATTTATTAATATTAATTCTGATAAGCTTAACAGCTATAAGATGTGCACTGTAAGTACAGTGATCCACAAAAGTCTGCGTACAATGAAGATATTTTTTAAAAATTGCTGTTATTCACAAATGTAAAGTGAATTATTTAAAAAAAAGGTATTTTTCATTAAAAGAAATTTACCACGTTTTTATTTTCAACAAAAAAAAATAAAAAAACAATATTCGTATCACAAAAAATTAATAAAAACAAAATAAATCTCTGAAATTCTTCCACAAAAGTCTGCGTACAGGTGAATATTTCTTGCATTACACTTTCTTTAAGTATCGATAAATTTGTTTTTGCATAATATGATTGTTTGTTTATTTTTAATCGTTCTAAACGCGTATTGCAAATCATTGTCTTCGTTTTTTTTTTTTTTGAAAGCAAAAAATGGCAAATAAAGAGTTAAGTTTGAGTGAGGAGCAGTTGATTTATTAATCTTTACGTTAAACAAAAAAAGTCATATAGTGAAATATCAAAAATAACCTGAAGAGCTCGGTCAACGATACAGAGAACGGTAGATCGCTTTAGAAACGGAGGACAGATTAAATCGGAGACAAGATAAGGCCGACCTTCGAAGCTCTCCGAAAGGGATAAGCGTGTGATCAAGCGAATGGTGGAGCAAGATCACTTTATAACGGCTAAGACTATAAGCACATGGCTCGAAATATATCTCGACTGAAAAGGTAAAGTATCTTAAGTCAATTTTGATGATTTTTCAGGAGAGCAAAAAAACACTTCAAAGCTGTATCCCAAAAAATCTTTTAAATATAGACTTTATTCAACAAAGCATTTATATGTAAAATTTTATGATCTTTTTTTTTAAATTATTTTCAAAAAGATATTTTTAATATTTTGGTCGTTATGAGGAAAAATATGACTTAAGATAGTTTGGCTTTTCTATAAATTGAATTTTATATTAATTTCCAAAATCTTAAGTTGAGATAAGATATTTTGCCTTGCGTTTTCGAAGGACGTTTTCAATTCTTATGTCCATTTAAGATGAGTTGCGTGTGCAAAAGTGGAAAAAAAGAGATTTAAGATGATATCTGGTGGTTTTTATTTAAGTCGTATATGAAAAAGTCACATTTGTTCTATAGAGCTTTAATAATAATAAAAAAATAATAACTAATAAAGACTTGAATTTCTTTAAAAAAAAGGCTATAAAATCACATTTGGTTCACAGAATAGAAACAATTTAGTTTTATTCAAATAATTTATTTAAAAAATATTAAAATAAAATATGAAATAAATTATTAAATTATTTAAAAAAAATCATTGATCATTGTAAAAAGTGTTACATGAAAACATATTTTTAAAAGTCAAATTAATAATAACAAAAAACTATTGGAAAAAGTTTACCTAAGGGACCCAAGGGGAGATAGGAGAAATTGAAAATTGGTTTTACCTCCGAAACTAACGGTATCCCACCCGTAGTGTAAGATCTTATTTATCTCGAAAACGGCTCTCATGATTTTGATAAAATAAAATTTTTGAATAACATGTTATTAACTGTACCTGTCATAAAACCGTTTTTTTTTTAAGTGAAACTTCTTTTCCGGCGTTGGGGGTAAAAAAATTTCTATGCATCTGTCAGTGACGTGTCAAAACGACACGCTATCAGTCAAAGACAGCGACATGTAAGGAAGTTTTACTTCTACCGCGCGTACGTCAGTACACACAACCTTTTTCTTTTTATTTTCGACTTTCTCATTAACGGTTCTAACGATTTAAACCATTTTTTTAGCAGGAGCCCCGAAGCTTAAAATGATATTTTATATAAGAACATTAGTAAAAATATTTTTTGGATTTAAAAAAAAAAAATCTAATTTTGTTTTTTGAAAAATCAATACCTCCAAAACAAGTGAAACGATTATTTTTTTAAATTATTTCAATGGCACAAAATTTTATTTGAACGAGTACGACCGACGTTAAAGCTGATTTAATATGAAACTAAGTTAAATCAACGATTTAGCAAATTTTATTCGAATATAGCATCATACAATATCTATATGTATCTACCCTTTTAATAAAGTTAAAATCATCGTAAGAATATCGTGCTTTTAGAAACGCCACAAAAGGTTTGTTTATTTAGTTTTTTGCACGAACTGTTAATGTTTTCGGTGTGTTCAGAAGCAATTTATTAAGAATTCCTTTAGTACGATACTAGTTGGAAAATGTTTTAAACTAAGAATGAGTTACTAAACTACTTTCAAATTAGCAAATTGTTAGATAGTATCATACAAAGAAATTAAAAATAATAGGTTTTTTGACATTTTGCGCCAGTCTTTTTAGAACTATTCGACAATACTACTACGTACCTAATTACTTAAAATTGGTATCCCAAATTGTATTCTTGAAAAACTTTGAAGAAATTTCTATCATAAAAATTCTTTTAATAATAAAACTGCTTTTGAGCTAAGTGTGAATAAATTCTTAGTTTTCTGGAAATCAGGCGGCAATTTCATACATTTGAACATTTTTATCTAATTAAATCCATGTTTTATATTTATAAAATGTATTTTTAATTCCAAATTCGTGCAATTCACACATTTCAACTCTTTTTTGTTGTATACGTATGTGTTTCATTTCTAATAATTTTTCAATCGCGTATGAAACAAAACTTAATGAAAAAATAAGAAAAACGGTCGTACAAAAGGCAATCTAGAAACAAAATACGCTTAAAAATATCTTATGTCCTTTTTCTTACGGAAATTGTTTTAGGTTTGCAAACGGTAAAATATCCTATGACTACTTAGGGAGCGAAAAATTTCAGTTTTAAATTTAAAAATTCATCTTATGTTCACATAAGATGATTTGCGTTTTCACATTTTTTTGGAATTTTTTTAAGGATTTTATCTTATGTCGGCTTAAGGATGACTTTTGTTCCTGTTTGCACGCGCGAAAATATCTTAAGTCAACTTAATATGATTTACGATTTCACAATAATAAAAAAGTCTTAAGCCAATATAATCTTAAGTCTATTTAAGGTTTTAAAATTAAGCAGAACACACAATCTTATGTGGACTTAAGATATTTTACCGCGTGTAGAGATGTGTCTTTTGAACATAAGATGAAGTTGTTTTTGTCTATAAAAAAGCACAGGAGTGAGATAGAAGGAAGCCGATAACACAGAACTGTAGCCTTTTAAAATGGCAATAAGGATCAACAAAAAAACGCGAAATATCTTATGTCGACTTAAGATACTTTACCTTTTCAGTCGAGATATAACAACAATACAGTGCATCCAGAAACGGTAAGAAGAGCTATTGTTCAAGAGGGGTTTAAGTCACGCATACCCAGGAAAAACCATTGGTCAGTAAAATAAAGAGAAATAAACGGCTAGCATTTTCAAAAGAGTATGTTTACAAGCCTCCGGACTTCTGGCGTAAGGTTATATTCTCCAGCGAATCAAAATACAACATTTTTGGTTCTGACCGTCTTTTGAGGGTGTGGCGACGACAAAACGATGCTCCTAATCCCAGATGCACAATTAAGACTGCCAAGCACGGTGGTGGAGGTGTTATGGTTTGGGGCTGCATGGCGTCTTTAAAAGTCAGTAAGCTGGAAGTAATAGAAGGATCAATGGATCAATATGTATACATCGTTATCCTCAAAAGAAATTTGAAAACAAGTGCTGAAATTCTGGGTATATCCAATGACTATTACTTCTAGCAAGATAATGACCCCAAACATACCGCCCATAATCGCGCATGTCGCTGGCATATAACAATCCCCACCTGCTACGAACCCCACCAGAGAGTCCAGATATTAACCCTATCGAGAACTGCTGGGATGAATTGGAAAAAAAGATCCGAATCCACGATATCCGCAAAAAGGCGCAGTTAAAAGAAGCCTTTTTGCCTGAATGGAGTAAGATCAATAGTTCTTATACAGAAAAACTGGTAGGGTCAATGCAAAACCGTTTGAAAGAAGTTATAAGGCTAAAAGGGTATCCGACAAAATATTAACAGCGAAAGTAGTACAAAAAAATAATTATTTGTCTATATTAACTAACTTTTTTCAATTTCTGTTACAGCTGTACGCAGACTTTTGTGGAAGAATTTCAGAGGTTTATTTTGTTGTTATTAATTTCTTCTTGTTATGAATAATTGTTTTAATTTTTTTTTTGTTGAAAATAAGAACCTTGTACATTTCTTTATTAAAAAATATTTTTTTTTTTCAAACAAATCACTTTAAATTTGTGAATAACAGCAGTTTTTAAAAATATTTCTTCCTTGTACGCAGACTTTTGTGGATCACTGTATATATCTCCAAGTCTTAACACACCGACAAAAAAAATCACGATTTATATCCATTTCGATAAAGAAAACATAATTTAAAGAAAATAGGCTCACAAAAGTGTACATCACAAATTTTTTTTTGATCTTACTTTTTTAAATTACTTAAAAAACAACTAATAATTTGTACAATCAAAAACAATATGATCCGATGACATCAAAGGTGAAACTTATTCGTCCGTGGAGAAAATTTAAACTCATGACATTTGTGTCATACGGTGTTATGGTCTTACATGTTTTTTTTGTTTTTGCACTTTCTCCTCCCTAACCGTTCGCATCATCCGATCTAATACACCCTAACCATTTGTACGTATACATGATGTATTTTACGTCATAGTATTAGTTCATTCCCAACAACTAATCTGACGTTGGCATTTCACCAAGCCTCATCTGTCACTCTCAGTTTCTTATTAAAGCCAACCCGTAGATGGCGCTGTTCCACCTTACTACTCCGATTACACTTGGTTTACACGTCCACTTATTTCATTCATAGATTTTATCGTGTAAATGACACTAAAGCAAACCGGGCGGTCACAACAAAATTCGTCCTTCCCTTGGATATATTCCCAGTGAAGGATGAAAAAAAAAATCGCCCGTAGTTATCCACCATCTACGAAAATGAACATTTTGATTTTGGAGACTTTTACATTTACTCAATTGAGGTGAATATGGGCTTTGATGCCAAAATCCATAAGAATTGACCTGTCAAACCACTTAGTTCAATTCAACCCGAGTTTATATGAGTGGAGAGTTGGAAAAGTCGGTTGAAATGACTTTTGATGTCTCTCTATTAATTTTTTTCTCATTGGCTTTTCCTATAGAAAACGACAAGATGGATGCCACAGCCACAGACTAACAAAAAAATAGATGACATAGTCCACAGACTAACAAAACGATGACATCATACAATAAAATCACCATCGCCATTTGCAACAAATACGTACAAGAAGACGGAGCAACAAATTGGTAAGTGTTTTAATTTTGTCAATTAATTATTTTATTTTAGTTGGATTCTATTGTTTTTATATGTTAAAATAACTTTAAATTGCACTATTAATCATTTTTATGTTATTTCAGATTGTTTTTAGAGGTTGGGTACTGGCCTAATAGAAGTGAAAGCAGCTGGGCGAATTGATTCGACTCGCAAGTAAGTATTTACATTATTTTATTTTGAATCAATTATTTCCATTGGTTTTTTTTTTATTTTTATTTTTCTGCTTTCAGATTATCAACAAGCCACAACACAAGAACAATACAGACGGAAGCAACAAGCATCCAGATTATCGGCTCGATTTATCTTGAGCTAAAGGAGATATTCGGAGGAGACGAATATTGGTCACCCAGGATAATTTAATCATTTTTGCACAGTGGGGAGCAACCCACGCTATGCCGGGCTAAGGCAAAGCAAATAATTTAACGGGACGCTAAAACCTCCGTTTATTTTTAGCGACGCCGACTTATTTTGTTCCTGTTGCCGAGCCGCTGAATACAGGTATTATTAAAATGAACTTGGTTATTGTTTTGTTTACTAATATTTTTTTTTCTTTCAGATTAACTTTCACCAAAACATCTTATAGCCACCGAGGAATACTATCTATGAAAGGACTTTAACATACAGGATAAAAACAAGATTGGTGAGCTACGTAATATATAAGATTTGATAATTATCTAACAAATGAGACCAATAAATAAGTAAATTAAAATAAATAAATTAAAAAGCCTAAAACTAATAGTGTAAATATCACAGTTGGAAAATATATAGTTAATAAGTAAATATCACAGTTAAGAAAATTTATTACTATGTAAATATCACATGGTTTTTGATCATTTCGGATTCTTGTTAGTATCTATTATCACAGGTTAATAAAGTTAGTAAATAAATAGTTAGTAATAAATAAAATTTAGGTTGTTTAGTAAATAAATGATTAGTAGTAACTAAAACTAAACATTTTGGATAACTAAATAAATAACATTAAGAGACAATTACATAGCATGCAATAAATAATTACTAAAAAAAAAGATTTTAGTTGTTTTTAATTTACATTTTAACAGGAATTTTCAGGTACAGAGTGACAATTGGTATTTTTATTAAGATTGTTTTGAACTTATAGACTATATCAGGTACTTCGTGCGGGTTGTAAACATAAATTAAGTTAATATTCAAACAAAAAGTAAAATAAAGTGATTACGTGCATATACAAAAAAACATTTACGGATATTTACGCAAAAGGATTTCACAAAGTGGTCTTTCGGTTTTGACTTGGGCCAGTGTTTTCGGATATGAATTTGTGGTTTAATTAAGTGATTTATTATTGCTTGAGATCTTTTGCATGAAATATGCCGATCTTTTTACCACTCAAATTCTCTAACTCAAACATATGTGATCCTACTTGTTTTGAAATTCGGCATTTGACAAATTTTGGTGAAAGTTTAGCCGATAAATTCTTCGTTGAATCACTCAACACAAAATTTTTTCGGTAAACTTCTTGTCCGGGTAAATATCTTACAATTTTTGTACGAGCGTTATACGTCTTTGCTGATTTTTCGTTCGTTTTCAAAATATTTTGGCGAATTTGGTTTCGTATGCACTGCAATCAATTTTGTCGGGGAATGGTTAACAGCTCGTTATCGTCTACCGCGTTCAGTTTTCGTGCCAGTTCATAGCTGCTACCATGTGTCATCATATTTGTCCCGAATAAGGCATAATACGGTGACACACCAGTAGAACTATGAACGGAACTCCTCAAGGCACACGCGATATCGCTGAGGTGAACATCCCATTCTCTTTGATCATTTTTGAGATAAGAACGGATAGCTGCTAATACTGAACGGTTAACCCTCTCCGACGCATTCGATTGCGGTGCATAGTAAGCAGTTTTAAAGTGCCTAATGCCGTACTTGGTCAAAAAGTTTTGAAATTCTTTTGCTAAGAACTGTCGTTCATTGTCGGAATGGATTATGTTTGGAACTCCAAACACGTTAAAAACTTCTTGTTGCAAAAATCGTATGACGCTATTAGCATTTGCGTTTTTCAGCGCTTTTAGCAAAACAAACTTCGACAAATGATCTAAGACGACAAACACGTACGCATTACCAGACTTTGACCTGGGGTAAGGCCCTAAAAAGTCTATATATAATTTCTCAAATGGACGATTGGAACAATACGAGGTGACGATAGGTGGACGAGACACTTGATTAGACGCTTTACTTTGTTTACATACAGAACAGTTTGACACATATTCACGTATTTGTACGGTCATATTTGGCCAGTGAAAATGCAACTTTTGGAGGATTATGAGCCTTTCTTATAACTTCTTCTGTAAGACCAGAAGGTATCCACAAAAGCCAAGAATGCTCAAGCATGGGTTCTCCGTTTTCGCTTCTAAAGGCGCGTTTATAAACAAAACCGTCTTCTATTTTCAAATCGGGGAGCGCTTCAGAATTCGCTTTTATTGTCTCAACAATCAGGCTCGTGTACTCTTCTGATCGGAATTCTTCGGAGTCTAAGTCAATTAGAGGAGCTACATACATCAGCAATAACCAGCGAATCTACGTGTACCCGAGAAAGAGTATCCGGCACGACGTTAAGGCTGCCCTTTCGATGTTGTATGTCGAAGGCATACGACTGCAGCAGCAAACTCCATCTGGCTAATTTACCACTAAAATCTTTCATGCTCATTAGCCAGCGGAGACTGGAGTGATCCGTGATTACTGCCTTCGACATACGGCCTGAACTTTTGCACAGCCATCACTGCAGCCATGCACTCCTTCTCGGTTACACTGTAGTTGTGGGAAAAGTACGCGATTGGGACCTCCTCATCTTCCTCGTTTCTTTGGAACAGTACAGCACCGATTCCAGCATCCGACGCATCGCATTGGATATAAAATCTTTTTGCGAAGTCCGGGTGCGAAAGAACCGGCGCTTTGGTCAACGCTTTCTTTAGATCGTCGAACGCTCTCAGCGCTGCGTCAGTCATTATGAACTTTTCGCTCCTCTTTTTCAGCAGGTCAGTTAGAGGAGCAGTCAGACTAGAGAAATCTTTTATGAATTTCCGATACCACCCTGCTAAGCCAAGCAACCGCCGAACCTGCCACGGGATTTTGGGAATAGGGAAATCCACTATTGCCTCCACCTTAGCAGGATCGGTTTTAAGCTTTCCACCACCAACTATGAAGCCCAAGTACTTCAGCTCTTTGAAGCAAAACTTGGATTTCTTCATGTTGATGGTTAAATTAGCTCTGCGTAAGCAGTCGGCTACTTCGCTTAACAAGCTAATATGCGTCTCAAAATCCGGCGCCATGATGAGCAGATCATCCAGATACACAAAGACACGATCCCTGAGTCGTGCAGGAATCATCTTGTCCATTAACTGGCACAACCTTTGGGCGGCATTACACAATCCAAAGGGCATGACAGTGAATTGGTACAAGGGTCTTCCCGGTACCGCAAAGGCAGTCTTTTCCCTACTCCGTCTCTCCAACGGTATTTGCCAGAATGCTTCTTTTAGATCGATACTACTAATGTAGTACGTATCCGGTAGTCGGCTGATGAGCCCCTCGATATGGGGGAGAGGATTCGCGTTTTTCTTCGTCAGTGAGTTCACCTTACGAGAATCTAAGCAAAGTCGATTTTTGCCAGGTTTTCGTAAGAGAACCACTGGCGAACACCACGGACTCTCGCTCTCCTCGATAACGCCGAGGCTCAACATCCGATCTAACTCTTCATACAATATGGCTTGTACCGCAGGTGAGACGGGGTAGTGACGCTGCTTTACAGGGAGCGCATCTCCAGTATCAATGACGTGCTCCATCAGCGCCGTCTTTCCTAGACCATCTCGGTCGAAACACAAAAATCTCTGCCTGACTGCATTCAGTCTGGCCCGCTGATCAGAGTTCAACTGATGAGCGTCCGAAGAATCTAATTCTTCGTCAACCGAGATACTTCCTATAATATTTGGGGCTAACTGAAAGGCTCTCCAGAAATCTACCCCAAGGCAGATCTCCTGGTCCAAATTTGGAACGAGATAAAAAGTTATTTCCTCTAGTTTGTCTTTGTATCGTACTTTAACATCGATCTTCCCCACTATCGACTGACTTTTACCGTCAGCAGTCTTTACTCCAGACACAAAAGGAATAACTTGACATTGGAGCTCCGTAGCTAGCTGCATACAGTTTTTGCCGAGAATGCTTACGCTGGCTCCGCTGTCAAGCAACCCGAAAACTTCTTTTTCACCTAATTTGATCTTTGCGTACGGCCTTGGATCAGACTCTAAATTAATGATTGTGGAGGAGATTAGCTTTCGAGTTTCTCTCCTGGCTCTAAAACGGGCTCTGGGTTTAAGTACGTTTTTGGATGGTACAAAAATTTCGCAATTAAAAATTCTATTACGTGCTTCATTGTATTCTCTGATTCGAATATGCAACGGCTTGATATAAAAACGATTCAATTGTGTATTCTCATTTTTACTTTTAGATTCTAATTTGGTTTCTCGTTTTAAAATTTTAAATTTTTGTTCGCCCTCTTCCGAAAGAGGGCTATTTAATTTATCTTTTACAGGGTTTTTCAAACATTGTAAAATTATAGGGGGTTCTGACCCTGATCGGTACGCGATTCCCCCTGAGTCTTCGCGTCCCGTGGTCGGTTTCCCTGAGTACATCGTACGCAACGTGGAGTTATAACGCCTTCTTGAACACATTTATAACAAAAAATGTTACGCACCTCGGAATCGCAGTCGAAGTACAACACACTAAGTTTGTTGCATCCGCATATTTCCGAGGAGGAATTTTCGGACGAGCACCGCCGAACTGATAAGCAGCCAGCTGTTCATCAGATGTTTGGTACATCTCATCAAAATCCAACTCATTGGCCATATATTTAGCTGGGGGTTTTATGCTCTTTTTTGGTACGTCCTCTTCTCTCCTCGGAAATGCTGCTTCGGCGTCCTTGCACACGGTCCTCAGCTGATCCAAGGAGAAAATTGGTTGAGGATAAACTAATCTTCATATTCTTTCATTTAGATTCCTTTTTAGAATTCGCACCATTTCTACCTCCGGAATCGGAATTCTAAGCTGGAATTTCATCTTATTTATGGCGGAAAAAAAATCTTCACTACTCTCCCAGGAATTCTGCGACGGTCCATGATGTCACGTATGATTTCAAAATCAGAGCGCGTATTTCTGAACTGACGCATCAGAGCTTCCTTCAAAGCTGGCCAGTCTGGACGATAATTATTTCTCTGGAATTGCCAGAACCATTCGTGGGCAGTTCCTGAGAGAAGTAGGTGGAAATCCCTTAAAATTTCCGTCCATGGACAGTAATATTGGCTTTGCAGAGTCTCGAGACGAAAGACGAAGTCTTCAACTGTCAACGACCCTGTTTGCCCGTCAAACTTTAGGCCCCACTTATCCACCTTGATCGGAGCTTTGAATCCCGGAGGCAGATATGGGCTGAAATAAGCAGGTTGATAGTTGGGCGGAACTGGAGTGTTCAGGTTATGATGTACTTCCTGAAATCCATCAGGTTGATACATTGTATCCTGAGTTCTACGCATAGGCTCGAATTGTCTCCTACGCTGTCGTCCTACGTGCACGAACGCACTTCTACTTGGATCAGCTGTATGATTTTGGTGCGTTTGTGGCTGTATTGCAGAATGTTTCTAGAACTACCAAAGTGTAACGGAGTGGCTGAAGTTGGTCTTGTATCGGGAGCTCTACATGTTGGTACCCTAAAAGTATTGTATAAGGAATCGATACTTTCCCTAGGAGGTATTATTCCTGCTCCCATACCGCTAAGTTGACTATAAGATGGAGTAGAAACTGAAGTAGCAGCGCTGCCGGCTTCAGCGTCAACGTCATCAACATCATCAGGTTGAGCTCCAGAACTAACGGCTTGATTGGAATCAGATCGGATATGCCTATCGGAATTGAGAGGAGAATGCATAACACGCTGTCTAGTGGTATGATCTAAACTTTGACTCACTGACCTAGTTATTCTAGTTAGATCTCTGATTTCAGCATTCCAGATCATACAGTCTATTCGATCTTCTTCTTTGTTTGAGAGCGACATAATTGAAATTTCGAAAATCGACCCAAAATTCAACAAAAACCATTTGGTGAGTTTTAAAAAAAAATACTAAATTAGAAAAAAATCTTGTAACAAAAAGAATTTAAGTTAATTTCTTTTTAACTTTGCAAAATTAGTGTTTGTATTATCAAAACTTTTTGATTTTAGCAAACAAAATAAAAACGAATTAAACAAAACTATTTGATTTTAGCAAACCAAATAAGAACAAAATTAAACAAAACTATAAATTAAAACTAACAAAAATAATTTAACGAAGAAACAATAACGAAACCAATAGTTGTTTCTTACGTAACCAAAAACAAAAAAAAAAGATAATCTTAACACAAAAACTTTTCTAAAAAAACTATCCTAGAAAGATTTGTATTTGTATCTTCAAAATTCGCTTTCTTTAAAATTGAAGTATTTTTTCTTATAAAGAAAAATAACTAATTTTATAAAAGAAAACTTGCAAAAAAAGTAACTAAGTTAGAAAAACAAAAAAATATAACTAAATATGTTTCAATGGTATTGAAACGAAAAGTTTCGTAGAAACAAAAAAAGAAACAAATAATGCAAAATAAACAATTAAATAAATAAATAACAAAAACTAATAAATCTTACTTTATATTTAAGAAAACAAGTATTTTTCCTTTGAAAAGTAACAAAGTAGATCCTCTAAATGAATTTTTCAAGAACTAAACTTTCAAAAAAAACGAAGTAAATAACTAAACTGACAAAAAATAATAAATTTCTTCACTTGAACCTAAGGCTTTACTAAGTGTATTCTTAGATTTGTTTTTCATGAGCATACGGGGTGCTTCAAGTAGCTTCTCGGTGGTTTATTTGACTTATGGCATAATCCTACTAACGACATCATTTTTTACTAAGACTTCAGACGGACTAACGAACTTCCTTGGTGTGGTGAGATAAACTGGGAAAAAGAGTAGAAACACTAACAGAGACATTACTAAGTGTTACTCTCCGTTCCCGGAATTCTAGTCTGTCCCTAGGACTTTGCTAAAAGACTTCAAACGGTGAGTCACACTTGACAAACAAATAGTTAAAAAAAACTGAGAAGAATTGTTGGAACGGTGCATCGATGTTCGACGACTCGTCAAACACGGTCACTGCGTCCAAAAAAAAAACCTAACAAGACAAGACAAAATGATAAGAAACTGAAAATTGAAATAGAAAAGTAAAAAAATATAAGGAAAGGATTAGGGAAAAACTAGACAAAAGACGTTATCTTTCGCCATTGTAAGTCATCAAGAGTTCGTCGCAATACAACTGTGACTTTCCTGCTGCAGACTTACGAACCTTTCAAACTGTACAGTAACTCCAGATAAAACGTCAGCTGACGGCAAAGCCATAGCTTTTAAATTCATTATTTTTTGTTAAACTATGAAAGGAAGTAGAAATAAATGAATAACTTACTAACTAACTAACTTACTTAAAACGTCAAACAAAAACTAACCGCATTCGCTATGAACTTCCAAGAAATCGTCGCAATACTCCTAGGTACGTCCGAGACCTTCCTGGTGCAGACTTATAGCAAAGTTGGTTGAGGACTTTTACAACATAAAAGGACTGAAACTAGGACTACAAAAGATAAATTGTCAGAAAAACGTTCCAACTAGGTTGGAAAAGCGCTTTAACGACGTTGGGCGCCATTTTTGTTGCGAGGCAAGAGGAGCGGAGGATTGTTGGTATTAGGGATAGGTAGGAAAAAGGATAGGATAGGAAAATGGAAAAGTAAGAGGTCAGAAAAGGGATGGAATGTCAAATTTCAGGGGACGCGGCCTGCTTGCTATGCACGGCAGTTAGCTCGTCGGACGGGGGGGATCTTGCCCCTGAAATTCAACCTCACCTACAACAAAAAACACAAATCAGGCCAGAGAAAACTATCAAACGACAGCGGACGGACTATCACCACACCAAGGCGCTGCTGGTGACGTTGCAGCGTGGCCTTAACCCACCCAACCATGGAAATCCGCGGCCATAGTTAGATTTCCCCTAAAGGCAGATGATCGCGTTCAGATCATACCATCTTCACCAGAGTAGCTTTGCTACTATCCACACCCCCTGAAAATTACATCTTTAAAACGTCATGATTTCTTTTACGAAATCAAAGAAAACCAAAAAAAAATTTCATCTAAAGAGACGTTTTGTGAAGTTTTATTAATTTTTAGAAAGAGATAGTAGCCTAGCATAACAAACTTTTTCTTAATTTATGTAGATTTAATAAACGATTTTTTTCTCTTTTACAGATGAAAATTTACACTTAGACCAGAAGAAAACCAGAAACAGGTGAGAGATTCGTTTCTCAAAGGACCATCATACAACCCCACAAAGTAAAACAAACGCATACACTAAATTCCCTACCTGCTTAGAGCTCTGAGGAAGTGGACTGCAACAACAACAAAAAAGAACCGAACGACAAAGAGAAGGGAGTAAAGAAAATGACGGGCCCTGAAAACCAAACTTTTCACTTACAAATATATTTAAACTATAAAGAAAAAATGGGAATATAGAAAAAAAAAAGGAGTAAAAGAAATTATAAATATTAATAATATAAAGAATTATTCTATGAAACTAATAGCAAAAAAAAACTTTTATCCACCAAAAAAACTTCACGTCTCGTATTTTAAAATTATCATTCGTTAATGCAAAAAAAAAAGGAACCAAAAACTTACTAGGTCCTTATAAGGTAACTTTTAATGAAGATTACGATAATTCGTACTTGTTCAAAAATTTAACTTTTAATTTTTTTGTATGTGTAATGATAATTGCATATAGCACTTTATGATTTTAAGTTAGTTTAAGTTTTGTTATACTATATTTTCAATTTTGTTTTCTTTTTTCTTTAATTTATTTCCTAGGATCACCTGGCAACCCTATGAGAGGGTTTTCTGGCTGCGTAATTATCAATCCAGCTCCAACTGGGTCTTCTGATGCTAAATTCCAAGCCCCTGTCCGTAATCCATCGAATGACAAAGAATTTCACGACAAAGGGGTGATAAAACGGTATCCTGGTGGTTCTATTTGACCATCAAAACTGACAGTATATGCTAGGGACATCAAAAATATGGATATGACGCCATTCAAAAATGGGTGCCGGACACATGGATTCGTCATATGACACCAGCAAAAAAATGAGTGGCGGCCCAGTACTCCACTGGCCAACTGGAACCGCCAAAAAAATCCAAACGTGGTGATATGGGATTACCTGGATAATTTTATAGTGTTAGCACCAATTTCCTTAATAAAATCTATCCAATTGTATAACTCACCCAATCGGTTTGTTTTATATTAATTTATTAATATTAATTCTGATAAGCTTAACAGCTATAAGATGTGCACTGTAAGTATATATCTCCAAGTCTTAACACACCGACAAAAAAAATCACGATTTATATCTATTTCGATAAAGAAAACATAATTTAAAGAAAATAGGCTCACAAAAGTGTACATCACAAATTTTTTTTTGATCTTACTTTTTTAAATTACTTAAGAAACAACTAATAATTTGTACAATCAAAAACAATATGATCCGATGACATCAAAGGTGAAACTTATTCGTCCGTGGAGAAAATCTAAACTCATGACATTTGTGTCATACGGTGTTATGGTCTTACATGTTTTTTTGTTTTTGCACTTTCTCCTCCCTAACCGTTCGCATCATCCGATCTAATACACCCTAACCATTTGTACGTATACATGATGTATTTTACGTCATAGTATTAGTTCATTCCCAACAACTAATCTGACGTTGGCATTTCACCAAGCCTCATCTGTCACTCTCAGTTTCTTATTAAAGCCAACCCGTAGATGGCGCTGTTCCACCTTACTACACCGATTACACTTGGTTTACACGTCCACTTATTTCATTCATAGATTTTATCGTGTAAATGACACTAAAGCAAATCGGGCGGTCACAACAAGAAGTTGTGTAAAGTATCATGTGTTTTTTCGGTCTTAAGACATCTAAAAATTTTTTTTGAGTTTGGGCAAAACGTATTTTATACTTTTTGAAGAAATTCGAATATATTTGTTGTATTTTTTCCATGGTTGTTTCGTTTGTAAAGATATCTTTTACAGGGTTTTTCAAACATTGTAAAATTATAGGGGGTTCTGACCCTGATCGGTACGCGATTCCCCCTGAGTCTTCGCGTCCCGTGGTCGGTTTCCCTGAGTACATCGTACGCAACGTGGAGTTATAACGCCTTCTTGACCACATTTATAACAAAAAATGTTACGCACCTCGGACTCGCAGTCGAAGTACGTATGGCCCTGCACCTTGCAGTTCCAACACACTAAGTTTGTTGCATCCGCATATTTCCGAGGAGGAATTTTCGGACGAGCACCGCCGAACTGATAAGCAGCCAGCTGTTCATCAGATGTTTGGTACATCTCATCAAAATCCAACTCATTGGCCATATATTTAGCTGGGGGTTTTATGCTCTTTTTTGGTACGTCCTGTTCTCTCCTCGGAAATGCTGCTTCGGCGTCCTTGCACGCGGTCCTCAGCTGATCCAAGGAGAAAATTGGTTGAGGATAAACTAATCTTCCTATTCTTTCATTTAGATTCCTTTTTAGAATTCGCACCATTTCTACCTCCGGAATCGGAATTCTAAGCTGGAATTTCATCTTATTTATGGCGGAAAAAAAATCTTCACTACTCTCCCAGGAATTCTGCGACGGTCCATGATGTCACGTATGATTTCAAAATCAGAGCGCGTATTTCTGAACTGACGCATCAGAGCTTCCTTCAAAGCTGGCCAGTCTGGACGATAATTATTTCTCTGGAATTGCCAGAACCATTCGTGGGCAGTTCCTGAGAGAAGTAGGTGGAAATCCCTTAAAATTTCCGTCCATGGACAGTAATATTGGCTTTGCAGAGTCTCGAGACGAAAGACGAAGTCTTCAACTGTCAACGACCCTGTTTGCCCGTCAAACTTTAGGCCCCACTTATCCACCTTGATCGGAGCTTTGAATCCCGGAGGCAGATATGGGCTGAAATAAGCAGGTTGATAGTTGGGCGGAACTGGAGTGTTCAGGTTATGATGTACTTCCTGAAATCCATCAGGTTGATACATTGTATCCTGAGTTCTACGCATAGGCTCGAATTGTCTCCTACGCTGTCGTCCTACGTGCACGAACGCACTTCTACTTGGATCAGCTGTATGATTTTGGTGCGTTTGTGGCTGTATTGCAGAATGTTTCTAGAACTACCAAAGTGTAACGGAGTGGCTGAAGTTGGTCTTCTATCGGGAGCTCTACATGTTGGTACCCTAAAAGTATTGTATAAGGAATCGATACTTTCCCTAGGAGGTATTATTCCTGCTCCCATACCGCTAAGTTGACTATAAGATGGAGTAGAAACTGAAGTAGCAGCGCTGCCGGCTTCAGCGTCAACGTCATCAACATCATCAGGTTGAGCTCCAGAACTAACGGCTTGATTGGAATCAGATCGGATATGCCTATCGGAATTGAGAGGAGAATGCATAACACGCTGTCTAGTGGTATGATCTAAACTTTGACTCACTGACCTAGTTATTCTAGTTAGATCTCTGATTTCAGCATTCCAGATCATACAGTCTATTCGATCTTCTTCTTTGTTTGAGAGCGACATAATTGAAATTTCGAAAATCGACCCAAAATTCAACAAAAACCATTTGGTGAGTTTTCAAAAAAAATACTAAATTAGAAAAAAATCTTGTAACAAAAAGAATTTAAGTTAATTTCTTTTTAACTTTGCAAAATTAGTGTTTGTATTATCAAAACTTTTTGATTTTAGCAAACAAAATAAAAACGAATTAAACAAAACTATTTGATTTTAGCAAACCAAATAAGAACAAAATTAAACAAAACTATAAATTAAAACTAACAAAAATAATTTAACGAAGAAACAATAACGAAACCAATAGTTGTTTCTTACGTAACCAAAAACAAAAAAAAAAAGATAATCTTAACACAAAAACTTTTCTAAAAAAACTATCCTAGAAAGATTTGTATTTGTATCTTCAAAATTCGCTTTCTTTAAAATTGAAGTATTTTTTCTTATAAAGAAAAATAACTAATTTTATAAAAGAAAACTTGCAAAAAAAGTAACTAAGTTAGAAAAACAAAAAAATATAAGTAAATATGTTTCAATGGTATTGAAACGAAAAGTTTCGTAGAAACAAAAAAAGAAACAAATAATGCAAAATAAACAATTAAATAAATAAATAACAAAAACTAATAAATCTTACTTTATATTTAAGAAAACAAGTATTTTTCCTTTGAAAAGTAACAAAGTAGATCCTCTAAATGAATTTTTCAAGAACTAAACTTTCAAAAAAAACGAAGTAAATAACTAAACTGACAAAAAATAATAAATTTCTTCACTTGAACCTAAGGCTTTACTAAGTGTATTCTTAGATTTGTTTTTCATGAGCATACGGGGTGCTTCAAGTAGCTTCTCGGTGGTTTATTTGACTTATGGCATAATCCTACTAACGACATCATTTTTTACTAAGACTTCAGACGGACTAACGAACTTCCTTGGTGTGGTGAGATAAACTGGGAAAAAGAGTAGAAACACTAACAGAGACATTACTAAGTGTTACTCTCCGTTCCCGCAATTCTAGTCTGTCCCTAGGACTTTGCTAAAAGACTTGAAACGGTGAGTCACACTTGACAAACAAATAGTTAAAAAAAACTGAGAAGAATTGTTGGAACGGTGCATCGATGTTCGACGACTCGTCAAACACGGTCACTGCGTCCAAAAAAAAAACCTAACAAGACAAGACAAAATGATAAGAAACTGAAAATTGAAATAGAAAAGTAAAAAAATATAAGGAAAGGATTAGGGAAAAACTAGACAAAAGACGTTATCTTTCGCCATTGTAAGTCATCAAGAGTTCGTCGCAATACAACTGTGACTTTCCTGCTGCAGACTTACGAACCTTTCAAACTGTACAGTAACTCCAGATAAAACGTCAGCTGACGGCAAAGCCATAGCTTTTAAATTCATTATTTTTTGTTAAACTATGAAAGGAAGTAGAAATAAATGAATAACTTACTAACTAACTAACTTACTTAAAACGTCAAACAAAAACTAACCGCATTCGCTATGAACTTCCAAGAAATCGTCGCAATACTCCTAGGTACGTCCGAGACCTTCCTGGTGCAGACTTATAGCAAAGTTGGTTGAGGACTTTTACAACATAAAAGGACTGAAACTAGGACTACAAAAGATAAATTGTCAGAAAAACGTTCCAACTAGGTTGGAAAACCGCTTTAACGACGTTGGGCGCCATTTTTGTTGCGAGGCAAGAGGAGCGGAGGATTGTTGGTATTAGGGATAGGTAGGAAAAAGGATAGGATAGGAAAATGGAAAAAGAAGAGGTCAGAAAAGGGATGGAATGTCAAATTTCAGGGGACGCGGCCTGCTTGCTATGCACGGCAGTTAGCTCGTCGGACGGGGGGGGATCTTGCCCCTGAAATTCAACCTCACCTACAACAAAAAACACAAATCAGGCCAGAGAAAACTATCAAACGACAGCGGACGGACTATCACCACACCAAGGCGCTGCTGGTGACGTTGCAGCGTGGCCTTAACCCACCCAACCATGGAAATCCGCGGCCATAGTTAGATTTCCCCTAAAGGCAGATGATCGCGTTCAGATCATACCATCTTCACCAGAGTAGCTTTGCTACTATCCACACCCCCTGAAAATTACATCTTTAAAACGTCATGATTTCTTTTACGAAATCAAAGAAAACCAAAAAAAATTTCATCTAAAGAGACGTTTTGTGAAGTTTTATTAATTTTTAGAAAGAGATAGTAGCCTAGCATAACAAACTTTTTCTTAATTTATGTAGATTTAATAAACGATTTTTTTCTCTTTTACAGATGAAAATTTACACTTAGACCAGAAGAAAACCAGAAACAGGTGAGAGATTCGTTTCTCAAAGGACCATCATACAACCCCACAAAGTAAAACAAACGCATACACTAAATTCCCTACCTGCTTAGAGCTCTGAGGAGGTGGACTGCAACAACAACAAAAAAGAACCGAACGACAAAGAGAAGGGAGTAAAGAAAATGACGGGCCCTGAAAACCAAACTTTTCACTTACAAATATATTTAAACTATAAAGAAAAAATGGGAATATAGAAAAAAAAAGGAGTAAAAAAAATTATAAATATTAATAATATAAAGAATTATTCTATGAAACTAATAGCAAAAAAAAACTTTTATCCACCAAAAAAACTTCACGTCTCGTATTTTAAAATTATCATTCGTTAATGCAAAAAAAAAAAGGAACCAAAAACTTACTAGGTCCTTATAAGGTAACTTTTAATGAAGATTACGATAATTCGTACTTGTTCAAAAATTTAACTTTTAATTTTTTTGTATGTGTAATGATAATTGCATATAGCACTTTATGATTTTAAGTTATTTTAAGTTTTGTTATACTATATTTTCAATTTTGTTTTCTTTTTTCTTTAATTTATTTCCTAGGATCACCTGGCAACCCTATGAGAGGGTTTTCTGGCTGCGTAATTATCAATCCAGCTCCAACTGGGTCTTCTGATGCTAAATTCCAAGCCCCTGTCCGTAATCCATCGAATCACAAAGAATTTCACGACAAAGGGGTGATAAAACGGTATCCTGGTGGTTCTATTTGACCATCAAAACTGACAGTATATGCTAGGGACATCAAAAATATGGATATGACGCCATTCAAAAATGGGTGCCGGACACATGGATTCGTCATATGACACCAGCAAAAAAATGAGTGGCGGCCCAGTACTCCACTGGCCAACTGGAACCGCCAAAAAAATCCAAACGTGGTGATATGGGATTACCTGGATAATTTTATAGTGTTAGCACCAATTTCCTTAATAAAATCTATCCAATTGTATAACTCACCCAATCGGTTTGTTTTATATTAATTTATTAATATTAATTCTGATAAGCTTAACAGCTATAAGATGTGCACTGTAAGTATATATCTCCAAGTCTTAACACACCGACAAAAAAAATCACGATTTATATCTATTTCGATAAAGAAAACATAATTTAAAGAAAATAGGCTCACAAAAGTGTACATCACAAATTTTTTTTTGATCTTACTTTTTTAAATTACTTAAGAAACAACTAATAATTTGTACAATCAAAAACAATATGATCCGATGACATCAAAGGTGAAACTTATTCGTCCGTGGAGAAAATCTAAACTCATGACATTTGTGTCATACGGTGTTATGGTCTTACATGTTTTTTTGTTTTTGCACTTTCTCCTCCCTAACCGTTCGCATCATCCGATCTAATACACCCTAACCATTTGTACGTATACATGATGTATTTTACGTCATAGTATTAGTTCATTCCCAACAACTAATCTGACGTTGGCATTTCACCAAGCCTCATCTGTCACTCTCAGTTTCTTATTAAAGCCAACCCGTAGATGGCGCTGTTCCACCTTACTACCCCGATTACACTTGGTTTACACGTCCACTTATTTCATTCATAGATTTTATCGTGTAAATGACACTAACGCAAACCGGGCGGTCACAACAAGAAGTTGTGTAAAGTCTCATGTGTTTTTTCGGTCTTAAGACATCTACAAATTTTTTTTGAGTTTGGGCAAAACGTATTTTATACTTTTTGAAGAAATTCGAATATATTTGTTGTATTTTTTCCATGGTTGTTTCGTTTGTAAAGATATCGTTCATTGCGTAGGGATGAAGGTATCTTTTGAAAATGGAGATTAAGTTTTCAGTAGAATAAGAAGTTTGTGTAAAGGTGTGTCTTCGATATTTCAAAAATGGATTTTCTAGTTTATAATTTTCTGTTTTATACCTATTAGTAAGATGATTTGCGTCTTAAATGCATTAATTGGAGCATTCACGGTGGGTATTAGCTGATGAGGAGAAGATTCGCTACCTTGTCGCGTTGAGTTAGTAGAATTAATTTGCGTTAGATGAGGGGATTTGGACAGACCGTCGGCGACAACATTTCTGCCAGGTTTGTATCGGATTTCATAATTATACTCCCTTAATATGGCCTTCCAGGTTTTCATTTTGGAATTATTATTTTTGGTGCTAAGTGCGAATACCTCAGCTGACCCATAAAGATATGTTCTTAGAGATCCCAGAGCCCAAATAATAGCTAGCATCTCCTTTTCATTAGTTGCATAGCTTTCCTCAGTTTTTGTGAGGGTTCTGGATATAAAAGTGATGGGTTTTCCATCTTGTTCTAGCACTGCACCAATAGCAAATTGCGAGGCATCTGTTGTAAGATGAAATGGTTTTGTGAAATTAGGATAAGCTAATATAACGTCTTTTGACGCAAGTGTAGTTTTTATTTTCTTCAGTGCTTCTTCTGCTGAAGGGCTTAACTCAATGTGATTTTTGGATGATGCCGTTTTCGATACACGTCCATCTTCACCTCTTAGGAGTTATGTGAGTGGTTTTGCCCCAATTTGGCGTAATCTCTTATGAATCTTCTGTAATATCCTGAAAGGCCAAGGAAAGACCTAAGTTCTTCCAGAGTTTTAGGGTTAGGAAAATCCAAAATTGATTTAACCTTAGATGGGTTTATTTTAATTCCGTCTTCTGATATGACAAATCCTAAAAACTCGACTTGATTTTTATAAAATTCGAATTTAGCAAGTTGTACTTTGGCGTTTGCTGCTTCTAGTGTATTAAAAACTTTTTTAATGTTTTCCAGATGTGTCTCTTCATCTTTTCCAAATATAATAATATCGTCCACGTATATGTAGCATATTCTCCCTATAAAATCTCGGAGTATTTCATCTACAGCTCTTTGGAACGTCGATGGTGCGTTCTTTAACCCGAAAGGTAGGCGTGTAAATTTATATTTGCCATGGTTAACCGAGAAGGCTGTCTTCTCGATGTCAGATTCTCGTAAAAGGATCTGGTGGAAGCCACTTTTTAGATCTAAAACTGAGAACCATTTATTCTCTCCGAGTTGTGATAGGACCTGTTTAATTTCTGGGATTGGGTACCTATCTGATATTGTGACAGAGTTTAGTTTTCTATAATCGATAATTAATCTGTACTTCTTTTCACCGGACGCATCGCATCCTGTTTCTTGGATACGATCCATACAGGTGAATTATATGGCGTCGCCTCAATAAAATATTGTCGTATGTTACATTCAGCTACTTTTGTGAAAACGCAATCAAAGTTCAGAAATTTTTTCCCGAAAACTAAGCGGTGAATTTTTTTTTAAAATAACATGATATATGCAGAAAACATTTGTCTATTTTGAATCATGTTAGAATTATTTCAATATTCCAATCCAGAAACAAATAATAGTCAATTTTCTCCAATATGCCGTTGTCGTATGTAACATTTTCACAGAAAATATTTGTTTGCCAAACACATACGACAAAATGATGACACATACGACAAAAAATAAACAAAGTTTAATACGACAAAAGCTTACCACATACGACAAATTGAAATCAAATTTAATGCGAAAGAAAACAAATAGAACAAGGTTTTTTTGTTTTTAAACGGTAAACATGAATTTATTATTTTTAATTATAAAAACTTAAACTCTTAATTCTTAAATATATTTTTTTTTGTGTAAGCAAAAAAAAACTTTAAATTAAAATCACATATAGTTCATAGTGAAATTCCTGTTTAGGACTTAAGCAATAGAAAAAATAATACATTTTTATATTATTTTCAAACCATTTTTAGAATTCATGTGCTATCTTAAAAGCTAATAATAAATATTAATTTCTATAAAATATACTTTTTATGAGTGTTAAAAAATAAACTTTTTAAGATCACATTGAGTTCACAGCAAAATCGATTCTTAAGGAGAAACTTATATGAATAGAAAAAAATAATAATTCAATTTTATTTTAAACATTTTTAGAATTAATGAGGTCACAGTTTAATAGATAAGGAATCATGCTCTTTAAATCATTTTTTTATTAATATCAATGTTCTTAACTGAAGCTAAGCGAAGCTCGTCTTCCCATTTCCACAAGTTTGGATTTAATCGCTTTAAAAAGCGTCGTTTATTTTGTTGGGACAAATCGAAATACTTGAAAAACCAATCTTTGAAGGAAGTTTGTATTCCAATCTTAAATAAATCTTTTTTGTTATTATAAGAGATTTGGATTTGAAGTACTGTATTTGTTTAAAAACTAGGTTTTCGGATTTATAGGCATAGTTTTTAAAATCTTTTTGTGTCATTTGCAAGATTTTCAGGTTAAATTTTGGGAAATTTATTTTTTTCAATAGTCTAATTAATGTTACTTGACTTAGTATTTCAATATTTCTTAAATATTTTTCAATGACACTGTGAACACATTCAACTTAAATAAATTGGAGGATTGCGGTCGACGTTATTCTATTTCTGCTTTGTGGAACACAGGAATCGCTCCACAAAATAAAATTTTTTATGTAGGGTAATCATCAATAACCTTGCACAAAATCTTTCGTAGAGCGCTGGCGATATCATTTCCAGAGCGGCCGCTAACAGTTTCATTCCAGATGACGCAGTATGTTATCTTATCCTGATCAGGTATAATAAGCGTACCAGTTAAATTATATACACAAAGTTTTCTTTTATAGTACAAGTTTGAGGCATACATTTTTGGTAAGGTAAAAACGTTCTCCAAATCGTAAAGAAAAATGGCTGTACTCTTATCCAGGTTCTGTAAATCTTTTTCCCTTTCTGCCTTAGTGTACCTTTTTTCCTCCAAGTGCTTTTCATAAAGCTGTGTTTCAGCCTCTATGCAACTTTCTTTATTCGCTTTGTAAAGAGAGCACTTATCGCATAAGTCCTTTTTCGGAAGATGAAAAGACAGATTGAAACATGTATTGAAGATGTTACGGTATATATCAACAGAAACCGGATTATCAACTTTAAATTTGTATAAATCATACATTCTTAGTAAGTTCAAGTGTGATTCTAAATATTGTCCTGAAGTCGTGGAATGGAAATAATGGGAGTCTATAACTGCGAAGCTTGAAATGTGGTCTTTGTCGCCAGCTATACGGCTCTCTTCTTTAGGCTTCCTACCATGCTTTGAAGTCAGAGGTTTCGATTTTTCAGTTAAGCCATGATGTTTTTCGAAAAAATAGTAAACGGTTCTCTCAGATATGCTCAATGTATTTAAAAAATACTTTTTGCAAACTTGTATGATGCGATCTCTTATTTTAAAATAAAAATGAAAACTTGCCTTCTTTTTCGGATTGTCAGCATGCTTATTTGCCTTTCGCCTCCGTTTCAATTCATCTTTTTTGATAAAGTTTCCATAAAAAATCTTCTTCTTTTCGGAGGTAAGACTCCAGAAATAAGAATGCATGTTTTTTCTTTCTGTGTCAGTAATACTGCGGGTGCAACCATAAAAACATGAATGTATGCAAACTTCACCCATAGCTCTGCTTCGAATGGAAGACCCTGCTCCCGAAGATTTTTCCTAACATTTTGTTTCCACAATGAAGGGTGTCTTTATCTTTTTCTGGTGATTGGTGTTATACTACACGCTGTCAATTTTAATTTTTAATTAATAACAATAAACTAAAATTTAAGAAAAAAATTTAAATTAAATAACTTACATGAGCTGCCATAATCGGATGGTAGATTCCGATCGTTGGGTTGATTTGTGGATGTGGATGGAGTAGATATAACAATTTCATGTGCAGGTTCATACAAATTTTGTGGGGCCGAGTTTTCATTTTCCAAGTGGTAGATGGGATCGTCATCTTCTCCTGAAAAGTCTTTGTCACTAGATTCGGAACATTCATTTGGGGAACCTAATGGATCGTCATCAAGGAATTCATCCCCCAATATTTCATTGTGCATGCTAAAAGATTTAAATAAAATCATAAGACCATATGATTTGAGGAGATATGATCATAAAGCTCCTCCGGCAAACTTGGCGCAGGTGACTCGTCCGACCTGCTCGACATCTTTACTGCGACTGAAATTACACTCGTCTATTTATTTCCTTATAGGACATACGACAAATATTTACCGAAATTCCAGTAAAATATTGTTGTATGTGCAGCAAAAACAGCACATACGACAATTTATTTATCGAACCATGAAAAGGACAGATCTTATATGAAAAAATTGTCGTATGTGTTAGTTTTGCCGTATGTGCACGTTTTCTGTGCACATACGACAAATAGCTACTGAAAAAGTTTGTAACCCTACACATACGACAAAATACATAGTGATTATCTCGGAAACGAGGACAGATATCGAAAAAATAGCAAATAGCAAAACTGCATTCAAATCTAAAAACCGCAATTTTTCACATACGACAATATTTTATTGAGGCGACGATGGGGATTTGGATTTTCTAATTATACCGTCTTCAAGCATTTGTCTTATTTGTTTATTTACCTCTTCCTTCATTGCCATTGGATAAGGGTAATACTTTGAATATACTGGGGCATCTGAAGAAGTTCTGATCTCATCTTGACATTTGTAATATAAGCCATTTTATTAGGGATTCTAATGATTCTTTCTGAGCATTTGTCATATGCTCTGTTCTCAAAGTTATATTGTTCACAAGGTGTGAGCTTTCTTGTTTAATTCTAATTTTTGTTTTATTCTTCCCTATTTTGATATAGTTTTTGCTAACGTGTATTATTACATCTATTTCTTTTAGTGTATCATTGCCTAAGATAACATCAAAGGATTTGAGGGTTGGAAGAAGGAAAAATTTAGTTTTGATATCTTTTAACCCAAAAAGATTCGTTTCTACATGATGATCAGTTTTAATATTTCCTGTAATTGAGCTGGCATAAAAAGATTCTTTATTGGGCATAGGATTACTAACCAGTTGTGGTTGAATATAATTCCTGTTTGACCCAGTATCGATCAATATTTTTAACATTTTACCACTATTCGTTTTGGATTCAAAATAAGGCAACGAAGAGTGCCTTAGCCTAAAAAATGTATATCGGTATGATCTACAAATTCGGTATTGTCCATATTGTTGTTAATGTACTCGTCTAATGTTTCGTCATACTTACTCGTAGTATCTTCGTTTCGCATCTGTTGGGTATATAGTTCGTCATCCACGTCTTGTGAATTTATGTGAAAGTTTCGCTGTTTAGTCTGGCTGCTAAATTTCTCTGCAGGTTCTTGTTTAATTTGGGTTTGATTTCTATTAGTTTGACCCTGTGTATTTTTATACCTGTTGTCTTGTGTGCCTATATTTGTCCTCTGTATGTTTTGGTTATAATCACCCCTATTACAGAATTCGGTGAATGAGCTAAAGTGACAGTTTCAATTAATTTCCAAGCTTTTTCTATTACTGAATCCGACGAATGAAAGTTGAACGAATGTCGGTAGCATGCTCTGCATCACCGACATTCGGTTCAACTTATCTGGTATTATAAATCCGCAATCCGTCCGCACTTCATACAATTTCCATCATTTTACATTCGCACCAATTTCGAGACGAATCTGAATTTTTGATTAAACGAAAAAAAAAACGAAAATATACAATGGAAAGCACAAAAATGTACATAAGTCAAAAGCTTATCATACTGAATGTTAAAGTGTTTGTTTAACAAATTTTAATAGAAAACGGACAACTAACAACGCAACCCTAATAGAGCCAGAAATTAAAAAAAAAAAAACAAAAGAGAAAACACACGGTTGGTATTGAACCGTCCTCCATCCAAGTACTAGGTTAGGTTAGGTTAGGTTAAAGTGGTTGTCATTAAAGCGTCTGACACACTTAGACCATTAGAGGTCCATTGTGATACCAAGATCTAATAGGGAACAAAAAGGTTTCCTACTAGGTAGTTAAAACCATTTGGAGCTTCTGATGAAGCGAAGGAGACTTTTAATGTCTGTGTTTAAGAGATCGCTTGGTTCATTATAAAAAAATTCCCCTAGATGAAGATTGCGTCTGTAAGAGAGAGCAGGGCATGTACAAAGAAGGTGTGGGATTGTCTCCTAGATGATTGTCTTCCCCTAGATGAAGATTGCGTCTGTAAGAGAGAGCAGGGCATGTACAAAGAAGGTGTGGGATTGTCTCCTCTTCCTCCTCGTCCAAGCAACTCCTGCAAAAATCGTTTGATAGTACACCGAGTCGTGCGGCGTATCTACCTATGAGACAGTGTCAAGTTATATTTGTTTGGTCGCCATACAAGTGGTAGTATTAAGCCATCTTGTGTTTGATTGCTCCAGAGCAATTCGTTTCAGCATAAGTTTACTTGTAGCTATGGGCATACCTATATTTGCCTTTTCGGGTAAGATAGGCATTTCCTTTCCAATTCTGGCGAGTTCGTCGGCTTTGCAATTCCCCGGAATGTCCCTGTGACCCGGCACCCAGAATAGATGAAGTATAAACTGTTTGGCCATCTCCATCAGAGACGATCGACAGTCTTGGGCTGTAATGGAGTTTACAGAGACTGATGCGAGGGATTTCAAAGCAGCCTGACTATCTGAGAAGATACGGATAAACGTGCTAGATATCACGTTTTCTTTAAGCCAAGACAGTACTTTCTTTCTTTTCGCTACAATGTTTTGGTAGGCGAAAGGAGAGACTAAGGTTTAGTCCATCTGAGTACACTCCACCACCCACTCCGGTTTTCAGTCTTCGATTCATCTGTATAAAAGTTTACTGATTTATTTCCTGTCAAAGCCCCTTCCTCCCAAGCTGGCCTTAAGGGAATGGTGACTTCAAAGTTTTTATCGTAAACCAAAAAGGTAGTGATGTAGTCAGCGTGACTTGGGCGAGTTCCGAAAAATTCAGAATGGTGGTGTGGCTAATAGAGTTATTTGTCCATTCAGAGATGGCTTTGAGACGTATGGCTGTGCTCGCGGCCATTTGTTTGCTGTAAATATCTAGGTGTGTCAGGTTGAGAAGTATGTCTAGTGCAGCGGTAGGTGTCAAGCGGAGAGCTCCGCTGATGCACATACACGCTGAACGCTGAACTTTGCTTAGTTTATCACGATTTGTCGCTTTATCTAAGGCCGTCCACCATACGGTCACGCCGTAAGTGAGTATGGGTCTGATGACCGCAGTATATAGCCAGTGAGTAATTTGTGGAGACAAGCCCCACTTGTTCCCCACAGCTTTTTTACAAGAAAAGAGAGCTACTGTGGCTTTCCTTACTCTTTCCTGTATATTAGGTTTCCAACTTAACTTTTGGTCTAAAATAAGACCCAGGTATTTAGCTTCATCTGAGAAAGTAAGTGGAACACCTTTAATCGATGGAGGGTCTAGTTGAGGAATTTTGTATTTTCTTGTGAAGAGTACTAGTTCAGTCCTGTGGGGGTTAACACCTAAGCCACAGTGATCTGTCCATTTAAGTAGCTTGTTGAGAGCGGTTTGTATAAGTTCTATTAGAATTGAAGGATGCTTTCCTGATACAGCAATGGCAATACCATCAGCGTATGCAATCACTTTGAATCCCTCTTCTTCTAAGTCTATTAACAGATCATTAACTACCATGTTCCATAGAAGTGTGGATAGGACTCCACCTTGTGGGGTTCTTCTACCGACTGACCTTCTTGTAGTAAAGCTACCTAGTTCCGCATTTATAATTCTGCTTTTCAGCATTAAATTTATTAGGTTACCAAGTAAGCTATCCATATTGAGATTCTGCAGTGTCTTCGCTATTGCAGCGCTGTCGACATTGTTGAATTCGCCTTCTATATCTAGGAATGCTACTAGAGTGTATTATTTGTGATCTAGGGAGTATTCGATGGCACGTACCAAAGTATGTAACGCAGTTTCTACCGATTTTTCCTTACAGTAAGCGTGTTGTGCTGTAGAAAAAAGGTTTGGTTTTATAACACTACGCAGATGAATGTCAATCAATCGTTCCAGTGTCTTAAGAAGAAATGACGATAGACTGATAGGTCTGAGATCCTTACGCGTAACATGGGAGCATTTACCAGCTTTGGGTATAAAGACTACTTTAACTTCTCTTCATATAAGGGAATATGAACCAGATTTAGATAACTGTTCATTATTATCTCTAAAGTGGGTAAGATAATATCTGAACAACTTGCAGTTCGGCTGGTATTATACCGTCTGGTTCCGCTGATTTGTATGGATCGAAGCTGTTAATTGCACATTTTAGTTTGTCCCTTGTTATTAACCCTTAGATCTTTATAACTTTGTTATTTGACTCTATTGAGTTAATGTTACAAATAATTTACGAGCTACCTGGGAAGTGAGTGTCAAGTAGCAAATTGAGTGATTCTTCACATGAATTTGTCCAGGAGCCATTTGACATTTTCAAAGAACTTGGCATGACTGGATTTGTTTAGAGGATTTTCCTCAATCTGGATGCTTCGAAAGTAACTTCTATTTTATCCCAGAATTTCTTCCATGAAGATCTTTTACTTGCCCTCAACTGTTTCTTATAAATCTTTAAGGATTCTTTATATAAGTCTCAGTCTAAGAATTCTTTTGTATATTTAGCTCGGTTGAAGAATTTTCTGCAACTTTTCCTGAGCGGTTCTAGACCTGAATTCCACCAATAACGTTTCTCTTTCCCTCTAACTTGGAGAAGAGGGCAGGAAATGTTCATTGCATCATTCAGGGCTGATGTAAGATCCTTGATCTTGTTATCTAGATCTAAGGTGTTGGAGGGGATGTCTAGAGATTCGGCTATGCGCGATCTTTTAAGAATGTCCCTATACGTTTGCCAGTTTGTTTTCCGGTAATTTGGAAAAGCTGGCTGTTTGATTGGTTCATCATTTAAACTGAATTGGATGTATCTGTGGTCTGAGAAATTCCTCTAATACTTTCCACTTCGTTTTCATTTGATGTATAGTATCAGAGACAAGAGTGATGTCTAGCACTTTTTGTCGGTTTCTGGTAACAAAGGTAAGTTCATTGCTTAGTACTAAGAATATAATCAAAAAGAGACTCACCTCTGTCATTTACTCGTATATCTGTACTCCCCCATACAGTATGATGAGCGTTTGCGTCACATCCAATTATGAGGCTGATATTTTGCCGTTTCGCTTCAGCGATGATCCTCTTGAATGTTTCACCCGGAGGGCCAGGGTTGTCATGGCCAAGATATGCCGACACTATCCAGAATGTTCCATTTTTGGTGTATAGTCTGGTGGCGGTTATATCTCGATCGCTGAAATCAGGGAGTAAAAATACATTAGAACTACTTTTAGCTATTATGCAGGATCTGAGTCCTGCATCCTGAGATCCTGAGTCCCTGAATTAGAGATTTGGCAATCCATGGTTCCTGGATCAGGACTATTTCATTTCGGCTTTTTTGAAGATGGAGAAGAAGTGAGGCCGAAGACTTGAGGGAATGTTGAAGATTAATCCGAAGTAGTTGCAACATTTTGGCTACACTCCCCCAGACCAACCCCCAACATAGTTTGATTGAGGTCTTCCGATTCAGAAGACGAATCCAGTAGCTCGGCTTCAGAGTCCGAGCCAATGGGTTCATCTTCGCTCAGAAGAGCTTTCCTCATGGAGTCTTCGTCTTCCTTCTCGGAGAGACTGTCAACTGTTTTAGGAGCCTTTACGGCGATGTCTTTGGTCTTCGCTTCAGACTCGGAGTTACTGGAAGCATCAATTTCCATTGCTGGATCGATGTCTACCGTAGACTCCGCGACTGTGGATGTACCTATTTGTTGTGGAGGAACGGTGTTACCCTCATCTTTTTTATAGATTTTCAGAGTAATCGAGGAGAAACCGTACCCAATCACACCTTTGGTTGCCAGTAGAGGAGCCAAGGACTCTTTATTCACTACAATGATTGCAGATCTTGAAGCGCCCTTTGGTTCATCCACTTTCGCAACTTTCCAGCTCTAAGTGGACAGGTCTGGATTACTACTTTGAATGATCTTAAGAATGATATCCGGACGGGAGGGTTCCTCTGGAATCCAAGCACGAGCCCTAGTCCTTGTAGGGATTTGCTCTCTAGCAACGACTTCGAGCTTCGCACCTGGCCAGATTTCTCCCAACTTGCTAACAGCAAGCTTATACAGATTGCAAGATCTCTGATCTCCACAAGAGATTAGCTTTACTTGACCTCGGTGCCAGCCGTTATCTCTAATAACTGGGGGTGGTCCTGGATTGCCCTTCATAATGTCCAGGTAGCGTACCGAAAGCTCTCTTGTTACCACTGCCCAGCGATCTGTTGAGATCTTGCCATCTATATCGCTTCTGTCAATGACTGCAACGATTATGTTAGCTTTTAGCGCATCGCTAAAAGAAAGATCATCCCTTCTTAACGTGCTGGTCTTCTGCACTTTGGGGTGCTTGGGTTCCGAAGTGGTTCCCTCAATAGACCTTTGTCGCTTTGACGTTAAGTCGCCGCCGGCCTCAGCATCTTGATGTTTTGCAATGATGCCTTTGGCCAATGCTAGAGTTGCTTCCTGCTTAGAGTCACCATTAGTTTCTAGTTTATCACCTAGTCTTTTGATGATTCTCCTAGCATTCCGCAAATCTCGAGTGCAATTTGGTTTTCTAGGAGATGAGGTAGTGGTTGCAGCAGTCCCTTTTTTCAAGGGCGCCTTACCACTGAAATGGTAAGGTAGTAGTGGTAGTACTACCAATGGCGCGTAGCTTATCAGTCTTGCTACAGCCCGCGGACCCTGTCTACAGTTGTTCCGCAAACTGTGCCAGGTTTGATAGCAGTTTCGCCACATAAAGCTGATGTAGTCGCTGGCGACTTATCCTCGTTAGAGGCCAAGCCCGTGCCGACAGTCGCGACTCCTGCCGACATTCGAATTTTTACTTTATCTGTAGCTTTATTCATGGTTATTATAGGGTTTTTGAATTTTGTTAGTTGTCTCTGCTACCGCAGCTGGATTGCTGGAGTGTTACTAACCACTCAAAACGATACTTGATTTATAATATGTAAATATGCGACAGAAAAAACACAAATTAAAATATGAAATAATTAATTAACATACTCGTCTTGATAGTTTTTATCGGAACCGTCTTTTCGCTCTCGAACATGTCACGACAACTTTTCGGCCTAAAAAACTATTTTTAATTTACACTTTATCTATTTTTTCTTTTGTTTTCTCAAGAAAATTAAAAAAAACTCGGATTCTGTAACTTTTTAAATATTTGTATATAAAACTAACAAAATAAAGTAAAACTAATTAAAACTTCCTAAAACTACTTAAAATAAACTAAACAACGAATTGTTGGCTTATAAACAGAGTTCGGAGAAATAGAAAGACATCGAATTTACAACAACAAAACTTGAATGACTAATAAAAACGCTAGTCCTCAAGTGATAATTGATAAACGATAAAACCTAAATTGGGATGGACCTGATCATGTGGTCTCGGTAGCGTGATGCGTAGGGCATTGGCTTCTGACGACGCTAGGTCTGGGTTCAAATCTCAGTCAAGGCAAAAAAGTTTTTCGATTAAACTTAATAGTATAAAGGCTGAGCACCACTAATAAAGGAGTCTGATGATCGGCTTGGCAACCGTGAAATAGCTATAACTCCAGCCAAATAAGAACCCACTTGGTGGTAGTTCATTCAAGTTGTTGTTGTAATATTCAAAAATTCATAAACTAAAACTACCTAAGAACTAGAACAGCCACAGCAGCAGTGATTTTTTTTATGTACATTGAAAAATGTATTCAATTTTTTTTGGTGCCACCCTGACTGTTCCCTACCTAAGAATTACACTTAAAACGATGTAAGTCGGTCAAGACAACTTGTCAACTATCGCTATCATTAATCGACAACCAACAGAACTGGTTCTCTTGTCTCACCTTGTCCTTCCGGTCCCGATCAGACACAGTCCTACTGAACCGAAGACGGTCTGACAAAGACGAAGACGTCTCGACTATGAAGGAGCCGCTTATCCACAGTACTACGGCCGACGTGGTAGATTAGCGGAACCGCCTGTCTATCTTGGATCAGCCCTCGACTGTCTAAATAGAGGAATGCATTAGGTGCAATATGGCCAATTAAACGCACACTCTCGAATTATTTATTGTTGGAGTAGTAAGCCCCAAAGATTAAGCTATTTGCTGAGGTCATCGCTCTTGCAATGTAACCCCGAATCATCTTCATTAAGAAATTATATATTCTGTTAATGTTGGCTCCGTTGTATAGAGTCCTGTTGGAATAGTAATGTTTGTACTCCGAATCTGGTGTTCTGTGGAATCCAAGGCAACGTCTAAGACACTGCCTCACAAACACCCGAATCTTTTCCATTTGTGGTGGGGCAACGTTGAACCACACTGGACACCCATAGGCAATCATCGGCCGGATACATATAAAACCCGCACAATGTCGACTTCAAGCCGCTTTCGCAAAAAGCTAGCTCAAACTCAAATGCAGCAACTTGCAACAGTTGCGCACACATGCCTTTCCCTAGAGGTTCTTCATGAATCGGCAAGCGGCAAGCTGAATCCATTGTCGCCACTCTGAAGAGATAAATTGACAACATTCGCAACGAATTATTGCTCAAGGTACATGAAATCACAACAAAGCTTACAGAAAACATCGACCGCACACACAAAGCAATCACCGATTTGTTCCAACGGATCACTGAAATAGAAAAAAATGTAAACAAAGCTTCCACGGAAGAGATTTCTGAACTTCGTTATCGTTGTGATATGCTCGAAAAAAAAAAAAGAATTTTTAACCGATGCTGTTGTTTTTGGAATCCCGGAGCATTCGGATGAAAATTTGAATAATTTATATAAGCAACTGTGCGATACTATCGAAATATCACCAGCAGCGCAATAGTGTAGGAGAAAGGAATAATATGCTTAAAGCACTTGCCAGCTACCGAAAAAAGATTAAGCGCTCGATCTCGCTGCGTGATATAGGGCTTGATTCAAACAGTTATGTTTTTTTAATGAAAGCTTATCTCTATGGAATCGCACTTTACTTCAACACGCAGTACGTTTAAAAAAAGGCCAGCTGTTCTCCGTACATACACACCTTGGGACTGTGTATGTGGAATCTACTGTACGTGCAAAGAGCGAGAGATGTCAGATGAGTGATGATGTACAACAATAAAACTTTGCAGCTTAACATTAACAACACAAGCACCAACATGTATTTATCTAACAATAATTACTTATATTTCAAAACTTCTCCCATCTCTTCTCAATATATTTATTATTTTTTCTATCTTTCTCTTATCTTTTCTAAATTATCATTTAAAAATATTCTCTTTTAAAATCTATGTTTATTATTTCTATCAATGGCCAATGTTTATAAATTCCTTCAGTCACCGTCTGACATTCAACCCGACAACATCATTTGTCTCTCAGTTCGCCCAATCTAGTTTTTTCGCTTTCTACAGTTACATTTTCTCACCGGTATTTTCTCTCATCTCTTCTTACCCGGTATACTTACTGTACTTCTGTAGTGCGTTGAATAATTGAATTATGGCCACGGGGCCACCCGTGCTTTCGGGCAACAGATTAAGCATGCTCGATAAAGAGCTGCTATCTGAGCCCCACTTTAAGAAAAGAAAAAAGAACTCCAATAGTGAAATTAAAAAATCACCCCAAATAAGTTCTGAGTCTAATGACCCAAAGTTTATAATCATGCTTATTTTCACATTCTCATGAATAGTCTATTCGTTAGAATGATTCTATTCCTTCGAATGAACTTTCTTAATTTTGAGATTCGAACGAATAACATTCATTTGCGAAAGATATGTAGCATAAAATGAACTTCAAAAAAGATTCATTTTCATTATCAGTTGTTTGAAATTTACTATATTTCTATTTGAATTAGTATGACCGTTTTACATTTTTTTTTTGTTTCTATACATTTTATAAATGTTGGATAAAGAATCAAGAAACAAAATAAATAAAACACTTTTTCATTATAAAGTACAGTTTAACCATAAAGAACTACATATTCATTACATTTTTTGTGTCAACTCAGCTGTTTTGAAACTATTTTTAAAAAAAATAAATTGCTCATGACGCGTAATTTTTTATTTTTTTTTTTTCGTATACACTTGGTCACACTAAAATATCAAAAACAAAAGAGAAGTGTTTGTGAAATGTCAAAACCAAAAAGTGAAATCTTTGTTTATTTGTAATTGTTTTGTTTATTGTTTAATAATTTAAATTTTTTTGATAAAAAACATAAAATAATAAATAAAAAATTAGAATATGGCATTTGTGTTGTGTATAAATGAAGATTGTGTGGAAGAAGTGCAGAGGAGAAGGATAGTGGATGCTTTCCGTATCAACGCGGGTGGTAAAAAAAACCCTTTGCTACCTCCGGGTTTTCTTCCATTATTTTGATTAACATTTCCTTTTGTTCGCGGTTTGTCCAGTTGGAATGCGACCTTTAAACATAAAACAACAAAAAAATTAATAAAAGTAATTTGTTTTCCATGAAATAATCAAAAACTTACATGTTCTGTTGCTTACTCGACAGAAAAATTCAAACGACACAAAAATGACATTTAATTCTATTCTTTCGAATGTCAAAATTGAATTAGTTTTCGCAAATGAATGAACTTTTTATGGATTGGTTGAACTTTCGATTTGTTCGATTAACATTCTAATCGCCGAGTCTCAAAACTAAGCTTCAACGAATTCGACTCACTTTCGAACGAAAGAGAATGTCAAAATAAGCACAAGTGATCTCCGCAAGTGACGAAAAAATACTCCTTTCATCTATAAGCATACTTAAAAAAGCTATATATGGCATTAGCTCTGGGCATGAAAGTGTAACAGAATTACGTGATGGTAGTCTCCTTCTGCTTGTGAAATCATCAAGAATAGCTAAACTATTCCTTGCTCAAAAATGTTTAGCAAATCTATGCCCTATCTCTGTCAATCTCCACCCTAATCTAAACTCATGCAAAGGTACTGTTTACGCCCCTTGCTTGATACAAGTCCTCGAAGAAGAAATAATCAAAGAAATGAGTTCTCAAGGAGTTACTCAAATTTATAAATTTCAAAAAAACAACTGTTGAAAACAAACCCCATTACACCGGCCTTATGCTTTTTACATTTGACCGCTTTCTTCCCCCTCCCACAGTTAACATTGGCTGGCACAATGTTAAAGTGGAGGAATATTTTCCTTCCCCCATGCGTTGTCGCAACTGCCAATTGCTTGGCCATACCACTAAAAGATGCTCCAATTCACCTGTTTGTGAAACATGCAACTTACCGCCTCACCCGTATCTCATGCGCCAACTGTCAAGAAGAACATCCATCGTCTTCAAAAACGTGTAAACGATACCACAATGCCAAAGAGGTACTTAAAATAAAAACAATACACAAATGTACCATGTCCGACGCCAAAAAATGTTCAAAGAGCAAACTCCGTTGTCTTCACTTTCGACAACATATTCTGCAGTTACAAAAGGCTCTTCTTCGTGTGTCGTTTGAATTTTTCTTTGTCCAACACACAGATTACTCCCATCTCGTCATCAACTATTCAAACTTCCCACCGTCCTTCTCTCACTCACTCCCAAATGCTAACCACACAAATTAAAACAATAACACAAGTCACACAAACGCAACAAACTTCGAACAATTCCCCTCCTACAACATCACGCACACAACAAACCAATACACTTAAAAACCAAGTACCACAAAACTCTCCCGCAGCACCAACTGTTTGTGCTATGGTTTCTCAAAACAACGTATCACAACCACCTCTCCCGCCTTCCAAGTCCACAACATATCACACCACCGTTAATAATTATAGAATTATAATTCTAAAACATATAGCCCATCTCGCTCCTCAAAATATCCACTGCTCTCTTCAATAACACCTTACACACCCACACTATCTCAAACTACGCAGCCACATATACAACCGAATCATCCATCACCAATCTCAAGTATTTCTAGTACTCTGCTATCAAACAACATCTACTTCATGTCCGACAACAATGATGATCATTCAATGTAAAAACAAAAAACTTGACCAAAATATTGACTCTGCGACGCAGAGATTGAATCGGGCAGACTCCTCTCGGGGTCTGCTGGGTTCAACATCTGAGTCGCGGAGTCACGATCACAAACACCCAAAAATATCCACCATAAGTAATTTATTTCAACACAGTAACCATCTTAATTACAAGAATTCTTCAACTATGACTCTACAGCCCCTAAATGTTCTGCAGTGGAACTTAAAAGGGTATTTCAATAATCTTCACGAGCTTCAACTTTTAATTAAGAAATTAAAACCCAACATTATTTGCCTACAAGAGACACATATCCCATTCAACTTTCAGCCACTCCCACCCAAACAATCATATTTCCATAATTTTGATTCCATCTCAAACTAAAAACAAGGTGTAGGCCTTTTAATCCATAAATCTGTCCCTCATAAACTCATCACAATAAATTCAAATATATCCGCAATAGTTGTTGTTATCAATTTAAGTATAAAAATCACTGTCATTTCACTCTATATTCATCCCGAACAGAAATTTACAAGTAAAGACCTAGAAGACGTTATGTGTGGAATAAACACCCCAGTTCTATTGACAGGCGACTTCAACTCATGGAGCCCGTCTTGGGGCTCCGTGAAATTAAACAAACGCGGTGAACTAGTGGATCATTTCATCGCTAACTCAGGGCTAGCGATTCTTAATGACGGTCGACCCACCCACTTTTCTACGCATAAAACATTCAGCCACATCGATCTTTCTCTTATTTCTCCCTCCCTTCTCCCCATATGTTCGTGGAATATTTCCGATAATCTTTCTGGCAGTGATCTTTTCCCCATACTTATAACCCTCACAGGTAACTCGTTCAATCAAAAACAAAAAAGCCCTAAAAAATTTCTGTTGGATAGAGCGTGTAATGAAGCATTACAACTCTGCCTCCCACCCCCCTACCTACGGACCTGTCCTGTTGTTAATCCCAGTACCTCACCATAGCTAAACCCTATTCCAACCCCAAAGCCCCTATCCAGCAAAATTCCATATTAACCTAACAAGGCACCCCCCTTGCTACGGGTCTGTGAAAAATAACATAAAACGAATACTTACCAAAGCGACAACATGCTCCCATAGCATGTGTCGAAAGCAAGCCAAGGCCAGCAACTGATTACAAAGGAGCTTATCAGTGAACTTAAATCAATGGCACAATTACACCACACTGTCTACTCAAACACAACAACAACTACTAGGAGTGGTGAATTGTTAGCAGGAGGTTATCCACGAAGAAGGAAGAACTCCACTGAAGGCAGCAACTGGGCAACGATCAAGAACCTCGATTGTAGGTTTTCGAGCAATAAAAAGAGAGATTGTTCGTCCTCTTTCCCGTCGCCCCCTTGTATTATCAATCATAGCCTAGAAGCAAGATGGTGAGTTAAGAGTCATACAAGAACTGACTACCCTCCTACCGCACACCGGCAGCCATAAATAAGTGCAGGAAGAAGCAACAACGTATAGGTAAACATGATGCCACCCGTCCCCCCGCACCATTTAACGTAGGTGGAGGAAAGCAATGTTATTGACAGAAAAAGCGATGACGTAACGCAAGAGATCATATTGCGTGGGAAATGTGCACTTGCTAGCTTTACAGCTCACGCATGGTTTGGCAGAAAAGTGTAATAAAAGACCGCCATACATTCGACGAAAACACAGAGTGCGGAAGACCTTCACAGAGGTAACATCGTATAACAAAGTGCAGCGCAAGGTCAAAAATTCAGTCGGCATAAGAACCAAGGAAGGTAAGATAAGTATCAAGTTGTAGACTTCCCCCCACCAGTGGTAAGGGGTCGCAACAAAGTAACACAAGTATTTGCCGGATTCGTCCGTTGATTTGCCAGATTCGTCTGTTGATTTGCCGGATTCGTCCGTTGATCTGCCGGATTCGTCCGTTGATTTGCCAGATTCGTCTGTTGATTTCCGGATTAGTCCGTTGATTTGCCAGATTCGTCTGTTGATTTGCCGGATTCGTCCGTTGATTTGCCGGATTCGTCCGTTGATTTGCCGGATTCGTCCGTTGATTTGCCAGATTTTTTAGTTTAGTTTTGGTTTTAGTTTATTTATTTACTTCTTTTACATTAAAAATTAGCAATGTATAAAAAAAAAAAAAACAGTACAATTAGTGAATTACATCTTAATAAAAAAAAGTATAAGTACAATTATAAGTGTTTTTCATTATAGAGAACGAAAAAGAAGGTACAATCTGTTGTCTTATGACAAGAGTCGAAAGTACCAAATAAGTGTAACTTATTCATAAGTTTAAATTGAAAATACATTAAGAATTGTTGTGGGGTAACGAAAGAGTAAGAAAATTAAAGATTATTGTTGTGTTAAAGGGAAATTAATGTGAGAACAAATTTAAACCATAATTCTGATAATGTTATTGACTTCTTCAAAATCAAAGTTAAAAAGCCATTTTTTAACGTTTTTATTGAATGAATGAGCAGAACGAATGCTTCGAATGTCAAAAGGTAACGCGTTAAAAAGTCTAGGTGCTACTGAAGTATAGAAGTTTAAAAAGTGATGAGAATTGTGCACTGGAATGACTGAAAGATTTCTATAGTTACTGCGTAGTGAGTAATTAGGCGTATTGTGACTTAAGAGATATCCACTTCTCAAGAAAAATATTTTTAAAACTTTAAAAAAATAAAGATGTTTAAGCGGAAGGATCCCAGAGCTGACGAATAACGGAAAGCTATGTTCATTTTTCTTTTTCATCCAGATGGTTCTTAAAATATGTTTTTGAGAAACTAACAGCGGTTGTAAATTGTTTTTAAATGTACCACCCCAACAGATTATACCGTATTGTATTTTAGATTGAACCAGTCCATAATAGATAATTTCCATAAGTTTTCTACAACAAAGTTTTCTCAAGTGAAACATAATATAAGTGGTTGATAACAAATATTTTTTTAGTGCTGCAGTGTGAATTTTCCAGTTTATTTTGCTATCAATAGTTAAACCAAGATATTTATATTCGAAAACTTGCTCGATACTAAAACACTTAGAGGAACAGTGATTATTTAAAACATTAATATGGCAAAATATTAGATGAATGACAAGATAAACTACTTAGCGGAATATTTTTGCAGTCAAAAGAATGCTGAACCAGAATTGGTGGATTAAAAAATGAATCAAGTGGTTTAAAGAACATAACTCTTGTTTTCTCACTAATGACAAGCTTATGGATGCCGAACCAATGTCTGAATAATTCTAAGTCATGATTAATATCCAAAATCATATCTAGAACAGTGGGACTAGAATACACACAAGCTATGTCATCAGCAAAACCGCAGATTTTGCCTTTAAGGTTAAGACTAAATATACTATTGATATATATAAGGAACAAAGTTGGGCCTAAGACTGATCCTTGTGGGACTCCTATATTAACATTTTTGATATCGCTGAAATTATGACCTATTTTGACCATTTGTTTTCTAATTTTTAGATAAGAAGAAAACCAATCCAGTATAAAGCCCCTGAAACCAGCTTTCTCTAATTTTCTTAACAATATCTCATGGTCAACAGTATCGAAGGCTTTTTTTATGTCAATATATAGAGCAGCGGTATACTTTTTTTGGTCTATACTTTTATAAATAGAACTACAGTGAGCTAATAGAGCATCTTCTGTAGATTTTCCAGCTCTAAAACCAAACTGATTAGAGTTAAAAAAAGAAATGCCATCAAGATAGTTTATTACCCTGCTTTTAACAACTTTCTCGAAAATTTTTGAAAAAAACTGGTAATAGAGAAATAGGTCTATAGTTATTGACACATGTCTTATCCCCTTTTTTAGGAATAGGAATAATTTCAGCTATTTTTAAACTTGTCGGGAAAATACCGTGAAAAATACTTTTGTTAAATAAAAGAGATAATATATCAACTATATTAAAGCTAACCTTTTTAATAAAAAAATTTGAAAAACTATTAGATGTGGATAAATGAGAATTATCTAAGGCTTGAATTACTCTAAAAATTTCGAAAGAAGTTATCGGCTGAAAAAAGAAACTATGTGATTGAAAACTTTCTTTGAAACAAATTTCAGAACAATTTTCAGTACAGTTGTTAATACCAGCATTTGCGATTGTGTCTACAGCTATTTTTATAAAATAATCATTAAAAATTTTGGCCATTTCAGAATGATCAACAATGATCTGGGAACCAAAAGAAAGATAAGAAGGTAAATCAGAAGTTTTGTTTTTGTTGAATAATTCGTTGACTATACCCCATTCTTTTTTTAAATCACCTTTTGCTTTATGGAACTTATCAATATAAAAATTTTCTTTGCAAATTGGAATTTCAAGTCTGATTTCTTTACATAAATTATCATAGTTTTCACGGTATAAAACGTTATTAGAATGTTTCTTACATTTAATTCTCAATTTATTTTTAAAGTCAATTTTTTCTAATAAATAATTTGACATCCAGGGTTTTAGTTTTTTTAATTTACTTTTTTTGCTTCCAATAACTTCCGAGCTTTGATCAACAAAACATTTCAAAAGGAAAACAAAATTTTCAAAAGAAATGGAAGGGTCAGGATCCATATGAACTCTTGACCAGTTTTCAATTAGCAAAATAGAATTGAGCTGTTCAAAATTAGTTCTGACAGTTTGCTTATTCACGACTTGTCCCCTTAATCCGAGTTCGCTCTTTTCTTTAAAATTGATTTGCCGGATTCGTCCATTGATTTGCCAGATTCGTCTGTTGATTTGCCGGATTCGTCCGTTGATCTGCCAGATTCGTCTGTTGATTTGCCGGATTCGTCCGTTGATTTGCCGGATTCGTCCGTTGATTTGCCAGATTCGTCTGTTGATTTGCCGGATTCGTCCGTTGATTTGCCGAACCCGTCTAGATTCAGCTGTGAATGCCAGATCCAACTAAAGACTGTCGACATCAAGCGTGAAGTACCAGCTGGACCCGTTCAACTACACTCAACCTGCGTACAGAAACTAGGCGAATGCACTGAAAGGATATCTACAGAAAATAAATCCACACCGAAGAACGGACCAAGGATACCAACAACGAAGACATTAATTATAAAAATTGTATATAAAATAATATATGTAAAATTAGTTTAAGTTCACTTTTCGATGTTTTTATAAATAAAGGAATATTGACGTTAAAATCTGAAGTTAGTACTACTTTAGATAGAACCCCGGTAATCCGGCGAGCAAAACCTCAGCCTTTGACAAAAGGACATCACAAAATGGCGCCCGAGCAGGGACGTTATCATTAACGTCCATCCAACACAGAAAAAAAAAATCTTAACGAAAACCACAAGGTCCAACCTTAATTCTAAACACGAAACCAGACCAGAAGACCAAGTAAAAACCTTATCTAAAAGCGAAGGATCAAAGTATTGATCTTAATTACAACCAGACCAAAACAATAAATAAGAAAGAGTTGATATGTCTGACACGGAAGAAAGCTACGACATTTTTGCAAGCATAGGTGCGATTTACCTGCTTAAGAAAAATGAGTTGGTCGAACGCATGACGCACTTAGGACTCAACACGGAGGGGACAATGGATGTACTCCGTGCTCGTTTCAGTGCATACATTAAAGAAGCGCGCGCTCGAAAATCTACCCAGAATATATGCGAGGAAGTAGAAAGGCTCGTAATAGAGCGAGAATATTCAGAAGAACCCAGCAAATCGAAATCTGCACCGCATACCGCCCATGCCGATGATCCAGCTAGAACGGAACATCTTAAATACACAAACTATTTTTACTCTGTTCCCAATAGAGCAGCCGACGGTGGTCAGACCCAGACGACGACCTCTATTCCTGGTTCAATTGCAGCCACAAAACCCACAGCATATTACCCAGCGGTAGCAGAGTACGATCGATTAACCAGGCTACCGGAATACAGAGAGTGGTATTATCCCCACAGCACTCGGAAAAATCAGGTACCATGTGAAGCCACTGCGCCATCTTCATACCAATTAGCAGGCCAAACCAGCGCCTCGCATGTCCCCGAACCTACGATGCCTGCTAATAATTTCTCGCTTAGTCGCGAAGCTGAGGTAATGAATGTGGTAAGAAAGTGGGGTCTCAAATTCGATGCAACTAGTAATGCCCTCGAATTTATCAAGCGCATGGAAGAGCTCGCAGACTGCTACAGGATTAACCTGAATGACCTAATCCGTACCTTCCCAGAGATATTTAGGGGAAACGCTCTACAATGGTTCCGGATAAACAGAGAGCTTTCGGACCTGGACTGACTTCTGTCATGCCTTCCTGGGACATTTTCTCCCCGCACGATTTATTAACAGTTTAGAACAAGAAATTTCGAGGAGAAGACAAGGCCCTCGCGAAAAGGCAAAGGACTTTATCCAAGCCTTGCAATATTTGATTCACCAGCACCCTACTATGAGCACACAAGATAGTATCGACCGTATTTACGACCGACTACGACCCGAGTATCATCTCTATATTCGCCGAAGGGATTTTAAAACATTGGATGAATTAACAGGTCTAGCCGAAGAGTTCGAGCACATCCAGAGCGAAAGCCGAAATCTAGCCCCAGCCTCATCTAAACCCATACCTAGAACTTTGCCACGAGAGGCAAATATTCAGGCCCCAGCCCAGGACCAATACGATCGTGCGACCCACTGTTGGCATTGCAAGCAGCGAGGGCACTCGAAGGCTAACTGTCGCCGCCCGTTCCGAATGTTCTGCACTTTCTGTGGAGAGGACGGGCGCCTGACAAAAGATTGTCCTTGCCACGCGCATAGAGCCTCTACACTACAAGCCTTGCCAATGGCTATCCCTAACCCTGAAATAGTTTCCTCAGGAACAAGGACGCATCACCGTACCGATAACCTTCAAGCGACTCGCAGTACCCTGACTAAAGAAGAACTGATAGAAAATACAGCAGCAGAGGTAGGGGCAGCCTGTACAAATACCTCGACCGTGTTGAAAAATGCAAAGCCGGGGATACTCCGCAATAAATCATCAGGAGCCATTCCACCGACAGCGACCAAAGAACCCAACCTAACAGAAAAACGACTGGGAGAGCCGCAGGAACCGACCCCTTGCGAGGAAGTGAGGAGAGACCCGCGGTGGTTCTTACCTGTTCAGTTATATGGTCAAACTTTTAGTGCATTGCTTGATACTGGAGCCACTAAGTCGTTCATTAATACGAAAGTACGTAATCTACTAAGAAGAGTAAATGTCCCCGTACGCCACCAGCCCCACGCAGTTCATATGGCAAATGGTAGCCCGATACTCAGCAAGGAACATTACAACGTAACGATGGGTGTTGGAAATAAGCAAGTGCAAGGGGAGTTAACATATTTAAGGCAGTTAACCGATTCCGTTATAATCGGCGTGGATTTCCTTAAAAGGTTGAATTTCGGAATGGCTATAAGTGGCGATGAACTTACGAATACCCATACCCAAACAGTTGCAAGGCAAGATGAATTATGTTTATTAGGGGGCGAACCACATTCTCAAGTGCAAGAAAGACTACTCAAAGATTTACTTCAAAAAGAACTACCAAAGTTCGAAAAATTACCTAACACTACAAACGCTGCAGTACATCGTATACGACTTAAGACGTGTGAACCATTTCGTCAGAGATATTACCCGAGGAACCCGGCTATGCAAAAGATAATAGATGAAGAAATCAACAAACTATTACAAGAAGATAGGATCGAACCGTCTAACAGCCCATATAGCTCCCCAATAGTATTCGTAAAAAAAAAGAATGGGACCTGGCGGGTATGTGTTGACTATCGACAGTTAAATGAGGTTTCCATAATGGACGCATATCCAATACCACAGATATTGCCAATACTAGATAAATTGAGGCAAGCCAGATTTATATCCACCATAGATCTGAAACAAGGCTATTGGCAGATACCTCTCGAACCAGAATCACGACCCGCTACTGCTTTTACCGTCCCTGGACACGGCCTTTACCAATGGAAAGTGCTACCCTGTGGTCTTAATTCATCGGCAGCAACATTCCAACGTATGCTCGACTCCGTCCTGGGGCCCGATATAGACCCGTTTGCATTTGCGTACCTGGACGATATTATCGTAATAAGTAAAACCTTTGAGGAACACCTCAAACACCTAAGAGAAGTTTTTAAGCGCCTCCAGAAGGCGAACATTAAAATCAACAAAGAAAAATGTGAGTTTTGCAAACGAGAACTCAAGTATCTCGGCCATGTGGTGAGCAGTGAAGGGATAAGCACCGATCCAGATAAAATTACGGCGGTACAAGAGCTTAAAGCACCCAAAAACGTGCGAGAATTGCGACGTATATCAGGTATAGCGTCTTGGTATCGACGATTCATCAAAAAATTTTCAATAATTGCGACCCCACTTACGAAATTATTAAAGAAAAGGCAGGCATGGGAATGGGGTGACAGCCAAGAAATTGCTTTTAAGCACCTAAAGGACAAACTTACCGAAGCGCCGGTACTAACGTGTCCAGATTTCGAGTTGCCTTTCACCTTACAAACGGACGCTAGCCAATACGGGCTAGGGGTAGTTCTATCACAAAATACGAAGGGAAAAGAACGAGTGATTGCGTACGCCAGCCGGACCTTAACCGACTTAGAGAAAAAATATTCCGTGACAGAGAAGGAATGCTTAGCTATTTTATGGGGTATTCGTAAAATGAGACCCTACTTAGAGGGATACCACTTCACCGTCATAACCGATCACCACTCGCTGAAGTGGCTACATTCGTTAGAAAATCCTTCAGGACGACTTGCGAGATGGGCAATCGAGTTACAGCAATACGACTTCGAAATAAAATATAGAAAGGGAGCCATGAATATAGTGGCCGACGCCTTGTCCAGAGACCCATTACCGTTACAAGACAGCGATTTGAGTATTATAAACGCTGAAATGGAAGACTGGACCCTACGCCGCATGAAACAGGTACAAAATGACCCGACTAAATTTCCCGAATTCCGGATACAAGGCAACGAACTATACAAAATTTTCGACGCTCACCCACTAGCCGATCATAGCCATGACTGGAAGCTGTGCGTGCCCTTGCTGCACGAAATCAAATCCTTAGAGAAAATCACGACGCAGTCACAGCTGGTCATTTATGAATCGCGAAGACGATAGATAAAATTATGAAAGCTTATTATTGGCCTGGTATGATTCGCGACATCACAAAGTATGTCAAGAAATGTGTTACATGCAACCAATACAAAGTACCCCAGATAAAACCTGCTGGACTGATGCACTCCAAACCAGCGGACAATCCTTGGGACACCGTATCAGTCGATTTTGTGGGACCATTGCCCCGATCCATTAAGGGTAACACTATGATGGTAGTATACGTTGATAAGTTTACAAAATGGGTAGAAGCAATACCCTTAAGAGCAGCTACATCGACGGCATTCATTAAAACCATGAGAGAAAATATCATCTATCACTTCGGAATCCCACGCACCCTACTATCCGATAACGAATCTCCATTCGTGAGTAAGCAATTCCAGACCTTCCTACAAGACCTAGGGATTAAACAACTGTTAACCGCCCCGTACACCCCTCAAGAAAATCCCACAGAAAGAGTGAACCGAGTGCTTAAAACAATGATAGCACAGTATGTACAAGACAACCTCAGAACCTGGGACGAACACTTACCAGAGCTCACATTCGCCATTAATACCAGCAAGCATACGTCAACAGGATTTTCGCCAGCTTTCTTGAACTATGGGAGAGAGTTGCGAATGCCCCGACAGCCCGAGCCGCCAAGAAACTTTGATGACGACGGCCCAGAACTTTTCTCGAGTAGACAAGAGAGGATGAGAACTCTCTATGATTTAGTTTCGTCCAATTTAAAAAGAGCGGCCGATGCACAGGGCAAATATTACAACTTAAGGAAAAGACCCTGGAAGCCAAGCATAGGTGATCACGTGTACCGAAGGGCGAGGGTACTTTCTTCAGCTATACACCATTTCTCAGAGAAACTAGCCCCTCGATATGACGGCCCCTTTGAAGTGGTGAAATTTATTTCTCCAGTCATCGTGTTGCTAAGAGAGGTAAAAAACAACAACAAACCCAGGAAACAGATGGTACGTAGTCACCTACGCGATATAAAAGGAACCAACGACGTAGAACCAGGCACCAGTCTGAATTCGGCAACCAGCGAGTCTATAACCAACGCAATGACTGATCCATGGATAAGAAAACCAACGATTCCGCACCGGATGGGTACCAACCCGTACCACCAAGGCCCAAGGAACCTGATGGTCAAAAGGACGGAAAACCTAGCATCAGATCAGTGGTCCTGATCACTCCCCCAAATCGGGACCCAACGGCGAAGGTTGCAAGAACTATACGACTAGCGGAGAAAAAAAGGGTTGGAAAAATGCAGGCATCAGGTCCGGCTACAACACCCGATGTCTACCTACAGGGACCAGCGACAAGTGGAAGGAGTTCACGCAAACAACAAAAAAATAAAACAGAGGCCCAAAAATTAAAAACGGTTATACCCGAACCATTAGATCCAGGAACAAGTAGACCGAAATCACCAGAGCTACCGGATTTAAGCTTTAGATCATTAATGGAACCAAGGACAGTGAACCCCGACCCGATGCCAACCTTCTTAACAGCAATCAGCTCTAGCCACCAAGGTGATGTAAAGGTAGATGACCCGTTCACCAACATCAACATTAAGCATCACAAGTTGTACAACCCGGCGTATCGACGACAAACATTGGTGTTCAAGAGGCGATGGGGCCAAGTCATAGCCCGAATTACCAAGCCGGGACAGGCCGAACTGAGGTTCGGTAACCAAAAAAAAAGGATAATTTTCAAACCATAATTTAAATTTATATTATGTTTTTTTTTTTGAATTATTTAGTTTTCATTTAAGTATCAATGCGTTTTTTTTTTTTTTTGTTACATAATGTACCATGTTAACAATTCCTTTTTTTTCCTTGTTGCCAGGAGCAAACTTTTATTTTTTTTTGAAACACAAGCAGTAGTTATTTTCCTTACGTTAAAAATTACAGACGAGAAGGTTCTCGTCTCCAAAGAAGGAGGGGTTTGTAATGAAGCATTACAACTCTGCCTCCCACCCCCCTACCTACGGATCTGTCCTGTTGTTAATCCCAGTACCTCACCATATTAACCTAACAAGGCACCCCCCATGCTACGGGTCTGTGAAAAATAACATAAAACGAATACTTACCAAAGCGACAACATGCTCCCATAGCATGTGTCGAAAGCAAGCCAAGGCCAGCAACTGATTACAAAGGAGCTTATCAGTGAACTTAAATCAATGGCACAATTACACCACACTGTCCACTCAAACACAACAACAACTACTAGGAGTGGTGAATTGTTAGCAGGAGGTTATCCACGAAGAAGGAAGAACTCCACTGAAGGCAGCAACTGGGCAATGATCAAGAACCTCGATGGTAGGTTTTCGAGCAATAAAAAGAGAGATTGTTCGTCCTCTTTCCCGTCGCCCCCTTGTATTATCAATCATAGCCTAGAAGCAAGATGGTGAGTTAAGAGTCATACAAGAACTGACTACCCTCCTACCGCACACCGACAGCCATAAGTAAGTGCAGGAAGAAGCAACAACGTATAGGTAAACATGATGCCACCCGTCCCCCTGCACCATTTAACGTAGGTGGAGGAAAGCAATGTTATTGACAGAAAAAGCGATGACGTAACGCAAGAGATCATATTGCGTGGGAAATGTGCACTTGCTAGCTTTACAGCTCACGCATGGTTTGGCTGAAAAGTGTAATAAAAGACCGCCATACATTCGACGAAAACACAGAGTGCGGAAGACCTTCACAGAGGTAACATCGTATAACAAAGTGCAGCGCAAGGTCAAAAATTCAGTCGGCATAAGAACCAAGGAAGGTAAGATAAGTATCAAGTTGTAGACTTCCCCCCACCAGTGGTAAGGGGTCGCAACAAAGTAACACAAGTATTTGCCGGATTCGTCCGTTGATTTGCCAGATTCGTCTGTTGATTTGCCGTATTCGTCCGTTGATCTGCCGGATTCGTCCGTTGATTTGCCAGATTCGTCTGTTGATTTCCGGATTAGTCCGTTGATTTGCCAGATTCGTCTGTTGATTTGCCGGATTCGTCCGTTGATTTGCCGGATTCGTCCGTTGATTTGCCGGATTCGTCCGTTGATTTGCCAGATTTTTTAGTTTAGTTTTGGTTTTAGTTTATTTATTTACTTCTTTTACATTAAAAATTAGCAATGTATAAAAAAAAAAAAACAGTACAATTAGTGAATTACATCTTAATAAAAAAAAGTATAAGTACAATTATAAGTGTTTTTCATTATAGAGAACGAAAAAGAAGGTACAATCTGTTGTCTTATGACAAGAGTCGAAAGTACCAAATAAGTGTAACTTATTCATAAGTTTAAATTGAAAATACATTAAGAATTGTTGTGGGGTAACGAAAGAGTAAGAAAATTAAAGATTATTGTTGTGTTAAAGGGAAATTAATGTGAGAACAAATTTAAACCATAATTCTGATAATGTTATTGACTTCTTCAAAATCAAAGTTAAAAAGCCATTTTTTAACGTTTTTATTGAATGAATGAGCAGAACGAATGCTTCGAATGTCAAAAGGTAACGCGTTAAAAAGTCTAGGTGCTACTGAAGTATAGAAGTTTAAAAAGTGATGAGAATTGTGCACTGGAATGACTGAAAGATTTCTATAGTTACTGCGTAGTGAGTAATTAGGCGTATTGTGACTTAAGAGATATCCACTTCTCAAGAAAAATATTTTTAAAACTTTCAAAAAATAAAGATGTTTAAGCGGAAGGATCCCAGAGCTGACGAATAACGGAAAGCTATGTTCATTTTTCTTTTTCATCCAGATGGTTCTTAAAATATGTTTTTGAGAAACTAACAGCGGTTGTAAATTGTTTTTAAATGTACCACCCCAACAGATTATACCGTATTGTATTCTAGATTGAACCAGTCCATAATAGAAAATTTCCATAAGTTTTCTACAACAAAGTTTTCTCAAGTGAAACATAATATAAGTGGTTGATAACAAATATTTTTTTAGTGCTGCAGTGTGAATTTTCCAGTTTATTTTGCTATCAATAGTTAAACCAAGATATTTATATTCGAAAACTTGCTCGATACTAAAACACTTAGAGGAACAGTGATTATTTAAAACATTATATGGCAAAATATTAGATGAATGACAAGATAAACTACTTAGCGGAATATTTTTGCAGTCAAAAGAATGCTGAACCAGAATTGGTGGATTAAAAAATGAATCAAGTGGTTTAAAGAACATAACTCTTGTTTTCTCACTAATGACAAGCTTATGGATGCCGAACCAATGTCTGAATAATTCTAAGTCATGATTAATATCCAAAATCATATCTAGAACAGTGGGACTAGAATACACACAAGCTATGTCATCAGCAAAACCGCAGATTTTGCCTTTAAGGTTAAGACTAAATATACTATTGATATATATAAGGAACAAAGTTGGGCCTAAGACTGATCCTTGTGGGACTCCTATATTAACATTTTTGATATCGCTGAAATTATGACCTATTTTGACCATTTGTTTTCTAATTTTTAGATAAGAAGAAAACCAATCCAGTATAAAGCCCCTGAAACCAGCTTTCTCTAATTTTCTTAACAATATCTCATGGTCAACAGTATCGAAGGCTTTTTTTATGTCAATATATAGAGCAGCGGTATACTTTTTTTTTGGTCTATACTTTTATAAAAAGAACTACAGTGAGCTAATAGAGCATCTTCTGTAGATTTTCCAGCTCTAAAACCAAACTGATTAGAGTTAAAAAAGAAATGCCATCAAGATAGTTTATTACCCTGCTTTTAACAACTTTCTCGAAAATTTTTGAAAAAACTGGTAATAGAGAAATAGGTCTATAGTTATTGACACATGTCTTATCCCCTTTTTTAGGAATAGGAATAATTTCAGCTATTTTTAAACTTGTCGGGAAAATACCGTGAAAAATACTTTTGTTAAATAAAAGAGATAATATATCAACTATATTAAAGCTAACCTTTTTAATAAAAAAATTTGAAAAACTATTAGATGTGGATAAATGAGAATTATCTAAGGCTTGAATTACTCTAAAAATTTCGAAAGAAGTTATCGGCTGAAAAAAGAAACTATGTGATTGAAAACTTTCTTTGAAACAAATTTCAGAACAATTTTCAGTACAGTTGTTAATACCAGCATTTGCGATTGTGTCTACAGCTATTTTTATAAAATAATCATTAAAAATTTTGGCCATTTCAGAATGATCAACAATGATCTGGGAACCAAAAGAAAGATAAGAAGGTAAATCAGAAGTTTTGTTTTTGTTGAATAATTCGTTGACTATACCCCATTCTTTTTTTAAATCACCTTTTGCTTTATGGAACTTATCAATATAAAAATTTTCTTTGCAAATTGGAATTTCAAGTCTGATTTCTTTACATAAATTATCATAGTTTTCACGGTATAAAACGTTATTAGAATGTTTCTTACATTTAATTCTCAATTTATTTTTAAAGTCAATTTTTTCTAATAAATAATTTGACATCCAGGGTTTTAGTTTTTTTAATTTACTTTTTTTGCTTCCAATAACTTCCGAGCTTTGATCAACAAAACATTTCAAAAGGAAAACAAAATTTTCAAAAGAAATGGAAGGGTCAGGATCCATATGAACTCTTGACCAGTTTTCAATTAGCAAAATAGAATTGAGCTGTTCAAAATTAGTTCTGACAGTTTGCTTATTCACGACTTGTCCCCTTAATCCGAGTTCGCTCTTTTCTTTAAAATTGATTTGCCGGATTCGTCCATTGATTTGCCAGATTCGTCTGTTGATTTGCCGGATTCGTCCGTTGATCTGCCAGATTCGTCTGTTGATTTGCCGGATTCGTCCGTTGATTTGCCGGATTCGTCCGTTGATTTGCCAGATTCGTCTGTTGATTTGCCGGATTCGTCCGTTGATTTGCCGAACCCGTCTAGATTCAGCTGTGAATGCCAGATCCAACTAAAGACTGTCGACATCAAGCGTGAAGTACCAGCTGGACCCGTTCAACTACACTCAACCTGCGTACAGAAACTAGGCGAATGCACTGAAAGGATATCTACAGAAAATAAATCCACACCGAAGAACGGACCAAGGATACCAACAACGAAGACATTAATTATAAAAATTGTATATAAAATAATATATGTAAAATTAGTTTAAGTTCACTTTTCGATGTTTTTATAAATAAAGGAATATTGACGTTAAAATCTGAAGTTAGTACTACTTTAGATAGAACCCCGGTAATCCGGCGAGCAAAACCTCAGCCTTTGACAAAAGGACATCACAAAATGGCGCCCGAGCAGGGACGTTATCATTAACGTCCATCCAACACAGAAAAAAAAATCTTAACGAAAACCACAAGGTCCAACCTTAATTCTAAACACGAAACCAGACCAGAAGACCAAGTAAAAACCTTATCTAAAAGCGAAGGATCAAAGTATTGATCTTAATTACAACCAGACCAAAACAATAAATAAGAAAGAGTTGATATGTCTGACACGGAAGAAAGCTACGACATTTTTGCAAGCATAGGTGCGATTTACCTGCTTAAGAAAAATGAGTTGGTCGAACGCATGACGCACTTAGGACTCAACACGGAGGGGACAATGGATGTACTCCGTGCTCGTTTCAGTGCATACATTAAAGAAGCGCGCGCTCGAAAATCTACCCAGAATATATGCGAGGAAGTAGAAAGGCTCGTAATAGAGCGAGAATATTCAGAAGAACCCAGCAAATCGAAATCTGCACCGCATACCGCCCATGCCGATGATCCAGCTAGAACGGAACATCTTAAATACACAAACTATTTTTACTCTGTTCCCAATAGAGCAGCCGACGGTGGTCAGACCCAGACGACGACCTCTATTCCTGGTTCAATTGCAGCCACAAAACCCACAGCATATTACCCAGCGGTAGCAGAGTACGATCGATTAACCAGGCTACCGGAATACAGAGAGTGGTATTATCCCCACAGCACTCGGAAAAATCAGGTACCATGTGAAGCCACTGCGCCATCTTCATACCAATTAGCAGGCCAAACCAGCGCCTCGCATGTCCCCGAACCTACGATGCCTGCTAATAATTTCTCGCTTAGTCGCGAAGCTGAGGTAATGAATGTGGTAAGAAAGTGGGGTCTCAAATTCGATGCAACTAGTAATGCCCTCGAATTTATCAAGCGCATGGAAGAGCTCGCAGACTGCTACAGGATTAACCTGAATGACCTAATCCGTACCTTCCCAGAGATATTTAGGGGAAACGCTCTACAATGGTTCCGGATAAACAGAGAGCTTTCGGACCTGGACTGACTTCTGTCATGCCTTCCTGGGACATTTTCTCCCCGCACGATTTATTAACAGTTTAGAACAAGAAATTTCGAGGAGAAGACAAGGCCCTCGCGAAAAGGCAAAGGACTTTATCCAAGCCTTGCAATATTTGATTCACCAGCACCCTACTATGAGCACACAAGATAGTATCGACCGTATTTACGACCGACTACGACCCGAGTATCATCTCTATATTCGCCGAAGGGATTTTAAAACATTGGATGAATTAACAGGTCTAGCCGAAGAGTTCGAGCACATCCAGAGCGAAAGCCGAAATCTAGCCCCAGCCTCATCTAAACCCATACCTAGAACTTTGCCACGAGAGGCAAATATTCAGGCCCCAGCCCAGGACCAATACGATCGTGCGACCCACTGTTGGCATTGCAAGCAGCGAGGGCACTCGAAGGCTAACTGTCGCCGCCCGTTCCGAATGTTCTGCACTTTCTGTGGAGAGGACGGGCGCCTGACAAAAGATTGTCCTTGCCACGCGCATAGAGCCTCTACACTACAAGCCTTGCCAATGGCTATCCCTAACCCTGAAATAGTTTCCTCAGGAACAAGGACGCATCACCGTACCGATAACCTTCAAGCGACTCGCAGTACCCTGACTAAAGAAGAACTGATAGAAAATACAGCAGCAGAGGTAGGGGCAGCCTGTACAAATACCTCGACCGTGTTGAAAAATGCAAAGCCGGGGATACTCCGCAATAAATCATCAGGAGCCATTCCACCGACAGCGACCAAAGAACCCAACCTAACAGAAAAACGACTGGGAGAGCCGCAGGAACCGACCCCTTGCGAGGAAGTGAGGAGAGACCCGCGGTGGTTCTTACCTGTTCAGTTATATGGTCAAACTTTTAGTGCATTGCTTGATACTGGAGCCACTAAGTCGTTCATTAATACGAAAGTACGTAATCTACTAAGAAGAGTAAATGTCCCCGTACGCCACCAGCCCCACGCAGTTCATATGGCAAATGGTAGCCCGATACTCAGCAAGGAACATTACAACGTAACGATGGGTGTTGGAAATAAGCAAGTGCAAGGGGAGTTAACATATTTAAGGCAGTTAACCGATTCCGTTATAATCGGCGTGGATTTCCTTAAAAGGTTGAATTTCGGAATGGCTATAAGTGGCGATGAACTTACGAATACCCATACCCAAACAGTTGCAAGGCAAGATGAATTATGTTTATTAGGGGGCGAACCACATTCTCAAGTGCAAGAAAGACTACTCAAAGATTTACTTCAAAAAGAACTACCAAAGTTCGAAAAATTACCTAACACTACAAACGCTGCAGTACATCGTATACGACTTAAGACGTGTGAACCATTTCGTCAGAGATATTACCCGAGGAACCCGGCTATGCAAAAGATAATAGATGAAGAAATCAACAAACTATTACAAGAAGATAGGATCGAACCGTCTAACAGCCCATATAGCTCCCCAATAGTATTCGTAAAAAAAAAGAATGGGACCTGGCGGGTATGTGTTGACTATCGACAGTTAAATGAGGTTTCCATAATGGACGCATATCCAATACCACAGATATTGCCAATACTAGATAAATTGAGGCAAGCCAGATTTATATCCACCATAGATCTGAAACAAGGCTATTGGCAGATACCTCTCGAACCAGAATCACGACCCGCTACTGCTTTTACCGTCCCTGGACACGGCCTTTACCAATGGAAAGTGCTACCCTGTGGTCTTAATTCATCGGCAGCAACATTCCAACGTATGCTCGACTCCGTCCTGGGGCCCGATATAGACCCGTTTGCATTTGCGTACCTGGACGATATTATCGTAATAAGTAAAACCTTTGAGGAACACCTCAAACACCTAAGAGAAGTTTTTAAGCGCCTCCAGAAGGCGAACATTAAAATCAACAAAGAAAAATGTGAGTTTTGCAAACGAGAACTCAAGTATCTCGGCCATGTGGTGAGCAGTGAAGGGATAAGCACCGATCCAGATAAAATTACGGCGGTACAAGAGCTTAAAGCACCCAAAAACGTGCGAGAATTGCGACGTATATCAGGTATAGCGTCTTGGTATCGACGATTCATCAAAAAATTTTCAATAATTGCGACCCCACTTACGAAATTATTAAAGAAAAGGCAGGCATGGGAATGGGGTGACAGCCAAGAAATTGCTTTTAAGCACCTAAAGGACAAACTTACCGAAGCGCCGGTACTAACGTGTCCAGATTTCGAGTTGCCTTTCACCTTACAAACGAACGCTAGCCAATACGGGCTAGGGGTAGTTCTATCACAAAATACGAAGGGAAAAGAACGAGTGATTGCGTACGCCAGCCGGACTTTAACCGACTTAGAGAAAAAATATTCCGTGACAGAGAAGGAATGCTTAGCTATTTTATGGGGTATTCGTAAAATGAGACCCTACTTAGAGGGATACCACTTCACCGTCATAACCGATCACCACTCGCTGAAGTGGCTACATTCGTTAGAAAATCCTTCAGGACGACTTGCGAGATGGGCAATCGAGTTACAGCAATACGACTTCGAAATAAAATATAGAAAGGGAGCCATGAATATAGTGGCCGACGCCTTGTCCAGAGACCCATTACCGTTACAAGACAGCGATTTGAGTATTATAAACGCTGAAATGGAAGACTGGACCCTACGCCGCATGAAACAGGTACAAAATGACCCGACTAAATTTCCCGAATTCCGGATACAAGGCAACGAACTATACAAAATTTTCGACGCTCACCCACTAGCCGATCATAGCCATGACTGGAAGCTGTGCGTGCCCTTGCTGCACGAAATCAAATCCTTAGAGAAAATCACGACGCAGTCACAGCTGGTCATTTATGAATCGCGAAGACGATAGATAAAATTATGAAAGCTTATTATTGGCCTGGTATGATTCGCGACATCACAAAGTATGTCAAGAAATGTGTTACATGCAACCAATACAAAGTACCCCAGATAAAACCTGCTGGACTGATGCACTCCAAACCAGCGGACAATCCTTGGGACACCGTATCAGTCGATTTTGTGGGACCATTGCCCCGATCCATTAAGGGTAACACTATGATGGTAGTATACGTTGATAAGTTTACAAAATGGGTAGAAGCAATACCCTTAAGAGCAGCTACATCGACGGCATTGATTAAAACCATGAGAGAAAATATCATCTATCACTTCGGAATCCCACGCACCCTACTATCCGATAACGAATCTCCATTCGTGAGTAAGCAATTCCAGACCTTTCTACAAGACCTAGGGATTAAACAACTGTTAACCGCCCCGTACACCCCTCAAGAAAATCCCACAGAAAGAGTGAACCGAGTGCTTAAAACAATGATAGCACAGTATGTACAAGACAACCTCAGAACCTGGGACGAACACTTACCAGAGCTCACATTCGCCATTAATACCAGCAAGCATACGTCAACAGGATTTTCGCCAGCTTTCTTGAACTATGGGAGAGAGTTGCGAATGCCCCGACAGCCCGAGCCGCCAAGAAACTTTGATGACGACGGCCCAGAACTTTTCTCGAGTAGACAAGAGAGGATGAGAACTCTCTATGATTTAGTTTCGTCCAATTTAAAAAGAGCGGCCGATGCACAGGGCAAATATTACAACTTAAGGAAAAGACCCTGGAAGCCAAGCATAGGTGATCACGTGTACCGAAGGGCGAGGGTACTTTCTTCAGCTATACACCATTTCTCAGAGAAACTAGCCCCTCGATATGACGGCCCCTTTGAAGTGGTGAAATTTATTTCTCCAGTCATCGTGTTGCTAAGAGAGGTAAAAAACAACAACAAACCCAGGAAACAGATGGTACGTAGTCACCTACGCGATATAAAAGGAACCAACGACGTAGAACCAGGCACCAGTCTGAATTCGGCAACCAGCGAGTCTATAACCAACGCAATGACTGATCCATGGATAAGAAAACCAACGATGCCGCACCGGATGGGTACCAACCCGTACCACCAAGGCCCAAGGAACCTGATGGTCAAAAGGACGGAAAACCTAGCATCAGATCAGTGGTCCTGATCACTCCCCCAAATCGGGACCCAACGGCGAAGGTTGCAAGAACTATACGACTAGCGGAGAAAAAAAGGGTTGGAAAAATGCAGGCATCAGGTCCGGCTACAACACCCGATGTCTACCTACAGGGACCAGCGACAAGTGGAAGGAGTTCACGCAAACAACAAAAAAATAAAACAGAGGCCCAAAAATTAAAAACGGTTATACCCGAACCATTAGATCCAGGAACAAGTAGACCGAAATCACCAGAGCTACCGGATTTAAGCTTTAGATCATTAATGGAACCAAGGACAGTGAACCCCGACCCGATGCCAACCTTCTTAACAGCAATCAGCTCTAGCCACCAAGGTGATGTAAAGGTAGATGACCCGTTCACCAACATCAACATTAAGCATCACAAGTTGTACAACCCGGCGTATCGACGACAAACATTGGTGTTCAAGAGGCGATGGGGCCAAGTCATAGCCCGAATTACCAAGCCGGGACAGGCTGAACTGAGGTTCGGTAACCAAAAAAAAAGGATAATTTTCAAACCATAATTTAAATTTATATTATGTTTTTTTTTTGAATTATTTAGTTTTCATTTAAGTATCAATGCGTTTTTTTTTTTTTTGTTACATAATGTACCATGTTAACAATTCCTTTTTTTTCCTTGTTGCCAGGAGCAAACTTTTATTTTTTTTTGAAACACAAGCAGTAGTTATTTTCCTTACGTTAAAAATTACAGACGAGAAGGTTCTCGTCTCCAAAGAAGGAGGGGTTTGTAATGAAGCATTACAACTCTGCCTCCCACCCCCCTACCTACGGACCTGTCCTGTTGTTAATCCCAGTACCTCACCATAGCTAAACCCTATTCCAACCCCGAAGCCCCTATCCAGCAAAATACCATATTAACCTAACAAGGCACCCCCCATGCTACGGGTCTGTGAAAAATAACATAAAACGAATACTTACCAAAGCGACAACATGCTCCCATAGCATGTGTCGAAAGCAAGCCAAGGCCAGCAACTGATTACAAAGGAGCTTGTCAGTGAACTTAAATCAATGGCACAATTACACCACACTGTCCACTCAAACACAACAACAACTACTAGGAGTGGTGAATTGTTAGCAGGAGGTTATCCACGAAGAAGGAAGAACTCCACTGAAGGCAGCAACTGGGCAATGATCAAGAACCTCGATGGTAGGTTTTCGAGCAATAAAAAGAGAGATTGTTCGTCCTCTTTCCCGTCGCCCCCTTGTATTATCAATCATAGCCTAGAAGCAAGATGGTGAGTTAAGAGTCATACAAGAACTGACTACCCTCCTACCGCACACCGACAGCCATAAGTAAGTGCAGGAAGAAGCAACAACGTATAGGTAAACATGATGCCACCCGTCCCCCTGCACCATTTAACGTAGGTGGAGGAAAGCAATGTTATTGACAGAAAAAGCGATGACGTAACGCAAGAGATCATATTGCGTGGGAAATGTGCACTTGCTAGCTTTACAGCTCACGCATGGTTTGGCTGAAAAGTGTAATAAAAGACCGCCATACATTCGACGAAAACACAGAGTGCGGAAGACCTTCACAGAGGTAACATCGTATAACAAAGTGCAGCGCAAGGTCAAAAATTCAGTCGGCATAAGAACCAAGGAAGGTAAGATAAGTATCAAGTTGTAGACTTCCCCCCACCAGTGGTAAGGGGTCGCAACAAAGTAACACAAGTATTTGCCGGATTCGTCCGTTGATTTGCCAGATTCGTCTGTTGATTTGCCGGATTCGTCCGTTGATTTGCCGGATTCGTCCGTTGATTTGCCAGATTCGTCTGTTGATTGCCGGATTAGTCCGTTGATTTGCCAGATTCGTCTGTTGATTTGCCGGATTCGTCCGTTGATTTGCCGGATTCGTCCGTTGATTTGCCGGATTCGTCCGTTGATTTGCCGGATTCGTCTGTTGATTTGCCAGATTCTTCTGTTGATTTGCCGGATTCGTCCGTTGATTTGCCAGATTCGTCTGTTGATTTGCCGGATTCGTCCGTTGATCTGCCAGATTCGTCTGTTGATTTGCCGGATTCGTCCGTTGATTTGCCGGATTCGTCCGTTGATTTGCCAGATTCGTCTGTTGATTTGCCAGATTCGTCCGTTGATTTGCCGAACCCGTCTAGATCCAGCTGTGAATGCCAGATCCAACTAAAGACTGTCGACATCAAGCGTGAAGTACCAGCTGGACCCGTTCAACTACACTCAACCTGCGTACAGAAACTAGGCGAATGCACTGAAAGGATATCTACAGAAAATAAATCCACACCGAATAACGGACCAAGGATACCAACAACGAAGACATTAATTATAAAAATTGTATATAAAATAATATATGTAAAATTAGTTTAAGTTCACTTTTCGATGATTTTATAAATAAAGGAATATTGACGTTAAAATCTGAAGTTAGTACTACTTTAGATAGAACCCCGGTAATCCGGCGAGCAAAACCTCAGCCTTTGACAAAAGTACACCACAAGCGAACTGGGAGCTTTTCCAATTGTCCATCCCAAACGCATTAGTCACAAGAAAAGAAACTTCCAACATCAACAAGGAAGCATCAATTATTCACAAATCCATACGCACCGCAGCAAATTTAGCCATTCCGCAAACTAGCGACAATTATCACTATAAAACAGTTCCCTGGTGGAGCAAGGAAATTGGTATACTCCGAAATCTTAAGCAAAAAGCTTGGCATTCTTTTAAAAAATCGCCCACAGACTCTAATCTTATCTCATACCGGAGTTCCGTAAAACTGTCAAAGCTGAAAAAATTAAGTGTTTTGAAAATTCACCGCGACAATTAACCCTAATTGTTCTTCCCAAAAACTATGGGCTAATATCAAATTATTAACAGGTTCATACTCGTATACTCAGAATATTATTAACAGAATAGTTATTGGAACAAAATCAATTAATTGTCCAATAGACATAACTCAGCACTTTGCTCAGAACTGGGAACAACTTGCTGATGATCTAAATTTCAGCTCTATTGTTGATGAAAAATTTAAAATACTAAACGACAATAACATACCTTTTGATCCCAGCCTAGGGTTGCCAGATTTTTCTTGCACCTCGGTGGGACAAATGGCTTAAATAATGAAAAATCCCGGGATTTAATCATATTGCTCGGGACAAAATAAATAAAATGCACCACTGGGTCGCACGAACTCGCTGTTACGTAAAAGACTAAGAATTTTAAAAATTAATGGCGCAAAATTTTAATTGAATTAGTACGATGCTAAAGCTGTTTTAGTATGATACTAGGTTAAAACAACGAATTTGCAAATTTTAATCGAATATAGCATCATACTTTCTCTACCCTTTTATTAAAATTAAAATCATCGAATAGCTACTTTATTTTTTTAGTATCGTGCCATATGAAGGGCTCTTTGACATTTGCAAACATCAAAAAAGGTTCGTGTACTCACTTTTTTACACGAAATGTCATTGTTTTAGGTGTGTTCAGAAGTAATTTATTAAGAAAATTCTTTTAGTACGATACTAGTTAGAAAATGTTTAAAATTAAGAATGAGTTAGTAAACTACTATAAAGTTAGCAAATTGTTAAGTAGTATCATACTAATACCTTAATAATAGGCTGTTTAAAATTTTGCGCCAATGTTATTAGAGAAAAATTAATTTTTTAAATGACTAAGACAACTCATAAAACAAGCTCCAACTAGCTAAACACAGGATGTCATGTGATTCAAACAAATATTGATCAATGCAAGATCAAATATTGATCAATGCAAATTATACTTAGTTGTTCTAAATCATTTTTAAGATAAAATATTGGTACGTCAATTTGAAGTTTTTGATTTTGTTCGCATAAAAATTAAATTTACAAAAAACTATATTGAGCCGTTTTTGAGGTATCGAATTTTCAAAAAAAAAATTGATTTTTTAAAAATTTAAAAAAATATTTTTTTTAGAGTTTTGAAATGCAATGTTTTTAAAACTTTTTAGAAGCTTCTCTTTGCAATAACTTATTAAAATCCGTTATTCCGATAATGAGAAATTCAAAAGTCGAATAAATCGTTCTGTAGTAGGTTCAGTCAGTAATATCTTGATTTCAAATTTTTTTTATTAAATTATAGAATTCTTATGAATTATAGAATTTGAATACAAAATAATATTTAAACTGCTGGGGAGCTTTAACATAAAAAAAAAATTATCAAATTCAGTCGTACCATTACCTAGCTTTAACTAAATGAAATTTAAAAAAAAATAAAATAAAAATCATATCTTTAAAAAAAATCGTCTTTAAAAAAAAAGAAAAAACAATTGGAGGAAAAAATTTTCCATAAACTTGGTAGATATCGCAAGTTTAACGAAAATCGGCCAACTTTGATAAAAATCTCGAGTTCGATTTTTTTACGAATGCATAACTTGCCTTATAGTACCTATAAGTCGCAAGTAAAAATCATATAATGCGTGTAGATCAAAATAAATAAATTCTTTTATTAATTACTAATTAAATGACTTTTTGTCATTTATCATTTGCAAATATTTTTCTTTTGTCAATTTTAATGACAGATGTCAGTTTACAAAAATAAATTTTTCGTTAAGTTAGGTTTGTTTAATTGAAATTTTAAATGTAATTTCTTAAGGTTAAATCGCAATGTAGTGATTGTTCCTTATCACTGAAAGATATTTAGGTACATTAGGCATTATTTTTTGAGTTTGAGTCCCAACCCGGGAAAAAAGCTGTCCCGGGGGGACAGATGAATTTATGTCTGAAATCCGGGATGTGCCGGGTAAACCGGGACGTCTGGCAACGCTATCCCAGCCCCTTAGCTCTTTGCATTGAATGCCCAATAAATATGTTAGAGTTTATTTCTTGTTTGCGTTCAGTAAAAGGTAAAACACCCGGTTTTGACCGCATATCCTATGATATGCTTAAAAACTCCCCTTCTTCCCTAAAAACAAGACTCTTAGCGTTGTTCAATAATATCTTTTATTCAGGAATAATTCCGCATGCCTGGAAAGTGGCGAGTATTATCCCAATACTAAAGCCAAACAAGGACCCGACGTCAACCTCAAGTTACCATCCTATCTCGCTTCTTCCTTGTACAAGCAAAATTTTGGAAAAAATTATCGCAAATCGTCTGTCATGGTTTCTTGAGAAAGAAAACCTTATTGACAACTGACAAGTTGGTTTCCAAAAAGGCAAATCTACATTAGATGCACTATTGCATCTTGACCACTTTATCTCTTCTACTCTCTCTGAGAGAAACACACCAGTGGCGTGGCGTGGATAATTTTAAATGGGAAGACGTTATAAAATTTTGTTACCAGTAAAAATGAAAAAATAATCTTAGAACCTTAAAAAGAACATTTCTAGTAGGGATATGGTATCTACAAATGCATTCCACATTGACTTAGCAAAAAATGTGTAGTTATATTTTTTTATACTTCAAGACATTAATATTTCAATCAACAATGAGCTTGAAACAAAATAAAAAAGGACCTCCTTTTAGACACCACCCCTTTCGTCAGACATAACTGCAGCACCTTCCTAGGAATTTTCTATTAATATTTCCTTGCAATCATATGTCTCAAGAATATTAAATTCATATATGATGGGACCACTCATCTGCATTAAGACTCGCCCTAACGTCAAAAAATACAAGATATCTTTCTTGTATTCCATTCTCTGACAAGAACCGAAATATGGCACTCAGTTGTCCCCTATGACTCAAATCTGATGTTTCGTCGATCATAATCGACACGAACCGGGCTTCTATGATTTCTGTTTTAATTTCAGATTTAATAACAGCCGCGATACTATGTATCAAGAGGGATTTACATGTATTCATGAAACACGCACATCTGGGATCGAAATCCCTGGTGTGTAAAGGAAAAAAGGATAAAATATAAACTATCAACTATCCTTACTAAAATTATTTGGTTTCTCCGATAGGTAATCTGTTAAACAGCAATCTACATTTATCAAAGACTTTTCCAAGACAAAATCTAGAACTGCACTAAAATTAAGAAGCCAATTTTTTTTTATCAATATAGTGGATAATAAAAGGAATTAAATCTTCACTTTAACATCTAACTTTTCACTTTTTTTAATTAAGTTCAAATTGGCTTTTCAAAACACTAGATTTATTTGACGTTATTGAACCTGTGCAACACAGTCTTTTATTGAATGCCAATTGAATCTAAAATTAAATTCCTATTAAAAAAAAGCAAATGCATTTTATTTGACCAGAAGTGTTCTTCAGCGATATGCTAAATTTACACTGCTGACAAATTGCCATATATGTATTCTACCATGATTTATTTCATAATTTAAAATTATCACAGTAAATTTGCAAAAATATCAATCGTGTATAAACTATCACGAGAGAGAAAAATGAAAGCATTTTACATTAGCATGCAAATCAACATCAAATTCAAAATCAAGAATCAACAATACACACATTCCATACTTATATTTATATGACATATTAAAGAAAAAAAAAACAAATAAGTCGAAGAACACCGTCTTATTTCTTACACAAGGTTGAAAAAAGGCGAGCACCTGAACTCCTGCAATGTATTATCTTCCTACTGAAATGCAATGCTAATTGCTAAAGGGAGAATAAAATACAAATAATTCCAACTCCTACTGGTATACATCGAAAATTTTATAAGACGGAATGTAGCGTCTTATTTTTTGCGGATGTTGAACAAAGAGGATCCGAAACACAATGCTTGGGGAAGAAAGGGATATAAAACAAATAAATAAGACGGTGATTGAAAAGTTTATGTCAGAGTATTTTTGTGACTCTCTTGGTTAATGTTGGTTGTGGATTGTGGAATGTGTTTGCATAAAGTATAAGATACAAACGAGAAGCAGAATGGAAAACTTAAACTTATTCGATGTTTATTTGGTAGATTGTGTTATTTGTGGATTTTCTAAAAGGGAAGACGATAGGAATCGTGTTATATGGACGCCACGCCACTGGTCGACACTCAGTTTAGATTTCGATAAGGCTTTCGACAGAGTTGGAGCGCATGTAGTCTTGAAGAAACTGTTAAATTGGAATATTGGACCCAAAGTATTTGGTTTTGTCAAATCTTTCCTTTCCAACAGATGTTTTCGTATTAAACACTCCGACATCTTTTCGAAAATCTCTAAGCTCAAAAACGGTATCCCCCAAGGATCACCACTGTCGGTAGTCTTATTTACAATAGCCTTTAATTAAATCAGCAAAATTATAGACAATTTCAAAAACATAGGTCATGTTCTGTATGCAGATGACCTTATCATTTTTTCAAAATGTAAAGATCTTCATATACTAGAAGCTACTTTTTCCCGCATTACTAAAGCCTTGGTGGACTGGAATGTTTACTCTGGTGCTACCATCTCAGCTCAAAAATCTGAAATTTTTCATATTTGTAAAAAATTTAATTTTAAAAAAACTATTGATGTAAAATTAAACAATAATCTTATTAAAAATGTGAATTTCATTAAAATTCTTGGTCTCTTATTTGACTCTAAATATACATTTAAAAATCAATGTACCCATATAAGAAAAAGCCTTACTGCCAGGGTAAATTTAATCAAATATTTATCATCTAAAACTAGTTATTCTAATGTAAACAGCCTTATAAATATTTTAAAATCTGTAATTTTATCTAAAATTGACTACGGTCTCCCAATATACGGAAATTCCTCCCGATCCTTACTCCAGCTCATCAAAACTCCATATCATGTTGCAGTCAGAACGAGTCTGAAGGCCATCCGGTCAACGCCTATTATGAACATCCTTATCGAGGCAGGCTTACCAAACTTAAATGACAAAATTTGGTATTTAACTGCAATCAGCATTTATAAAGTCAACTCAACAGTTCGTAGTCCTATCCAGAATGACGCCAAGAAGATATTGAATTGGAAAAAAAAGCCAAGACTTAATCAGCCTTATATAAAGCCCTAACATATGCTAAATAATTAAACATACCAATTTCAATAAAAAAATCTAGTCTAGGCCAGTTTACCGCCTTGGAAACTTCCAAGTGAGGTCATCAATACCGAACTTTCGAAGTACCCCAAATCATCAACCAATAATAACATTTACAAAATTTTATTCCTGAACATCGCAGACAACTACAAATCCCTTGGTTGGAACTTGCTTTACACTGACTCTTCTAAGACTGTAAACCATACATCGTTTGCAGTGGTCAACGATAGTGGTGTTGTTGTATCCAAAGGCTTACTAACAGACTTTTCTTCAATTTTTACCGCAGAAGCTTTTGCGATTTTCAAAGCAATGCAATACGCCAACAAAAAAAAGACTATCATATTCTCTGATAGTCTCTCCACTATCACCGCAGTTAAAAACATATCTAACTCCTATGGTATTGCCGAAAAGATTCGCAACCTTCTTTTAACCAACAGCGAAATATTAAAAATAGTTTGGATTCCTGGTCACTGCGTTATCAATGGCAATGAAGCAGCCGATAGAGAAGCCAGGGCCCGTATTACAGATTACGAAACGAAAGGCAAAAAAACGATACCCTAGAAAACGATAGTCAACACATGGACAGATCATGGTTTACGATAATGGATGCATCAAAATATTGCCCGATAAAATAAAAAAAATCTATTTTTTTAAGCGCATCCAACTTCATTCTTTCAATATTTCTGTCAAAAATAGTACATATGTCAAAACAATGAAATACGAGTGCCAAAAGCAGTCGTAAGAGAAAACGATTATCGTTTTAAAAAAACGAGTATCGTAAAACGTAATCGTAACTTAACGATAACGAGGGATTTTAAACGATAATCGTAATTCGTAATACGGGCCCAGGTCAGCGTTAAGGGAACCTTTAACTATGTTTTATCAGTGCAATAAAAAGGACATCAAAAATCTTATCCTCGAAAATTGGAAATTTAGAAGAAAAATATCCTGGAATAATTACGACCACGCCTAAAAAAACCTTAATGTTCTCGGTATTAAACCAATATACCCCAACGGCGCACAGTGGAAGGTCTAGTACAAAATTCCGGACATTGGGTGATTTTTTGTTTTCATTATTCGAAATATTTTTTGTTTGATATGCATAGAAAATTGTCGCCTCTGTTAACTGTTTGTTAACTGGTGAAGGGGGTAGGGGCATCTTTGCATTATAAATAATAATAACTAACATTAAGAAATCTTAAACTATGAAACAGTGCATACATTGACATGAAAAAAAAGAAGGAGGGGGTGGGGGATTCTCCTTTTATCAATTAAATCTTATTTACTTTGGTTAAAGAGATTTTTTATTTAGGTTATCATTATTTGTTATAGACTTAATGGCAAAACAAAGTATGGCTCTCATGTTAACGGTTATTTCTCTCTTAATTAAAAAAAAATGTAATCACGTGATGTTATAATAATGAATGCCATTTTTGTTTAGTTTTTTTTAACAAAGCGATCGCCTAGTACACAAATAATTTTGAAGCCTTCTAGTAAGTTAAAATGGTTGTGTTTACTTACGAAGATTTTGTCAACGTTTTAAAGGCTAACGGGCGTGACTTAACTGACTATAAATATTGTTATCCAAACAGCGAAAGTAAAATCTCGGGAAACAAATTGGACTTGTTTATATTTTTTCGCAAATTTTGTTTGAAGCTGGAAAATGGATTTGTAGAATGCAGTAACAATAAAATGCGAAAAAACGGTTTAAAACGTGGCTTTAAGTAGAATTTTACAAATTAACCTTTATAAAACCAACCCCATCAACCGCTAACAACATTAATGAACAGTTTGATAACTTCAGTGAGCGACAAAAACAGGCGTAAAACCCAAGATTTACGTCAAAGTACATGCAGCACTACGCTTCTTTTAGCCGAAAAAATGAAGCTGAAAGGTGAAGTTAAGCTTAATGCTTCAAAAGTAATAGATTTTTTAATAAAATACCGTGAAAAGGCAAAAGAAATTTTGTATAAACATATATTAACTAGAACAATATTCAATATAAATAACATTCAAATTAAAATGTGAACGATGTCTCGAAATACATATTTTAAAAAAAAGTGCAAAAATGCACATCAAACTTGTAATATGAATTATGTAAGAGCAGTACGTCATTAATTTATTGTTTTTCCTCCATAAAATTAATTTTATCTGCCTAAAGCTAAGGTTCGAAAAGTTTCAGGGGTTATGTTAAATTTTTTTTTAGGAAAATTGCTTATTTTTTCAGAGTTTTTGAAATATAGTATGAAACTATAATGTTTCAAGTACAAAATAGTGAAAACCGTTTCAAAATCCATCCATTATTTCAAAAGTTACAGCCCGATGACCACTTTTTCATGTTTTCGTTCCACTGTGCGGCGCGGCGTCTCCCACAAGAAACTGAAGATATACATGAGACTAAGACTTGGCCACACATATCTAACACACAAACATCTTTTCAAAAGGGAATCACCTGCAACATGCCACCTTTGCGAAGAAAAACCTACTCTTTCCTTCCATCCTCTCCTATCCTGCAAAAAAGTTACTTCAATTACCAATAGCATTACCGAACATAAACTCTCACACCTACTATCAGAAGTCAATTTAGTTAACATCAACATTGTATTCAATATTATAACAGCCCTCAATATAGAAAACTGTATCTAGATCTAAATATATATTATTTTTTTTTATATTATTTATGCAATCAATAAACTTTTCTCTTATCCCATCTTTTATAAATATATAGTAGAAAGCCCTGGCAGCTAATTCTAGTTCTAAGATATTATTAACTTTGTAATTTACTTACATTTTAATAAAGTAATAATAATAATAATAATATAAATTCCTTTTTCAACATTAGCACTTATACTACTTTTTTTTTCATTTTTCATGTATGTTTTCGTTTCTCCTATACATTATTATCATACTTTTGGTTCCATCCCAAGTAACATCGTTGGAGCTATATGTTATTTATATGTTCTTAAATAGCTCTGAGAGAGTTAAATGCACGGCCCTAGCTCTATTTCAAAACATATTGCAGCTCTTGGTAAACGAATTTAATAATCTAGCTCTATAATGGAGTTTCTTAACAATCGTTAGATATGTTACATTTAAGCGCTTTCTGCTCGATAAATTTGCTCCATAGTAATGTTTTTATCAGCTGTTGGAAAGCATGTTAGCATTTTGATACTGCACCCTTTAAAAAAGCTCTTTAAGAGCAAAAGAATTTTTTAAAGATTTACTTAAGAGCTACAAGCTATATCTTCATGTGTGTTTAACAAAATGGCAAATATTTAAGATTTTTTATAAAACAGGAAAAGAAAACTATTAACAGAGCTGTGATGACTCCATTTTTAAAAGAATCATGATAAACACAGAAGCTTTATCCAAAAAAGTGCACGAGCAAAATAAATATTTTTTTCTCAAGTTAAAAATTGAAATAAAAAAAATTTACCATCCACTTAAAACAAATTATTAAAGAAGGGCGTTGTAATATTTCGAAGTACAATATCAACATTTCTGATAAAAATGAAATCGCACTTAGAAATCTCTCCCATGTTGAACGTATTATGGCTTTTAATTAATACCTTTACTCATTGTTCTATGAAAATAAATTATGATGCTAAGATGATTTACCAACAAAAATAATAATTTCTTTTCGTGTTCAATAGTATGATTTGTATTAATTTACTAATACTAATAAAAAACGTAAAATCACGCGGCTCTATGGCAGTTTTAAAGTGTATATTAAAGCTTTTAGCTGTCAAAACCTACTTACAAGCACTATTAAGGAGCTTAAAAGTGCTCTCAAACTCAATGAATTAGCTGCAAGTGGGCTCCATGCTTGCTCTAAAGGCGCATCTAGAGCGTGTTTTTGAATTAACTAGCTCTAAGATTAGCTTCGAAAGCGCTTTTCAAGCATTAATACAGCTAAAATTGTTTCTTGGGATGTCTATTAGAGCACGAGCCCGTGAACGCCAGACCTTCTTCATTTTATAAAAGCTGAAAGTTTGTCAGTGCATGCTTCCAACAAAGGTAAGAACGATGGACCATTATGAAGTTTGGGTCATAGTGCCTTTGGCAGTAAAACGGTACTAAAGGTGTGAAAAATACCACTCTACTTTCGTCAAATCAGTATTTTGCACACCTTTAGTACCGTTTTACTGCCAAAGCCACTATGACTCAAACTTCATAATGGTCCATCATTCTTACCTTTCTTGGAAGCATGCACTGACAAACTTTCAGCTTTTATAAAATGACGAAGGTCTGGCGTTCTCCGGCTCTTAGACTATATGGATATAAGGATATAAGTGTTAACAATAATGAGTTTCGTTCTACGGAGGGGGACATGGATGCTAATCTCTTCCAAATGATTCGGGTATTGCATTCTCAGAAAAAAGGCCTTCACGTTTGCCATATCAATACGCAGAGTTTGAATCCAAAACTCGATGAATTTCGTTTGCTGTTCATTAACTCTGGTGTGGACATCGTTTGTGTATCAGAAACTTGGTTTTTTCCGAGTTTTACAAATTTTGTTTATGGCATGGATGGTTATCAGCTTTTTAGAAGTGATCGAATAGGTCAGTTAGGCGGGGGTGTAGCTTTTTATGTGCGAATTAGACTAAGAGCAAAAGTTATAAGCAAATCAAACGAAAATAACTCTTTTGAATTCTTATTTATTAATGTTTCGTTTGGCTTAGAACTTTTCTGATTGGCGTGATCTACAGGCCAAATAAGAATGTCGATATTTCGCCTATTTTTATATATCCTGGGTCTTCTACTAATATTGTTATTTTCGGCGACCTAAATTGCAATCTACTTAACGCCCGTGCTTCTGCTCAATTAATAGATAGATTTAAATGCCTAGGCCTCACATCACCTAACGTTTCTACTCCCACACATTTTGCATATGACACAGCTACCCTATTAGATATGTTTTTTTGTTAACAACATAATTACTCGTAGAATCTTGTTTTACAGTGAACTTTCTGCAGCGTGTTTCTCTAAACATGATTTAATCTACTTAACATATGATATTCAAATAGATATACATAGTTGAAAATGTTATTACCTACAGAGATTTCAAAAATTTAGACGTTATTCAAATACCATGGGATGATATTTTTCTCATTACATAAGTAAATCAGTACCTTCATTTCTCGAATAAAATATTAAAATACTATTTGATCTGCATGTTCCACTTCGATATAAGGCCCTTCTATCAAACTCGCCACCTTGGTTTACTAGTGAATTATCCGTCTTGATACAGAATCGTAATATTGCATATCGACGGTTAACTATGAATACCTCCTATGTCGCATTTTGTAAACTTTAAAGGGGACACAAAAAACTGATTATAGTCTCAAAATTAAAACGCATAATAGTCAAATTTTATACATAATTATCAGTTTTGAATATCTATGATGTGAAATAGTTTAAATTTTAAAAATTCAGCGAAGCAGATGGAAATTATTAAGGAACTGCATCAAAAAGTGAATTTCACAAAAAATTATGTTAGGAGATATTCATAGTTAACCGTCGATATGCTCGTTGGAAACGACATAAGCTTCATGTATTTTTAGACGCTTATAAAAATCTTCGTAATCTTCATATAAAATCCTACTGTACTACGGATAACTTTTCCAAAAAAAACACGGCTAATAGTGTTTTTATCTTTTGAACTTGCCTTGAAAGAAGTTAAACAAAATAACGATTAAATAACACAAAAATAATTTATTGAAAAACGAAAATTAGCAAATTTTTGTTCTGTTTGATTCAATTTTTTTTTTTCACTTAAGAGAGTTTTTTTCAATGAAAATTATTAAAAATTAACTGAAAATATGTTTCAGTTATCCGGGTTTTTCGCTTAAGCGAGTTTCACTTAAGCGGAGTGTTTTAAGGGAAATTGGTCGGAAAATACTTGGGGATAAGAAAAGTGTTTCAGGTAAGTGGGTTTTTCTCTTAAGCGGGCTTTACACATATTTTTTCAATCAGATACTTACCACTTGTGAATACCCCGTTTCCTGGAAAAAGGCTAAAATAATTCCACTACCGAAGTCTAAAAATCATAGCAATCCTTAGTTCAGATCTATTGCAATTATTATTATACTTCAGTTCTCAACTGGATATGATTAACAGTGCTATTCTTAAGGTGAACGAAGATTTAAAAATAATTCAACAGTGGGCACTCAAGCACAACACCAGGCGTAAATTAAATGTCATTTACAATAACCTAGCAAGATATATTTTTAGAAAACGCCGATTTGCTAGTATTTCAAGTTACTCTTTACGAGTACAAATCATGGGCCTAAGCTTCGATAACCTCATTAAGTTCCTCTTGCATGGTATTATGCAGATCCAACAACCAGAGTATTTGTACAGTAAACTAAGTTTCGTTAGCTCTCAACGAACTTTTACTTTAATTCAATCTAGATGATATATAAGTATTCAATAAATAAAATTTTGTTTATATAAATTATCTTAATTTGATTAGTAAAGTTATTTTTTAAATTTGTTTGCACATTTAAAACTAACATTGGATAATTGTCACTTATCTTTCTCAACACTCGTATCAAATGTTAAACTCTTGAAATCATGTTTGAAAATTAATTACTTTGTAAAGCTTTCACAAGCTATGAGATTTAATCTTAATGTGAAACTATTATTCGTTCATAAATAATAAAATAAAAAATAAAGGTATTAGATTTAAGATATATTTTATCTTAGAGCGCCCGCTTAGGGCCAGTAAGTAAGTTTTAAGTTATTGGATAATTAGGCTAGTTTTTATGAATTTTTGTCTAGCTTTAAGATAGTTTTAAGATGAATGAAAATAAAAATGAATAAAAAAAAAAAACATCACTTCCCATCGATCAGCGAAATCAAGGATCATTGTGCGTGGTTGGTACTTGGATGGGGGACAATTCAAATACCAACCATGTGCTGTTGACATGTGTTTCTTCTGTTGTTCTTTCTTTCTGTGCGTCTTTCCTGTTGTATTGTCTATGGCCTCAGTTGCCAGTGCTTTCAGTGTCTCTACTTCTTAGATTTATCTACGGAGTAGATGTAATGTAATGTATTTTCCTTGCAAATACTTTATTCTTCATTTTAGTCGAATATATTTAAGAAAGAAATAAATTGAGTTTTATGTTTACATATATATGAAATATATTATATGAATTGAACTTTTGTAACTCTTGCAATGCGAATCAAAAAAGTCTCTCAAGTGAATTTTGATAGAAACGTCAGCTTATTCTTTTTTTTTTAAATTATAATTTTTAAATTTAAGATTCAACAGAAATGTTTATAGTCATATTGCTACATGTGTCGACTGCAATAAATATTGTGAATACATAGATCTTAATATTAATTCTAATTATTATTGAACCAATTAATAGAAAAATTATTATTATTGTACTTAGGCTAAATATAAGTTTTGCAGCTTAATGAATAAATACAAAAGCATAAAATATTATAACAAATTAATATATGTAAAAATGAGCAAAAAACGTAATACATCTAGTGCCGGAACGTTTCAGATTATTAGGGATGATTTCAATTCTCGTTAGTTATTTGTAATAATAGTAGACAACGTTTCCACTGGCCAATAGTTTTACTATTGATTTTTATGAACGAATGAGATGCATGCAAATTAATTAATTAATTTTGTCACACAAATTCATTTTCAAAATGAGCAATAATTTAAGCTTTTGTTCATTTCGGAGTTCGAACTGGCTACCGAAATATGGACTTTTCAAAATTCCAAAGGAATTGCAAAAAATTGTAAAATCGTGCATTTATTATATTTGCATAAAGGAAGTGCGCAATTAAAAATACATCGCCTTGAATATTTTAATCACGAAAATCGACACTGGGGCTGTCTTCGAGGTGTTGTAAAGTTTGAAATTTTTTTTTGTAATCCGCTTCCCACCAAATGTCGTTCTTACTACCACAGTTGCAGGTATAACTCGTTTGTAAAAAAAATTTTTCAATGGTATTGTATATAAAAAACATTATCTAAAAAATATTGTTAAAATTATTTATTCCTTGTATTTATGTATAATAGTTCAATGAACGCTAGTCATACAAAAATTTTACATTTCTTGGTATCATCACATTTTTAGGTAGGCATTTAGGTCATGGATCTTAATTTAATCAATTTTCTCAACCTTCGGTGTTAACAAATGATAATTATTCAAGTCATCGATTATGTCTGGTATTATTAACTTTTCGCTGATTTGGTCTTCCGAGTTTGCATTTCTTTTCCTATAGTTTGAAATAGTTCTGCTTTCTTTTGTTTGTACTGGTTTTAAGGACACAAGTGCTTCCAGCAATTTGTTTGCCATTGATTTTTCGAATTCTAAGCGTTGCTGTGCCAATTCCAAGTGTTGCCTCTGGATTTCATTGTTTTCTTTTTGCATATCGATTAATTTGTTGAATAAAAATTCATAACCTACAAAATAAAGATGTGAGTTAAGATTAATGTTAACATAATTAATTATATTCATATATGTACATAAGGATATGGATGTTCAAAAGTTTCAGTTAAGTACAAAATACGAGAATGCAAGAACGTGTGACTGGGTCGCACGAAATTGCTCTTATTGAAAAGACTAAGAATTTCAAAAATGAATGTTATTCGAGAAAACCTGTTCATAATCGTAAAATTTACTTTTTTAAATAACTAGAACAGCTTCTTTAGTAGTTGGAGCTAAAAACAGAATGCAATTCGATTCAAGCAAATATTAGTTTATGCTAGAGCAAAAATTATAAGTGGTTGTAGTAGTTTCTTAAAAAAATAAGCTTACATATAAAAATTTTCAAAACAATTTTAAGAAAAAATTTGGTACGCAGACTTACGAATAAAAATTAAATTTCCAAAAAAAATATTGACCTTTATTGAGATATGGAATTTTCCAAATTGATTTTTTTATTCAAAAAATATTTTTTTTTAAGTTTTGAAATGCAATGTTTTTCGAACTTTTTAGAAGTTTCTCTAAAAAAAATTTCATTAAAACACATTGTGCCGATAATGAGAAATTCAAGATTTTTTAGAATCTATGGTAGGTACAGTCAGTAATATCTTAATTTCAATTTTTTTTTTCTAATTAAAGTATAGATCGCGTAGCAAGCATTTTTTTCTAACATCTTGTATAGATTGTATTACAAAAATTTTAGGTATTTGTCAAGTTTAAAAAATTCGAGCTTGCGATTTTCGAAATATTGAGTTTTGAAAAAAAAAATTCGCAAGCTCGAATTTTTTAAACTTGACAAATACCTAAATACCTACCTAGACAATAATATTCAAACTGGGTCGAACTTGCTACTATGTAATAGACTAGGAATTTTAAAAACGAAAGTTATTAAAGAAAACTGTTCATAAGGATAAAATGAATTTTTTAAATAGTTTTAGTAGTAGGAGATAAAAACAGAATGCTATGCAAATATGAATTTATGCAAGAACAAAAATTATAAGCCGTTGTAGGGGTTCCTTAAAAATATAAGCTTTTATGTACAAAATTCTTAAAATATTTTTAAGAAAAGAATTTGGTACGCCAACTTTAAGTTTTTATTATTTTACGAATAAGAGTTAAATTTCCAAGAAAAATATTAAACCGTTCTTGAGATATCGAGTTTTCCAAAAAAAAAAACGACTTTTTTTTTCTAAAAATTGAAAAAAATATTTTTTTTTAAGTTTTGAAATGCAATGTTTTTTAAACTTCTTAGGAGCTTCTTTATAAAAAATTTCATTAAAATCCGTTATGCGGATAATGAGAAATTTAAAATTCGAAAAAATCGTTCTATACATATATAGGTACAGTCAGTAAATTCTAGATTTTAAATTTTTTTTATTAAATTATAGATCGTAAAAATTAATCAAAAGAAAAAAAATTTAGCGAAACTCTCGGAACCGTTTTCGAGAAAAATACGTTTTTCGAAAATTTGAATATGTAATAATATTTAAACTTTGGAGGAGCTTTAGCATACAAAAAATGATTTAAATCGGTTGTACCGTTTTTGAGAAAATCAAAAACAAAAAAAAATGGACCCAGGGGGTTACCAAAAATAACAATTTTTTGGAAAATTTTTTTCAACCATTATCTAGTTTAAACTAAATGAAATTTTTCAAATTTTTTTAAGAAAATTCTGTGGGACAGTTTTTGAGAAAAAAAAATATTTATAAAATTTCAAAAAAAAAAACGTATGGTAGGTACCGTTATGTTTGGTCTTAAAAAAAGAAAAAAACGTGTGGGGGGAAAAATCAAAACCCATATCTACCAAGTTTGAAGAAAATCGGCTGAGCCGCTTAGGCTGTAGTCGAACTGACAGACAGACAGACAGAATTGCAAGACCCACCTTTTTCGTCGAGTTCGATTTTTTTCCGAATGCATAACTTGCCTTACAGTACCTATAAGTCGCAAGTAAAAATTAACAAAATCTAAAACAAAATAAAATGCACGACTGGGTCGCACGAACTTGCTCCTATGTAATAGAATAGGAATTTTAAAAAAATGAATGTTATTAGAGAAAACTGTTCAAAAGGATGAAATTAACTTTTTTAAATTCTTTTTGTAGTAAGAGACAAAAACAGAATGCTATGCAAATATGTATGAATTTATGCAAGAACAAAAATTATAAGTCGTTGCAGTGGTTTCTTAAAATAAAGCTTTTATATAATGTTCGAATAAGAATTAAACTTACAAAAAAAAATATAGAGCCGTTTCGGAGATATCGAATTTTTAAAAAAAGAAAAAATAGATTTTTTTTTTTCGAAAATTCAAAAAATATTTATTTTAAAGTTTTTAAACGCAATTTGTTTTAGACTTTTTAGAAGCTTCTCTATACAAAATTTCATTAAGATCCGTTATGTGGATAATCAGAAATTCAAAATTCGAAAAAATCGTTCTATGGTAGGTACAAGCTGTAATATCATAATTTCAAATTTTTTTTTATTAAATTAAAGATCGTAAAAATTGATTGAAAGAAAAAAAATGTTGTCAAAATTCTAGGCGCCATTTTCGAGAAAAATACGATTTCTGAAAACCATTGTTTTAAATTTTTTAGCATTTGTATGGTAGGTACCTTTATTTTTAGGTAAAATACATTTTTTTCTCACATCTTGTAGATTATATTGACAAACTTTTATTTATGGAGTTTAAACAAAATCTAGGATTGGGTTTCCGAAATATTGAGTTTTGAAAAAACAAACTAAGTTTTTTTTAAAAATCCAAAAAAAAATGTTTTGAAAATTTGAGTACACAATTTTATTTATGTTTCTGGGGAGCTTTAGCAAAAAAAAAAATTATCAAAATCGGTTGTACCGTTTTTGAGAAAATCAAAAACAAAAAAATGGTTCCATGGGGGGTATCATCAATAACCATTTTTCGGAAAAAAATTTTTTCAACCATTACCTAGCTTTAATTAAATACAAAATTTTGGTATTTTTATTTTTAAAATCTGTCGAACAGTTTTTGTGAAAAAAAAAATATTCATAAAATTTCGAAAAAAATTCGTATGGCAGGTAGCGATATTTTTGGTCTTTCAAAAAAAAAAGAAAAAAATGTGTGGGGAAAAAAAATTAAAAGTGATATCTAACCAAGTTTAAAGAAAATCGGCCGCGCTATTTAGGCCGTAGTCGAACAGACAGACAAACAGACAGACAGAATTGCTAGACCCACTTTCTTGGTCTTTGCTACCATCGTAATGTCAACTTTGATCAAAATCTCGAGTTCGATTTTTGTTACGAATGCATAACTTGCCTTATAGACCTATAAGTCGCAAGTAAAAATGGCTCCAAGGAGGGTACCATAAGCAACCATTTTTCGGAAAAAAATTTTTAGTTCCACAACTGTTCTGCGATGGATGTGTGCTCGTCTGTGAACCTCATGATCACAGGTTCGATCCCTGTCGTTGTCTATGTCGTTTTAATTCCATTAAAACCTTCTAAAATTGTCATCAATGGGTTGCTGGTTTACTCATTACATGTTGTTCAGGCATAACACTAACAACATGTAATTGAGTTAAACTAGTATGCCCAACAAGGATGATCACGAATAAAATAATGTGAATTATAAGCGACATAGAAATAAGACACGGCATTCTCCGCTTTAGTTCAGCCGCCATCCCTGTAGATAAAATATCTGACACAACAACCTTCAGTCTCAGAACATCGTGCCACACATCTTTCCCGTCCTTCTTTCTCTTCCTTAACTTCACGCCCGCGCTGTGTTGAAACATTTAAAGAGTAATCATAATCCCTTGAGCGCGTGTAAATTATAAAAAAAAAAAAAAAAAAATATGCTAAATTTGATGTCGGAGTTTACGAAAATGTTACAGTTTTACACTTTCACAATAATACAAGACTAGTTACATCCGAAAGCTAGTACCACTAGTACTCGTATTATAATCAATTTAACAAACGACATGAAGTTACAATAATTATTATCCATCCGAAACTCGACCCATTTAATCATCAATTGGCATCATCTTTTGTTGAAGCAGCACTTTTTTAGAAAATATTTGTTAACTATTTATTAAGCTGAAGTTCTTTTCTAATTGTTTAGTTTGTGTTCATGAACAATTTTATAATTTTGTTTATTGTATAAGACTACAAATATTGAAAACGATTTCAGCTCGAAAGTAGAAACTCTTTCTGATTTACATAATCTCGATAATCTTTCCTTCTGCCCATTCTTCACTCCTACGCAGTAATCGCAGTACACAATTTTTTTAAATGCATGTGACTTAATAGCAAAGGAAACTACTTTTACAACAGAATTCCCTATGCTTCTTTCTATTTCAAAATTTAAGCTAATAATTGATTCATGTGACAATTCTGTAACAAACCTTAAAATCCTTAAAATATGTAGGTACTAAATATAATTAGCTCATTCAAATCAGTATTACATTACTGTAGCATAAACATGAACATCTATTCAGGGAAAATCATAAATAAATGTTTATATAAATGTTATTTTTTCCTAGTTAATTTTAAATTATTATTGAATTCAAATATTAGATTTATGTTTCATTTATGTTAAAGGCGTAGAAGAAGAAGAAGAAGAAGAAGAAGAGGAATAAGGATGCATAAAAGCGTTTTAGTTTTATAACACTTAATTTTGTGTCATGTTTGATAAGTTTTAAATATTTATTAAATTCTGAATACGTGCTTTATTTAAAAGAACTTCTGAACCTTAAACAGGCATGTTGTAGGTAAAGCATGTATGTAAAGGGTTTTCTAATAGGATTTTTGATTTTTTACAGATCTATACAATTAGCATTAGCAATTTGAAGTTGGTCGCAATTTTATTTAAGTCACAAGTAAATAAACAAATAATGTCAATAATATCTGACTCACAGTTTGTCTTATATACAGGGTGTCCCACAGTCACCGCTCCAAATGAAAACTATGGATTCCTGAGGTCATTTTAAGTCGAAAAACTTAAGAGGTCATTTTCTCGTTTTCGTCCCGTTTTCGAGTTATAACGGTTTTTATGATTTTCCCTTTAACTGGCTTTATCTTTGCCAAACTACGTCCGATTCGTAAGATTTTTTTTATAACCAATCCATATTACAGCCTTAGTTTGTCTAAAGACTTTTTTTTCTGCGGACAACCGTTTCTCCGCAATTTTGAATCAAACCCAATTTTTTCGTTTTTTAAGTAGTTTCTTTTCACTTTGATATCATTTTATTCAAAAAAACACGTTAATGAGTATTAATTTTTTTCACTTATTATTGAAGCCTAGTTCATTTTCCTAAGAAAAATATTTTTTTTTCCTTAAAAAGAATTCTAAATGTAATTAACAAAAAATAAACAAACTGAGTGAATTAAAAAAAAATTTTTAAATACAAAATTAACTTTTTCTGAGCTATTGTGGTTAAGAAAAGGACAAATAGATAAAGTTAATTAGTAAAACCGTTAACTAATGTAAACAGTAAAGATTTGCATTATGGTTTGAAGGTTGTAAATGTCTTTCTCGCGTGATCTAGTGTCCGCGTCGTGTTCTTTCACTTGAAAGAATCCACATTTTGGATTTGTTATTCAAGTTGTAGTTCTTTTTCAATTATTTGCGAACAATTGATTACACTAATCAAGAATATCTGGAAATGTTATTAATATACGCTGAAATGAGACAACTTTATCTATTTGTCCTTTTCTTGATCACAATAGCTCAGAAAAAGTTATATTTGTATTTTAGATTTTTTTTAAAATTCACTCAGTTTGTTTATTTTTTGTTAATTACATTTAGTATTTTTTTTGAAGGAAAAAAATATTTTTTTTTAAGAAAATGAACTGGGCTTTAATAATAAGTGAAAAAAAATAATACTCATTAACGTGTTTTTTGAATAAAATGATATCAAAGTGAAAAAACAACTTAAAAAAAACGAAAAAAACTTGGTTTAATGCAAAATTGCGGAGAATCGGTTGTCCGCAGAAAAAAATGTCTTTAGACAAACTAAGGCTGTAATATGGATTGGTTATAAAAAAAATCTTACGAATCGGACGTAGTTTGGCAAAGATAAAGCCAGTTAAGTGAAAAATCATAAAAACCGTTAAACTCGAAAACGGGACGAAAACGAGAAAATGACCTCTTAAGTTTTTCGACTTAAAATGTCCTCAGGAACACAGGGTTGTCATTTGGGGCGGTGACCGTGGGACACCCTGTATATTTAAAGTATTTCTTCTAAAAATAAAGACCTAAATGAAGTTTCTATCATTAAAACTAACAGCGCAATTACCGTTTACATGGGTCAGGGTACACCAAAGTAAACCTTTTCTTAGATCCCCGGTACATGATACAAAAATTGGAGATAGGCCCTTAATGTTGAACGTTTTTTTTTCTTCTTAGAATATACCCTGTTTATATATATGCTATATCAGAGCCTACTTGTGCGCTCCCTCAAACACTTCACTTCCAGTTCAATGAAAATCGAAAAGATAAACAAAAAGAATATTTCAATAATAATGTAAACTGACCCAAGAAATAATTAAGAACCAACCCTATGTTATTTGTTGACACAAGTGTGCATTGTTTATAATAGCAAAATCTTTCTTGAGCAAGATCTTTCTTGCACAGCATAATGGTTATTTCTTGGACCAGCCGAAATGAAGCAAAGAAAATGATCTTTGCTGACATATCAAATTTAAAGTTTAAAAGGGATCGATTGATCTCAATAGAGTTCAGTATAATTGTCAAGTCTCTACGTATAGCTGAAGATTTCCCCCCACCAGTGGTCAAATAAAAGATACTGACTCGTTTAAAAGAAAATTAAAAGTTTTTTTTTTTTTAAAGCGGGAGATCTATTATAAATGGTGCAGTCGGTAGGATTGGCAAAAAACAAATAGAACAAAAATCTATTAAACGTCAATCCTTAATACGAACGGCGCGAAATTCTGAAATCGCATAAAAACACTGGAAAGTGAAAAGAAATTATTTTTTTTAACTCAAATCAAAAATTTTTTCTCGTGAACAAATTCGATGCAAAAGCATTAAAAAGGTGAAAAAGTGATAATGTTTTCGAATTGAAATCGGGAAGTTCACTTGAACTTATTTAGTGAAAAATAATAATAATTAATCGAATGCAAATCGATAATTATTTGAAAGAAATTATTTTAGTAGTTCAAGTCAACTTAAAATAATGTGGATGTGAAAAGAAAAGTGAAGATCGAGGAAAAAGAAAAATCATAAGAACAGAAAAAAAATAATAATAATACATTTTTTGCAAAAAGTTGAAACAAAATAAAAATAAAATAAAAGCAAAAGAGAACAGTTGAAGCAAACAGTGTAACTAAAAGAAAAAAAATATTTTTAAATTTATGGTTCTGAAAACATAAGAACCCATTGTGAAGGAAGAGTGGCATGCCCATAAGCCCCAACGTGATCGAAAATTGAAGAAGAGTGGCATGACCATAAGCCCTAACGTGATCGAAATTTGAAGGAAGAGTGGCATGATCGAAAGCCCCAACGCATGCGATAATAAATAAAGAAATTAAAGACAACTATAAAAACATTTAAAGCTCAACAAAAACAAGATTCTATATTGATTCGATATCAACCCTATAATCCTAAGCCGGAAGAAGACATAGATTTAGAAAAAATGAATCCACCAGTAGGACCACAAGAGAATCCAGCAGCGCAAGCAGCTGCCGCCGCCGCCGCCGTAGAAGGTAATATTATGCAAAAGAATCTACAAAATACCAACATGGAGCAAGCAGCAGCAGCAGCAGCGAAATCAGCACAACAACAAACATCAGGAGGTAATACTTTAAGAAATTTAGAATTTAATCCCTTAAAATACATTGAACGTCTTCAAAATTTTGATTATAAAACGGAAGATTCGCCAATATTTATTTCTAACGTAGATGACATTATTCCGACATTACTAACTTATAACGAACAATCACAAAAAATGTGCATAAAAATCCTCAAGAGTAAATTTATTGGTAGAGCACAGGCAATCGAAATTCATACACATCTCACGAGATGGGTAGACATCAATTGTATGAAGATTTGAAAGCTTCTCAATTTAGAGGCGACCTAGTAAAGTTTTATAATCATATACAATGCACTCTTTCATTGTTAAATCAAAAATGTTTGGAAGAAAACAATGTTTTAGATATTCCTCGCAATAATGAAACTGCACTTAAATTTTTTTTATAGAAAGGTTACCGACACCTATGAGAACAATTCTCTATGCCCTAAAACCCACTTCAATGGAATCTGCTTTACATGAACTCAGTAGTGCAGCGTTTGCCACAAAACAAAATAATGAGACAAATAATAATAACTAGCCGTCCCAGCTCTCGAAATTCGAGTGCCAATTTATTTATTTAATTTATTATCATTCAATAAAAGACAGAGAATTCATGATTTTTTTTAAATTGTTGAATACAATGAGAAGTACCTACTAAGCACTCAATCCTGGAGTCCAAAGGAAAACAGTTAATGGTAAACAAAATTTCAAACCTATACACATTTCTGACACATTGCAGATTTTTGACACGTTGCAGATTGATTGTTGATGTTGTAGGCCGCAAAAACAATTTTTGGGTTGAACTGATATTATTTGATGTATCTGAATCCGGTATGTTTAATGTGGATTTTTTGACGTTTCTTAATCCATCGACATCATAGCCATCCTTTGATGTAATTTGACAGTTTATGGCTTGACGAATAGAGGACGAATTCAGTTATGACGTACAAACAGTATTTCGTACCAAATGTTAGCCTAAAGCCCTAAAATTGCTCTTTTCCGGAGCAACAAATAAAAAACCTTTTTTTTGTATATTTATAGACGTTTTTTAATCCATCGAAATCTTAGCCATCCTTTGATGGAATTTGACAGTTTATGACTTGACGAATAGAGCACGAATTCAGTTATGACGTACAAAATGTATTTTGTACAAAATGTCAGCCGAAAGCCCTAAAATTGCTCTTTTCCGGAGCAACAAATAAAATACCTTTTTTTAGATATTTATAGACGTTTTTTAATACATCGAAATCTTAGCCATCCTTTGATGGAATTTGACAATTTATGACTTGACGAAGAGAGGACGAATTCAGTTATGACGTACAAACAGTATTTCGTACCAAATGTTAGCCTAAAGCCCTAAAATTGCTCTTTTCCGGACCAACAAATAAAATACCTTTTTTTGAATATTTATAGACGTTTTTTAATCCATCGAAATCTTAGCCATCCTTTGATGGAATTTGACAGTTTATGACTTGACGAATTCAGTTATTTCGTACCAAATGTTAGCTTAAAGCCCTAAAATTGCTCTTTTCCGGAGCAACAAATAAAGTACTTTTTTTGGATATTTATAGACGTTTTTTAATCCATCGAAATCTTAGCCATCCTTTGATGGAATTTGACAGTTTATGACTTGACGAATAGAGGACGAATTCAGTTATGAGGTACAAAGTGTATTTTGTAGAAAATGGCAGCCAAAAGCCCTAAAATTGCTCTTTTCCGGAGCAACAAATAAAATACCTTTTTTGGATATTTATAGACGTTTTTTAATACATCGAAATCTTAGCCATCCTTTGATGGAATTTGACAATTTATGACTTGACGAATAGAGGACAAATTCAGTTATGACGTACAAAGTGCATTTCGTACAAAATGTCAGCCGAAAACTTTAAAATTGCTCTTTTCCGGAGCAACAAATAAAATACCTTTTTTTTTGATATTTATAGACGTTTTTTAATCCATCGAAATCTTAGCCATCCTTTGATGGAATTTGACAGTTTATGACTTGACGAATAGAGGACGAATTCAGTTATGAGGTACAAAGTGTATTTTGCAGAAAATGGCAGCCAAAAGCCCTAAAATTGCTCTTTTCCGGAGCAACAAATAAAATACCTTTTTTTGGATATTTATAGACGTTTTTTAATACATCGAAATCTTAGCCATCCTTTGATGGAATTTGACAATTTATGACTTGACGAATAGAGGACGAATTCAATTATGACGTACAAAGTGTATTTCGTACAAAATGTCAGCTGAAAACCCTAAAATTGCTCTTTTCCGGAGCAACAAATAAAATACCTTTTTTTGGATATTTATAGACGTTTTTTAATCCATCGAAATCTTAGCCATCCTTTGATGGAATTTGACAATTTATGACTTGACGAATAGAGGACGAATTCAGTTATGACGTACAAAGTGTATTTTGTAGAAAATGTCAGCCGAAAGCCCTAAAATTGCTCTTTTCCGGAGCAACAAATAAAATACCTTTTTTTAGATATTTATAGAGGTTTTTTAATACATCGAAATCTTAGCCATCCTTTGATGGAATTTGACAATTTATGACTTGACGAATAGAGGACGAATTCAGTTATGACGTACAAACAGTATTTCGTACGAAATGTTAGCCTAAAGCCCTAAGATTGCTCTTTTCCGGACCAACAAATAAAATACCTTTTTTTGAATATTTATAGACGTTTTTTAATCCATCGAAATCTTGGCCATCCTTTATTGGATTTTGACAGTTTATGACTTGACGAATAGAGGACGAATTCAGTTATGAGGTACAAAGTGTATTTTGTAGAAAATGGCAGCCAAAAGCCCTAAAATTGCTCTTTTCCGGAGCAACAAATAAAATACCTTTTTTTGGATATTTATAGACGTTTTTTAATACATCGAAATCTTAGCCATCCTTTGATGGAATTTGACAATTTATGACTTGGCGAATAGAGGACAAATTCAGTTATGACTTACAAAGTGTATTTCGTACAAAATGTCAGCCGAAAACCCTAAAATTGCTCTTTTCCGGAGCAACAAATAAAATACCTTTTTTTTGGATATTTATAGACGTTTTTTAATCCATCGAAATCTTAGCCATCCTTTGATGGAATTTGACAGTTTATGTCTTGACGAATTCAGTTATTTCGTACCAAATGTTAGCTTAAAGCCCTAAAATTGCTCTTTTCCGGAGCAACAAATAAAGTACTTTTTTTTGGATATTTATAGACGTTTTTTAATCCATCGAAATCTTAGCCATCCTTTAATGGAATTTGACAGTTTATGACTTGACAAATAGATAATTCAGCTTTGACGTACAAAGTGTATTTCGTACAAAATGTCAGCCGAAAACTTTTTTGACACTTTTTAATCCATGTACAAATAATTCATCATTCGATGTTATTTGGCAATTTATGGCTTACAATAATAGAATATTTTGTGAGAGCCATAAGTCAATCTTATCATCGAAATCGAAATTAAAATCGAATAGGCACAGTATTGAATCATTTCAGTGAAATGAAAATGATCGATGGTTGAAATGATCGGATCATTTTCGTAATCGATTGTTGAACGATTCAATCATTTGAAATGAACGATTTACTCAGCTTAATTCGAATTTGATATTTTGTTTGTTTGTTAACGCATTCTTGTCAAACCAGGGGGATATTTTATTTTCAGGGAAGATTTGAAAACAGTAACGCATAGAATAAAGCTAGAACTACGTGCTATCTTTTTCCAACTCATTTCAAATTTCTTTCTTCCATCTCGAAAAACACAAAAAGTAAAAGTTGAAATGGTTCTAAATTTCCCTTTTTGAAAACACAACACGGAAATTCAACCAAATAGTTCATCTGTTTTCTATAAGCAACGAAACAGTTGTGCAACTAAAACTGAATGTGCGCGCCTAGCCTAACACGGTAATTGCCCGATAGATGTAGTTAATACTCTAAGACTTAACTACATTCAACTTCAAAGAGTGAAAAGTGAACTAAATGTGCTGTATTTTTCCAAACAACAACAAACGCAAAAGTTAAAATGGTTCTAACTTTTACTAAACTTAAACCACAGATAATTATATTATATAATGTATGACAGTAACTGTATGACAGTATAGTGTAAATGTATGCTCTATTCAGCAACAGATGTCCGGGCATTTTTTTGCAATTTTTATTTGTTGTTTTAAACAATTTCTGTGTAGTATATTCAAATAATTTTGGTATTGTGCACATCTATGCAAAAAATGCTTTCGTTAAATATGTAATCTATGCCCCTTCGGTTTTTGTGGGCCGCGTAAAGTGTACCACAAAAAACATGTTTGCCGTTTTATTATATGATGAGATACAAAAATGCATGAATATAAAATTTGAAGAAAGACATGAAAACAAAAACTGTAATACCTTCCCGTGTGCTGGACTCTCCAAGGGTCTTAAATCCTTGGCATACCAGCTAAACCTCCAAAAGTGGCTCGATGATCTCCCCCTTGGGACTTCTTTCGCATTACTTCGATGGGGGGCTCCTCTCGTTTTTAGTCCTCAGGATTTGGGGCAAATATGAGCTTATTTGCATCCATTGTTCCTCATTCTAGAGCATCTTCTGGATGATGTTATCTTCATTGGTTTCGCCAATAGTTCGATTCAACTCAAGGCGGAGGGATTCCATCTGTTGCACTCGAAGACAGTGTGGTTTACGTCATTAGCGTTCGAATCTCCATACTGGCAAGAGGGGCTTCTTGTTTTGCCCATCCTATGTAGGTAGGAGTTGAAATATCCGTGACCGGTGAGGAACTGGGTGACGTAATAGTTCACTTCGCCGTGTTTCCGGTTACTCCATTCGCCCACCTGTCCGATGAGCCTTTCAGTCCAGCGCCCTCTGCTTTCAGACTCCCACCGTTCTTGCCACTTCCGCTGTGTGAGAGCTTTTGCCTCTGCCGTCTTTTATAATTTCGGTGTAAATGCGGAAATCGAGAAGCGTGGGAATTTGCTTCTTTGTTAATAGCACTACTTCGGTTTTCTCAGTAGCTAAAGACAAGCCGTGTTCCTCCATCCAGGTATTTATTCTTCGCATGACTTGGTTAAGTTTTCTCTGGGCACTTTCAGTATCTCTTGCTGTTATCACCGCGGCAACGTCATCTGCGTATTCAACTAAAAAGGAATCCTCGGGCATTTCTATGCAAAGGATATCATCGTATGAGATATTCCATAGATTTGGCACGAGGATAGATCGCTGGGCTGCTCCTGCTGTAATGACTTTTCTTCTCGGTCCTTCTGTTGTTTGATAGATAAGTTCGCGGTCTCTGAGATAATCTCTCACCATCTGCAAAAGATTTTCCGGAATTTGAAACTTTCTTTCCAGTGCGGTCAGTATATCTGTCCACCTAACAGAGTTGAAGGTGTTACGGACGTCTAGTGTTGCCAGTAGCACTATTTGCCTCGAGAAATGATTTCCCCGCTGGACGGTTTAAGCAGCTCTAACTACTTCTTTTATCGCTCCTTTTGTGGAGCGACGTTTTCTGAAGCCAAATAAGTTTCCCCTTCTTTGTATCGTTGTTATAAATCGTGGTAAGAGCAATTTCTCTAGCAACTTTCCTGCTGTGTCTAGCATGCATAGAGGCCTGTATGCAGATGGGGAATCTGGATCACCTTTATTTTTGCTTATCAGTACCAGTCGTTGCTTCTTCCAGCGTTTGGGGAAAGTCCCTTCAGCTAGGCAACTGTTGTACATGTTGAGGAGCAGTTGTGGGCAGGATTTGATGATTTATTTGAGGGCTTCTACTGGTACCCTATCAAGTCCAGGAGCCTTTTTATTTTGCAAAGCATTTGTGGCTGTCATCAACTCTTCTTCACTGAAGGCTTGTATTTCTTGTCGTGGTAGTCCAGATAGTACACGATCAGGCGGTCTAATGGGCTGAGTCGGGAGTAGTGTATCCACAATATGTCCCATCTTTTATCTTTTCGCCATTTAGGTGTGTTGTTTTCCTCTGGGCCCCAAGGTTTTTCATAGCGACTTTGTAGCCGAGTCCCCAAGGATCGTTGTTGATGTCTTGTCGAAGTTTCTCGCATTTCCGTTTTTTGCTCACATTAATGGCTTTTCTGAGCTCATGGCGTTTGGTCTTGAACTCTTCAAGTTCGTTCTCGAGATGCTCGTCATGTCTTCTTCTGCATCTGGTGACTTTTCGTCGCAGGTGTAAGCAACTACTGCGGTGTTCGGCAATTTCCTTCGTCTACCAGTAGACAGACTTTTTTCTTTCGTCGGAAAAGCTCTTTCGGGGCATTGAGGCATCACATGCCTATCGAACAAGCTGCATTGTGGCTTCAACTTTTTCTTCGGCGGTCCCTTCCATTTGGAGTACAGGGCTCTTCCCTTCTTCGATCATTCTGTTCATTATTTCCACGTGATGTCTATTGGCATTCCATCTTACCGTTTGGGTTTGGTTTCGATTTGTGATGGGGTGGTTTTCCTCAATACAAAACATGTTGTATTGGTGATCACTGCCTGTATAGTCTTCAATGACTCTTCAATTTCTGATCTTAGACATTATGCCTTCTGAAGCGAGAGTTATATCGGGTATAGTGCCTATGTTTCCTGCTCTTCTAAAGGTGGGGGTGCTTCCTACGTTTACAACGTTCAGGCCACTTCTCGCTGCCATTTCAAGGATTTGCCTTCCTCGAGAATCTGTTGTTGGCATACCCCACTCTTCACATCTAGCATTAAAGTCACCCGCCACAATGATTTCCCCTTCGGTCTCGCATATGAAATCTTCTAGTTCATCTAGTTTTTGTTGGAACTCGTTAATGCGGTCATTTGGGCTTAAGTATGTGCTGATTACTGTGAACTTTTTATTTTTCATTCATGCAAAACCTATTTTCGATCCTTTGCTTTTAACGGGGATCTTTCTGTTCAGGATCCATAAGGCGGCGGTTTCTAGTGTGTCAGAGATCCAGTTTTGTTCGTTTCTATTAATGTATTGCTCACTCAGAATGATGGCGTCAGCTTGTAGTTCGTCTATAAGCTTGAACAGGAGATTGTCCACCGTTCGACTCCTGTTGACGTTCGCTTGGAGTATTTTAATCATTTTGAGGAGGCCGTTATTGCTTCTTTTAGTGCCTCTTTAAATACTTGGCATTTTCCCGAGCCTGGTACATGGTCCATTGAACTTGGTTTGTTTTCTAGGCTTGCACATAAGTAGCACCTTGGTTGTTCTTTGCATTCCTTCCTTTTATGGTCTGCGTTTCCACAGTTGAAGCACATTCCTTGTTTTCTCCTGTCTGGACCGCTGCAGTTTGCTTGCACGTGTCCATAACCAAGGCATCTGAAGCATTTTGAGACCTCAATCCTTCTTCTGATCCTACATTGGCTCCATCCTATTCTTAGTACCGGGTTTTTAAGGATCTCGTTTGCGGTCCGCTCGTTGATGTGCACTATTGCCATCTTCAAGGCATTTCTGTTTTTACCGGTTAAAAAGATTTTGAATTCAGCCGGTTGGTCGCCCATTTTCTTTTTGATAGCATCCTGCACTTCTTCTTCCGTTGTGAGGACGTCAAGGTCTCTTATTTCCAGAGTAGTTTTCGGCTCGAGGTTTCGAACTTTGGCCTTTTCTCCCAGGATATTTTGGATCCTTTTTTCAAAAATTGATCGATTTTTGGTTTCGGTCCAAGTTCCAGCAACAGGTCTCCCGCTTTTGTTTTCCTGACGATTTTGACTGTTGTTTCGGTGTCTTCAGGGTTGACCTTCTTTTTGATCTTCGTTTCCGTTTCTGTTTCTGTTTCCGTTTTGTTTTTTCTTTTTTTCGCTTTTTGTGTTCTCCAAACTGCGTTGTATCCTTTCTTTGTGGTTCCTTGTGCTGCAAAGCTTCTGCGTTTTTGACAAACTGTGCATAGTTCCGTACTGTGTTGTTTATCGACGTTTTGCATATTTTTTCTTGGGTCTCAGAGGTGGATGATTGTTGTACTTGTTCTTCATCTTCCAGGACCGTGAAATGTTTATCGCTGATCGGAGAGTTTCTGGTTCTCTTGCCTTGCTTTTTTGCAAGTGGATTCGAAGGTGGTGTCTTTGCTGACATTGACATTTGTCTGCTTATATCCTTGTCTGTCTGAGATCCCACGTCTTGAGATCGGCTCTTCGGGCGTTCAACGGCAGTTGACTGGCAGATATCTTTCTTCCTCTTGTAGAACCAGCTCATTTTTCTACTGACTCTTTTATTTTTTCTATGCCGACTTTGATGTCCTTGCTTACATTTTTTTGTTTACCGCATGCAAGTTTCATCAGCCTCAGCACGTTCCTACACTTAACCATCTCTTTCAATATGGTGTCTTCCTCAGATTATTCGGTCTTACTGAAAGGTGTTTCTTCGTCTAGATCCATGACTAATAACTGTAATAATAGTAGAAATCCTAATAATAGAGACTAGAAAAATTGGCAACCAAAATATTATGTGCCTAGGCAAGATAACAATTATAACAATAATAACCAATAAAATAATTATCAAAATAATCAAAATTGTAATAATCGGCAATATCCTCAAAAATTTTTACCTATGGATGTTGATCCAACATCATCTCAAATAAGACGGGCACCTAAAGCTAAATATATAGAAAGAAATAAAATACAAACAAATAATGAAAACAATAGAGCAAATTTTCGGTATGTTGCCTCGGAACAACAATCGGATTGCCCTTTGTTAAATTAACAAAAGGAATCATAACTTTTAGAATGTTATTAGACACAGGAGCAACAATTTTGCTTCTAAGAGAAGAAGACGTCCCAAAAAATTACATCAAAACAAGATAAATCTCTTTGATTTTATATACAAACAGCAGGAAAACCAATAACTATAGATGGGTGATTCTACGAACAATGGAATAAAATGTTACAAATTTCGGCACGACATTTTTGGAAGCCAAAAGACGTAAAAGTTGTTCTAGTTGATCATTAGAACGTCTCTTTGCATTGTTGAAAGCGGCCAGTCAAAAAAATAAAAAATGATGATTTTAAGGACATTTTTTGAAAAAGGATGTTCAGGGGACTAAGTTTTTTTTTTTAAGGGGGCTGAATAAATCTTTATTTTTTTGTATTTTCTCTTGAAATATAGAAATGTAATAATAATATAATATAATTAGTCTTCATAAACATACTTAGAATCAATTTAAAATCAATTATATTCTTTTTAAAAATTTTAAAAATATTTCGCAATGAAGTTCAAAGTTCAACATAACTAAAAATTCCTCAGGTTTCATTTTGTTCATTTATTAGCCAGGGGACTGAGGTTTTTAATGGTTTTTGCGCAAAAAAGACATTAAGGTTTACTTAAAAAAAAAAATATACATATAATATTACAGTTTTATTAAACCTATACTATACTGCTAATAAATATGCCTACTTTCATAAAATTTTTTTTTGTAAAGCCTTACCAGTGGACTGATAAACTAAACGGACAATCCACGACTTCTTGCACAGATGTCTTTTTCACAATACTAACATAAGAAACAGAATCGAGTTGCACCACGATTTTATTGTAAGGAGACTCGGTACTTCAAATTGACAGTGGTGGAAATTCGATCGATATAGTTATAGTTATTGATTTTTTCGACTGTAAATGTTACACATTTAGTTACGAATTCAACGGAATAATAGGAAATAATATTTTAATCCCAAATAATTGCGAAATAGATTATAAAAAGAAAATTTTGAAGTTGAGCGGTAATAGCATACCTTTCTTCCTCAACAAAAAAGAACGGAGAGGAGTATGAAAGTACAATCAATTACTTCAATAATATTTCACCTATTGACACAATAATTAACGAATCCTTTACAAACGAACTCAGAATGGAACATTTAAATCAAGAAGAAAAAATTTCATTAATAAAATTATTAGGAAACCATAAAAATTCTTTTTATAAAAAAAGGTGACAGTATCATGATAAACACCATATACCAACAGAAAACACTTCCGCCATATATTCGCCAATTTAAAGATATCCCGAAATTCATAAAAAAGAAGTTAATAAACAGATATCGTTAATGCTTGAACAGGGAATTATACGACCAAGCACATCCCCATACAACGCCCCAATATGGGTAGTACCAAAAAAGGAAGATAATGCAGGCAATAAAGAATGGAGGATAGTAATAGACTATCGAAAACTAAATCAGGTAACAAAAGAAGACGAATCCCCAATACCAAATATAGAATCAATTTTAGACAAGTTAGGAAACTGTAATTACTTTTCTACATTAGATCTAACAAAAGGCTTTTATCAGATAGAAGTTGATGAAAAGGATAGTGAAAAAACTGCTTTCTCTGCACTCTCTGGTCACTATGAGTTTATTCGCATGACATTCGTGTTGAAAAATGCCCCGGCAACTTTCCAGCGACTCATAAATGAAGTCCTTAAAGAATATACATATAAGCAAAATATGTTACGTTTATTTAGATGACATTATTATATTCTCTTCAAGTCTCCAAGAACACATGGATTCACTTCATAAAATTCTAACATAACTAAAAAAGCAAACCTCAAAATATCATTAAATAAATCAGAGTTTCTACGAAAAGAAACAAATTTTTTAGGTCACATTGTAACTCCCAACGGAATAAAACCTGATCCAAAGAAAATAGAAACTATTAAAAAATACCCCATTCCAAAAACTGTGAAGGAAATTCAATCCTTTCTCGGATTAACCGGTTACTATCGCACATTTATTTGCGACTATTCTTAAGCCATCAAACCACTCACATTATGCCTTAAAAAAATTCTATAAATTTATATAAATCAGGACGACTATAAAAATGTATTTTTTTTCAACAAAAAAAAGCAATGACTGAAGATTTCATTATTCGACATCGAGATTTTAGTAAAACATTTACATAATATGTATTTACATTAACAACAAACGCATCAAATTTTGCCCTCGGTGCAGTATAAACATGAATGCAACTATAGTACATTAGTACCATAGAAAAAGAATTGTTAGCAATCGTTTGGGCTACCGCTCAATTTAGACACTACCTTTATGCAATAGACTTATTTTTTTATTATAGGTGCACTGAAATTTGTCCCAATAATAACAACAAAAATTATTAATTTTATCTTTTCGAAGTAAAGTTTACACCTAAAAATCTTTTCGTTTTATCTCACCAGATATGAAATAGTTTTTTAGACATCAAGCTATGTATATAAGAATAATAAACAATGACCATATCTTATTCAAAGAAAGTCCATCGCTGGAAATTCATTTCTATTTTACTGTGAGCGAAGCTATAAACAAAACTCACCCTCCTTATCCTTAGTGCTTACTGCTTCAGTGTTTCAGTATGATCGCAGCAGCGTCATTGACAACAACGCCAGGGTGTACATCTTTTTTTTCTTTTTTCAGTGATTTTTCTGTATCTTTCAGAAGTAAAGAGTAGAGCAGAGAAATTTAAAGAGACCTGCGCAGTAGAATGGCCATTGGCCAACTGAATTGGTTCAAGTTTCAAGCTATACCTACATTTTTCATAGAGGAATCTTGGCAAGAAAAAAAATCATTTCATTTTCATTGTATTTTGTATGTTTATTTGGAAATCTAAGGCAATTTATAATAATTATATATATATAATATATAATAATATAATATAATATATTTTTTTGCATTTATAAGCAAATTAGGAACTTATGATGTAAATATGTTTTTTTTTTTTTTTTTTTTAATTCATTTTTATTTTTATTAATCTTAAAACTATCTTAAAGCTAGACAAAAATTCCTAAAAACTAGCCTAATTATCCAATTACTTAAAAAACTAACTTACTGGCCCTATGCGGGCGCTCTAAGCTAAACTATATCTTAATTGTAATACCTTTCGGCCTAAAGACTGTTATTAATTGAAACTATATCAATTTTTTTTTTCGTGTTCTCGAGAAAATGTTAAAAAAAAAAAACTCGGATTCTATATCTTGTTTTTAAATTTTATATATAAAACTTACAAACTAAAGTAAAACTAATTAAAACTGCCTAAGACTACTTAAACTACTTAAAATAAACTTAAACTACTTAAAAACTAGAACAGCCACAGCAGCATTTTTTTTTTTTTTTATTTTTTTTTTTTATTTATGTACACAGATGTGTACCTTTTTTTTTTTTTTTTTTTTTTGGTTCCACCCCGACTGTGTGTTCCTACCTAAAAAGAATGTATGTAAGTCGGCCAACACATACAAATCCTCGTCAACTTTCTGTATCATTATTATGCATCCACCAAAACTGGTTCGACTGTTCGACTGTCTTACCCTGTCCCTCCGGTCCCGATCGGACACAGTCCTACTGAACCGAAGGCGCTCCGCTCCATCATCTTGTGCGAGGACGTCTCGACTATAAAGGAGCCGCCTATCCACAGTCCTCCGGCTGACGTGGTAGATTAGCGGAATCGCCATTCTGTCCTGGATCAACCCTCGACTGTCTAAAAAGAGAAATGCATCGGGCGGTATAAAGCCGCTTATACGTACACTCTCATAGTAATCGTTGTTAGGGAAGGAAGCCCCAAAAATAAGGCTATTGGTCGAGGACATCGCTCTCGCAATGTGACCCCGAATCAGCTTTATCAAAAAATTATCAATTCTGTTTATATTTGCCCCATTGTATAGAACCTGGTTGGAATAATAATGTTTGTACTCCGACTCTGGTGTTCTGTGCAATCCAAGGCAACGTCTAAGACACTGCCTTTCAAACACCCGAATCTTTTCCATTTCAGATGGGGCGACGTTGAACCACACCGGGCACCCATAGGCAATCATCGGCCGGATGAGGGCCATGTAGGAAATCACCTTCACCCTGGTGTCAAGCCGGCTGCTGTAAAACAACCGTTTCGTCAGGGCAAAGGCTCCCCTAGCCCTGTTCAGAGCAGCATTTATATGACTGTCGAAATACAAATACTGATCCAACCAGATGCCAAGGTACTTTACCACACTTTTACTCGCCAGTGGTTGCCGGTGCGGCCCTAAGATCATCAGCTTACGCCAGTTTTTTCTAGTATCCCTAGGGGCTCTAGCCAACGGAGACCTGAACAGAATAGTTTCACATTTCTGAAAGTTTATTTTCAACTTCCAGTCATCACAATATCGCTGAATCTTGTCGAAGTCACGCTGCAAAAGAATTCTGATGACCTCAATTTTTGGAGCTGTTCTGTACGCTATTAGATCATCGGCATACGCAATTGCCTGAGTTAGACTACCTATCAGATCGCTTGTGTAAATGCTGAATAGAATCGGCGAGTTCACCGCTCCCTGCTGAAGACCATTCTTGATATCGAAGATTGCGGTAGAAGTTACATTGCCCCTTTTGACAACAAACTTTCTACCATTGAGCATGTCATAAAGTATATACAATAGTGGTTTACTTATGCCGTGTCTAGTCAATTTTAGATAGAGACCCTCTAACCATACGGTGTCGAAAGCCTTCTCCAAATCAACCAGGCAAGCACCTGTACACTGCTTTTTAGTTTTGTTCCATTGGATATCATAAACGAGCTTAGACGCGGCATAAATGGTGTCATGTCCCGCCTTAAAACCGAACTGATTATCCGGTATGATATTATTGTCCTTCGCCCACTTGGACAGAGCTCTATTTATGACTTTCTCGAATACCTTGCTGATACTCGGTAGAAGACTTATCGACCGAAGATTCGCCGGATTGGAGTTGTCCTTTCCCATTTTCGGGAGAGGATGAACCACAGCTGTCTTCCACCGCCCTGGATAATATGCATTATTCAGTGCGTTGTTAAACAGTGTGGCATAAATGTCAATTGCTTCCTGAGGTAGATGTCGAAGTACAATATTAGATATACCATCGACTCCTGCTGACTTTTTCCTCCTTAATGAATCGAAGATGAGCTGGAGCTCCATCCTCGTAACTAACAGGGAATTGCTCCCATTTTGCACGGCGATGATAGCATTCGCTAAGTTTTCTTCATTGAACCTGGTGAAACCTAGGTTCTCTGATCGCCATTGCATCATTTCGTTACGAAGATAGAAGTGATGGAGTAGAGCTCTGCTTTCCAGGTTGTGGTTTGGGTGGATGCTTGCATTCACCTTGTACACTTGCTGAAAAGCAGTCCCCACAGCCTCCACCTTCTCCAGCGGATCCTCGACAACAAAGAGGTCATCGTCCAAGACCGCGTCATTGGGATCTATACCTGCTGTCAGAAGTACGTTTCTGTTTTCTGTCGTTCCCTGGAGCTTAAGACACGGAAGTTCGTTTTGATCATTCCGTCTAAATATCTTGTTAATTTGTGGAAACATACTCTGGTCGCTAGAGTTAACGGCCCGAATTTTATTGTTCCAATACAAATTACTAGACAATCTATAATTTTCTTTGATCAATTGGTTGATGTTTTTGATTGACGACTTCAGTGTCCTAATCCCCAGATCGCGTGAGTTAGTAAACCGTCGGTACAAGCGTTTTAGTCTTGTCAGAAGTCCACTTTTTTGTCTGTGTAGTGCATCGATTGTCGCGTTACGGTACATGTCGGTCGCGTTACGTTCTCTGTATTTTGGTATAGTTCTGTTCATAGTTCGTAGGATTGTTTCGTCCATTTGTTCTAAGTATGGGTCAATTTCGTTGTTTGTTAAATTTCTGTTATTTGGTGGGGATATATTATTGGCACGAATTTCGCTTGCTAAGGCGTTGGTGAAGCGTGGCCAGCGCATCTTACTGTAGTTGTAAGAATACGCAGGTACATACTCTTCCAACTCTACGAGCTGGTTCGGCAAATGTATTACTGCGGCGAGACCACAGTGGTCGCTGTCATAGTCTATCGTTTGTAAACAGTTTCTTATCCGTTGACCCACAGTGTTAGTGATTGTCAGTCTAGCGTCCTTTAGTAATAGATCCAGATAGGCACCGCTCCTTGGAAACGATGGTCTATCAGTAGCTAGAAGATCGATCATATACTCAATACTGTTTTGACCCATCCAATTGAATAAATGGTTACCTCTCGGATTTCGTATTTGATTTCCCCAATCTATATGTTTGGCATTTAAATCACCGGCCATGAGATAATAATTCTCTTCCGAGTTCAGTTGTAGTACTTGAAAAAGTTTCTCGAGCTCTGTCAAAAAGTCAGTTGGCTGAGGTGATTCCGGTGCGTAAACCGCGATCACATACATCCGCTTCCCATGTTGGAGAGGAATGCATATAATGCACGCCTCAAGCAGCCGAAACCTGCGTACTTCACTATTGTATATAACTTTATATCTGATGCCTTTTCGTACAAAGATTGCGACGCCACCTCCTTGAGTCGAGTTGGGCCGATCCCTTCTTACGATATTGTAATTGTTGTGAGTCAGTTTATGTTTCTGGTTCAACTTAGTCTCGCTGGCCATAAACACATCTGGACTTAGGTCTTTCTGTAATTGGAAAAGATTTGCTCTTCGTTCGGTCCTAATCAGTGAATTTACATTCACAGCAAGGATCTTAAAGGGCCTCTCCGACAGCGCGCCCTTAACCTATAAGCGTTAAGCTCAGCAAAACAGAGTAGAGATGGTCTACCCTAGTCGCCTGCTCCCGTATCTGGTTTTGAAGTCCTGTTAATTGGCCTTGAATAGCCAATAACATGCCTCTTATTTCTGCCTGTGCATCAGGTGCCTTTAGCAGAAGGGCCTTGGGGGCTACCTTTTGCACATATTGTACCGTGCTTCCCCTTCCTGCGGCCATTTGGGCGTAGGAAATCTGAGGATTGACGGGTGTTATTGTGGGGAGCCGCGTTTGCGGGCGTTTTTCTTCTACAACTGTTTGCTTCGCTCGTTTTTGCTTTATTTCCTGAAACTTAGGACAACCCCGATAGTTTGCAGGGTCCTATTAAGCCGGGTCCTATCTTCGACCCGTTCCTGTCCGAGTTTACATTCTCCTATTTTGTGGTTCTCACCGCACTTAACGCAGCGTGACTGCATTTCGCAGTTTGCTGCAGCGTGGCCAAACCTTTGACAGCGCATGCATTGAAGCATGTCGCCGCATCTTTTTAATCTATCCCAAGTGACAACCTGGTAGTCAAGGATGGAGATTTTCCTCAGACTATCCAGTTTGCTGCTGGGCGAAAGCTGAACCAGGAAGAACGGTAATTTCCGTGTCTCCCGTCTTGCCTTAACCGTGGAAAATGGCTTTACTCCTATAAATTCGAGATCATCGCTCGCTTGTTGACGGAGCTCGTTTAAGAGCGCCTGTGGTTCCGTGCAGGAATCTATGCCTTTCAGCAAAACCGTTTGGAATTTATCCTGTTTTGGGGTGAAACTGAAAAATTCAGTTGTAGATGCTTTCAATAGATCTTTAATTATCTTATAGTCTTTAATAGTTGTGCACTGAATTGTGTGCCTGTCTACATTTAATCTTTTTATAGTAAAACTGTTGCCTATGGCCGACTTACATAGATTTATGGTTTCCTTTAGTTCAATCTTATATGTGTTGATCGGTGGCTCTCTTTCTTGTTTGGAAGCGACTGTGACTACTGCTGGTGTTCCTTCTGTGTCTGCTTCTGTTGAGACTGCTGCTGTTGAGTCTGCTGCTGTTGAGTCTGCTGCTGTTGAGGCTGCTGCTTTTGAGGCTGCTGCTGTTGTTTTTGCAATACTTGTTGCTGTTGTTGTTGCGATGGTTGTTGCTGTTGTTGTTGCTTTTGTTTCTTTGTTGTTGTTTGCTGCTGTGGTTGTTGTTTCGTTTGTTTTTGTTGTTGTTGTTTAGGCTGTTTAGGCCGTTGTTCCTTTGGCTGCTGCTGCTGTATGAGCTCTACAGCTTTGGCCTGGTCTTGAGCTACTTTTTTTTGTTGTAGCGCCTTTTGTTGCTCTTAACGCACCATCTCTCGCCTTGCCTCTTGTTTTGTTTTGAGAGCTTGTACGAGCGGCTCCAATTTTGATTTAAGGAGTGTAATTTCTTCTTCGAAAGCACTTATCTTATTGGCCAGTACTTGCTCCTCTTCCTGACACTCTTTTTCATCTGACGACGACCCTGGTGATGTAAGGTCGACGAACAAGTTGCTGTCGCCTGTCGTATACATGCCCTCACCACTCTCAGACATGTATGTGATCTCTTCGTCTGTCGAAGAGCCTAGCTGGTCTTGCAGTTTTGCTGCCGCTGACGCCCTGGCTGAGCGCGTCCTCTCCTTCACTCCAGCTGGCAGCTTTGCCGGAGTGGTGGTGCATCGGCGCTTCAATAGGTTCGGCGCACACCGTATCTTCTTTCTCCTCTTGGTTATCGCAGTATCGGCTGATGGTACCTGTCTCCTTACTGGTCCGAGGGCATCTTTCGATGTACCTGCTGTTGTTGCCGTTGCTGGCTTTGTTGTTGTTGCTGGGACATCTTTCGATGTCCCCGCAATGTTTTTGTCACCCATACGCCTTTCTTCCCACTCGATGAAGTCTACAACCTACCGATTGTGAAAAAAAGCTTGTAAAAGTTTTGTGCCCGGCTGGGACTCGAACCGGCGACCTCTCACACTGCGGTCCGCCACTACTTCCTTTGAGCTATTCTCTGTATTGAAAATGCCCTGACTTTTCTTGAATATTACTATGAAATCGCGATTTTATTTATAAACACTGTGAAAGCCGAAAACTTCTGCACACCTTCACAGTACAAGTTCGAGTTTGATGTAATTATGTCAAAGCCTTTGGATGGATTTGTGAAATACCTAATATTATTCTTAATCTTTTTATTTATTTGTTCTTTGCAATTCCCATACAAATTATTCTAATTTCGTTGCTCAATTTTGCTATCAGAGCTAAAAACAGACACAGTATTGTTTATTACTCCTAGTCCTAGTTCCTACATACATATGTACATAGTACGTATTTTGCATTCAGGTTCATGAGGTTATGATGACACCTGCATGCAGGAAGGTTGGTTTTATTTGATTTGGTGCGATCTTTTGACGATATGGCGAGAATAACGTGGTTGACTTTTTTGGGTTTAATTAAAATATAAACAATCTGAAAAAAATAATTAAATTAAAACTTCAATTTGAAATAGGTCGGCAAATAAGAAGAGAATAAAATCTTAAGAAATTGCGGAAACAGATTCTTTTACGGGTTAGGTATTTATTTTATACAAATAAAATTATCATTTTCCGTAATTTCCGAAGAGTTTATATGATAGGTTGTATGTTTGCATGAAAAAACACATCCAGAAGAATAACGGTAGGTACGAGAATATACATTATACCTACATAACATACGTATAGTACATACAATTTTTCAAAATGTATGCCTAGGAATTCATTGCGTTTGTGAAATTTTATCAAAAGGTGGCAATTTTCCAGTTATCAATTAGATACAAACATACATTTAGTGTAGCAGAAGTTAATTTCAAAATTATTTCATTTCAGCATAAATAAGAAAACGTAGTATGTACATACGAAGGTACATAAGAACGGTTTTCCTGGTTTCTATTTTTTTTTGTAAGTAAAAAAAATAATGATAAAAGTAAAGAAAAAAGGAGCATTTTTTAGCTTTTGAATAGGTATTTTCTGCTCTCAGCCTATTCCATATAAAATGTCTGAAGTATTTATAGATACTATTAATTGTGTATTTGCTTAGTTCACCCACCCTTCATCCCATTTTACATTTATTATTTTTATAAACCATTTTTAGTTTTTCATACTTTTTTATTCTTAATTTTTTCAAGCATTCACTAGTTACGTAGCTTCTTATTTTTATAATAAGGTTTTACGTTTTTCTAACGTTCTTGTCATGAGTCCATTTACAAATTTTTGAGATAGACCGAGAGCCCACAGCAATTTTTGGGTGCGATTGATAACAAAAAATAATTAGCATAATTAGACAGGCCTTTTATAGTTATTTATGAATGTGAACGTCTTGCACACTCTAGTGGGAGCAATAGTGCATAATAGTGCATCAAGTATGCAGTTCTTTCCAAGTTCTAAAAAATTGGGATACAAAATTTGCCATAACTTAAAAATGAACAGCTAAGTGCCCTGATTGCAAATATCGAGGTCCAAGACGTTTTGAAGGTGGCCTTCTTATTGCAAGAAGTACGCTATTCTTATCGCGTCTGGCAGGCAGAAGGCTGTCTGTAAAACGTCTTGAACCTCGATATTTTCAATCAGAGGGCTTAACTCTACATTTTGGCAAAGTTGTTATCACAATTATTTGGACTTGGAAAGAACTGCATACGTGATGCACTATTATGCACTATTGCTCCCACGAGAGTATGCAAGACTTTCACATTTGTAAATAACTATAAAAGGCCTATCTAAAATCTAATTATGCTAATTATTTTTTGTTATCAATCACACCCAAAAATTGCTGTGGGCTCTTAGTCTAAGAGAAAAACAATTATCAAGAAGTTGACTGTATCAAGTCTGTGCGTACGGCAATCATTCTTTTTGTAAAACCAATTTGAAAAATATATTAATGCAAAATCTTAAGCATTTTCGACATTTTAGTAAGTTACTAAGTTAAAAAGAGAATTTCGCTAATTTTAAACGATTTTATCATCTTACTATCTCTAATCTCTAAACATTTGACTTAAGTTGAAATAAAAAATTTTTTACTTTAACTTTTAGTAATTTACTAAATTAATATGAAATCTGTAATTTTCATCAAAAAAAAATCTCTTGGGAATTTTTTTTGGAAGAGTTAAATTGTGTTTTTTTATTTCGATTCGTGAGTTAATTGTTTTTAAAAGTAAATAAAAGGGGAGAGTACGATAACTCAGGCGCCAAAAAATGATAACGTTTTTTTGTAGAACCGTTAAATACAAGCATTTTTTACTACAGGAGGCTGAGTCTATCTCTCCCCGTTTGGGCGGGAGGGGCAATTTTATAAAAAAGTACTAAAAATTAAAAAAAATTATTAAAACATAACAGTAACCGTTACAATTAACTTTTGGGTCTTCATTTGAAGACAATACTCTGTTCTATAAGCTAGTTTTTAAATCAATTGAAATCTATGCATAGTTTTTGAAAAAATGGGTTTTGAAGTCGAAATTTGGGGAAAAAAAAACAGTAAAAAAAGTTTAGTATGTTTTTTTTTTTTGAGAACTGTAAAATTATATACATTATTTTTTTTTTTTAATTTGTTACTCTAATTGATTCCTAATCAAAAACTGAAAACTAGATGATTTTTTGTCTTTTACTTCTTGAGAAAATTAAAAATTACTGAAAATACTTTTTTTATGAAAATTTTTTTTTTGTTCGCTAACAAAAAATTCACATAACCTAGGTACTACTGTACAGCTGTAGCAAATTAATATAATTTCTTAATACGTATGTTTGTGTCTTACATATCTATATAATGCATTTGTCATGTTCAAAGTATGCATACCTACTTAAATCATTAAAAAAAACGAACAAGCAATCGAATTTTGTACCGTTGTTTTTTCAAGCACATGTGGTATACAAATTAATATTTACGAAGGTCATTCTTTGATCTCAAATCATGCATTTTTTATTAGGCATTAGAAAAGTCTATCCATGCACAGTCGATGGAGCCGAAAGTGTGGGATTACACCTAAAAAACTTTGATCCACCCACTGTTCAAAGCGAAAATCTAGAGGATGTAATTCCTCCAAAACAACCTAGACTTCTGACCATCAACGAAGAACTCAACGAACTCTATAAACACGACAGAAACGAGACTATTGATGATGACTACATTGATGAAACTGACATACATTTTTAAGACATTTTAAAACACGAACTTGACTATTTAAACTTAAATTGACTGACTGACTCACTAAGACACCGACTACACACGAATTGACTGACTGGAATGAAAGTCTATCTCCTCGCGGTGCATTCTGGATAACGCTAAATGACTTTATAAATTGAAACTTTGCATACACATACACCCAATCTCGCACCTACCCAAAATCCTATAGTGTGCCCAAGCAGGGGACACTATACATACCTCACTGTTTAAACGTCCTAATGCTGAGTGCTATAGGACTATATTTATGTAAGCAAGCAAAAAAGCAAAAATCTCATAAAAAAGTAGTTTCAGTAATTTTTAATTTTCTCAATTTTCTCAAGCAGTAGAAGACAAAGAATTTTAGAAAAAAAAAATAATGTATATAATTTAACAGTTCTGAAAAATTACACTTTAAACGTTTTTTTTATGTTTTTTCCCCAAATTTTGAGTTAAAAAATTTTTTTTTTTTTTCAAAATCTATGCATAGATTTCACTTGTTTTAAAAACTAGCTAATAGAACAGGGTATTGTCTTTAAATAAAGACCCAAAACTTAATTCTAACAGTTACCGTTATTTTTTAATAATTTGTTTTAATGTTTAGTACTTTTTTTTATAAAATTGCCCCTCCCTCCCAAATGGGGGAGATAGACCCCCCTCCCATAGTAAAAAATGCTTGTATTTAACGGTTCTACAAAAAACCGTTATTATTTCTTGGCGCCTGAGTTATCGTACTCGTGCCAAATAAAATAATATTAAATATTTTCGGAAGACGAAGATTTTGATATAAGGTTCATATGTATATGATTGAGGACCCAGCTTTATGGAGAATTTTACTCCAGACATAGGTTTGACAAGATAGCAGATCGGTTCTTAGTTAAAAAACTTAAAGATCCAAGACCGAATTACAAGCCGTAGGCTTCCGAATGCACCAGAATTCCAAGTAGGTACCTACTATTTACATTACACTTTTTTGGAAGAAGACTGGAATGGTCCAATCCAAAGTGGCGAAGTAATAAAAAAAAAAACATTTCGAAAAAAGTTGTCAAAAATAAACAAATAACAAAATAAATTTAAGGTTGTCCTTTTGTTTTTTGAGTTTCCGTTCCCCAGATTTAGTTTAGTTTGGTTTGTTAATTTTAACGAACTGTCATGATTTAAATGTGTTCAGATGCACCGTTTTTAATAAAAGGGAATTAGTCTATTACTAGTTAGTAAAACGAAAAAAAGGTTTAAAATTTCGAAGAGCTAATAAATTACTAAAAGTTTAACAAATTTCTAACTAATAAAATGCTAAGCCCTTGCTTCTATGTTTCTATCATCACGTGTGAACGATTGTTTCCTATTAATAAATAATATAATCTATTTATTAATCTAATACAAAATTTTCTGTTGGGCTTGCATCGGTATTCAACTAAATGTTGTGAAAATCTGTGTAAAAGCTGAAATAATTCTCCTCGAATAGCAACCGATTCATTTATTGTCTGTACCACCATTCTGACATTAATTTTTTTTTTGAAAATCTGTGTATATCTGCCAGTATGTAAGCTTTGGGCATAATTTTTTTTAATTCTTTCATTGTTAAGAATAAATTCGATTACCTTTCAGCTAAAAATTCCATCAGGTGGTTTAAAAAAAAAAAAAAGAAACTTCAGTCAACTAAAGTATATACACATGTATATGAAATAAGAAAAATTGAAAAATAAATATATTTTTGAAAAAAAACCTGTCTATACGTATAAATGTTTGTTTAATAAGCATAGAATCAGGAGTGTTTTTATTCCAATATTCGCAGAAATATAGATCTCTTATACCACCTACTTAATTAAGAAAAAAAAATACTTTTAATTACTAGTCTTATTCCACTAATATGTGAAATTCAACCGAATGAAAAAATCAAAACAAAAATAAACAATACTGTAACCACCCCAATGTTTCTCTACAAATTTCACTGAGCTGGTCCCGGTATATAACGCGGCTAATCCGAAAATTTAAAAGTTCTTATTTCGCTATAAAATAGTTCAGAAAAAAAGATTAATTTTAATTTTGACACATAATAATTGATGGTGTTTAAAAAGTGAATACAAAAATATAAGTTTAAATTTTCAATGATGTGGTTTAATAACTTAGATTCATTTGTATGTATGTATGTAAGTACATATACAATATACATATGTATGTATAGTTTAAAGTCAAATTATATATTCTTTTAATATTAAGAGTTAAAAATACCGTTTAATTTTTTATGTATTTTATAAGACAAAAGCACATTATAACTAAGGTAGAAAAAGTTCAAAGGAATCGTTAATTTTCTTTACGGGTATTCCATGACAAAATTAACATGATAACTCATTATGAAAACAGAAATATTTCAATAACTTTTAGACCAATTAAAAGTCAAAACACCGAATTAACATAATTGGTAAGAATAGAGTCATGTGTTAGATAAATGCCGCGATTTTTCTGTTTAAATACGATACATTAGATTTTGATATCTTTAAATAAAAGTGTAGGTATAATTAACACTTCATAATAACATTAAAACCTTTAAAAAAAACCGGCTCTATTTAACGCAGTCGTTTAGCTTGGAGACTTTGTCTAACTTATTTATAATTTTAAATACGTTAGACAACTCTTCTGACTAATGTGGGTTTTACACCAGAACCTAAGCTAATTTACAGTGAACAACCCCTAATTTGACAGATCCATACATAATACTCAAACACAACAAAACAAAAATTATTTTTCGCCGAAAAAAGTACACCTCGATACAGACTTTGATTGTTTATAAGTTATTTACATTATTTTAGATGGAAATGAAGTATATAGGTTGTTGTTTTAAGGTGTAAATTCATTTGGCTATACTCGTCTCGGCATGCATATACATAACATAATTATGTACAATTGTAAGTACAGATTTGTTGATCGTAGAGCACTTTTGTACGATTGTTTCGAATTTCTAATATGTAGTGATTGAGTCTAATTGAGGCTACGAGTGCAATAGTGGCGTAACCCACTTTTTTTCAAAAATGAGTTTTTCATAAAAATGGAACTCTTAATATATCTATAGTCCAGTCAAATTAGTATTTTATATCTACAAAAAATACTGCGTCGAATTTTTTTTTTGTTTCTTATAGAGTACCTATTGGAGAGTGTAAATCCAAAAAGTTCGAACAAAAAGCGCCCGTGCGTTGTCCGCCATTTTGAAAAAGGCTTTGGAAAGCGTGAACTGGATTTTCTCGGCTCCTTTCATATATATAGAGCTGTATTATTTTTGTAGATTTGTACGTTAAAATATCTTCTTTAACTTTCGCTGAGAAAAAAATTTTAAACCTCTTTCCAAAAAAAAGTTATCGACGAAAAACTGTCGAGATTTTGAAGTAAAAAATGGTTTTTAATGTTTATCTCGCCTCATGTTCATCTGATCGAAAAAATACTTAAGTTGTTTTTATAGATCACTTTATTTCCTACATTTTGGTATATTAAAATTTTATGTGCGACAAAAACTGTAGGAAATATGGAGGGCTCACAGCTGTACCGAACCAAGTCATCTTAAAAAAATCCAAAACCAACGCCAAAATTTCCGCAAAATTGACCTCTATTTAGAGCTGTAATGAACTATGTATAGTTCATTACAGCTCTTAATAGAACTATGTAGCTCTAAATGAACTATGTAGTTCATTACAGCTCTAAATAGAGGTCAATTTTGCGGAAATCCTGGCGGTAGTTTTGGATTTCTTCAAAATGACTTGGTTCGCTACAGCTGTGAGCCCTCCATATAACCTGTCAAAATGGCCAATATCCTGCGAAAATTAAAAAAAAAGAAATTTACTCACGTTTGAAAATTTTCAAATTTGACTATGTTCATTATGAAATTTAAAGAAACAGTTCAAACTCTTTTCCACACCACCAACGAGGTAGAGTTACGGTGCATTTTTTTTTTAATGTGGTGTCCCCAGGACGTATAACCCACGATTCAATCGTTTTCGTTTCTATATCAGCCTATCGATAGCTCAATGTGGCATGTTTTTTTCATGTCGTTCTTATCTCCTTTTTTTTTTGGGTTAGGCGTGCGAACATCAATGATCATATTAACGTTGTCCGTGCTGGGTGCACGGTGTCACGCAGGTGTTCGCAATGAAAAAATGTGTGAAATATGGTTAATCCAGTACTTTGTCACATTATTGTATGTTTATAAGACGATAATTAAAAAAATAGTAAAAAGAAAGTTAATCCTTTCAATCGTAAATTCACCTAAGAATCCAAAGACGTATAAAAACTAAAATAAAAGGCTATTCTTAGAACAAAAGTAGTTTTTGTTATTTTTGATTTTCGCAAAAACTACAAAACATTTTGACATCCGGTTTTTTGTGTTTGATCAAAAATTAATAAGAGCATTGAATATTGAATACAAAAATAATACTTAATTACGTAAAATTTTGAAAAAAAAAAATTGTTTAAAAAAAATTTTTTCATTTTTTTTTTTTCAAAATTTTGATTTTGAAAATTAATTTTTCAAAAACTATTCACTCGAAAAACTTTATTTAAAAACAAAATTAAATAATGTATTTCTGGCTTTTCAAAATGCTATAGCATTACTCTGTAGGTAGCACCGTTATTTTTTAATAATTTTTTTTCTGTTTTAAGTGATTTTTTTCTTAAATTGCCCCTCCCGCCTAAACGGGGGCAAATAGACCCCCCCCTCTCCCATACGATTTTTTTCTTGTCTAAGTCCAACCTACACGCCCTAGATTTTTGTCACACCTTATGCAAATCACCCTGTATATTAAATTTGGATTCATCCGCGAATATAACACACTTCCAGAACATGGAATCCTTTATTATATGCTCCTTTGCAAACTGAAAACGGCTAAGTCGATTTTTTTTATTGATAAAAGGTTTCTTGCGTGCTACTCTTCCATGCAAATCATTATCTCTAAGGATCCGGCGAATGGTTTCGGGGCAACAAGGTTTTCCATGGGTATTCGCCATCTCACTAGCCAGTTTTGGTGCCGATAGCTTTGTATTTTGTTTACTCTTCGCACAATATATCGTTCATCCGATGCACTAAATATTTTGTTCGAAGGATTTGTTCCTTTATTTTCAATTTGATTATCGAATACAAAACGATGAATAATAGCTTTGACCGTGCCATCTGGTATGTTAACAATTTCGGCTATTTTTCGCCGAGAAAGTCCATTTTTATGATGATGAAGCACTATTTCACACTGTTCGACCGTTGTTCGTTTTCCCATCTTCGTAACACGTATTGCTTTTGCGAAAAATTACTAAAACTGATAATTCTATTTGAATATAGAACAAATAAGAGAAAGAAGCAAAAACCACCGTTATATCGATATTTTTTCTAAGGCAGGTGATCTCTAAACACATTAGGTCAAATAAGGTGTAGTACTAGAAAATGTAATTATTTCTTTTTTTTTTAAGTTAAACATGGTGTTTTAAAATAAAATTAATTGATTCAAATGTCATGTTCAACTTAAAAACTTAATGAACCTTTCTGTGCTTGTACTTTCCCAATAACTTTTATTGTTAAGGAGCCATACTCGATTAAATGTAAATATAAGGTGTGGGTCAAATAAGCTGTGACCCACTGTACATATAAAACTTTCACTGTTGTGCTAATTTTTGGTATCCCATCCCGATTTTATGGTTGAAGAAATTGGCCATCAATTTTTAGTCAGTGGCCATTCCTATTTCCCATGTGACCAAGATTTTGGTATAATAGAAAAGATATCTTCGTGCCAGATGATTGTATTTAAGTCATTTCTTCGGCCAGAAAGAGAAACCCATTTGAAATTGTGAAAATGACTTCATCTGATTTTTTTCTCCACAAAATCTGTCGAAGAAAATATCACAAATAGGAAACTGTCCATTTCAAATTCGAAGGTTGAATGGCTTAAGATTCAGTGGTTACATTTCGAAAAAAGTAAACCATTTTCAATTTTTTTATAAATATGCTAATGAAATTGATGTTTTACTCGAAGAGGTAAATGTAAAAAAGAGACAATCCGTTAATATTAAAAAAACTCAACCAGCTTGAACAACCTAAAATAAACGATAACAAAAAAGAAAGACTTAATTGAACTTCTTCAATTTATACCACCAATCCATTACTTTTTTATAATAATTTTAAAACGTCAATAAGTGTTCCAATCGAAATATTTGACGATTTATCAAACGAGGAGTAAAATCATTAAAAAACAAGTAGATTAGATTAGATTAGATTAGATTTTTATTTTTCTTCAAATTAGTTACAATTTTGGTTTTTAATATATATAATAAAAGAATAAAAAATAAAATAATAGGCTATGGTGTTACCGTCTGCCTGATTGACTTTAAAAACTGTTCTTTGTATATAGTAATAATTAGTATTTATAATCATTTTTTTGTTGTTTCTTTTTTCAATTTATACATAAATTCAAGTTATTTTCTAAAGTAAAAGTACTTAAGGATCGTAGAGTGAAACATGGCATACTATAAATTATTTATGTGTATTCCGATATTATCAGTTTTCTATATTCCGATGCTGCTTCGAGATAATGATATAAGTTAAGCCAATTTTCGCCGTTTAGTACGTTTTTTGTTTGTTCCATTGACAAAGTTGTTTTTCCAAGATGGAGAGTTCTTATTTCTTTGTATACAGGGCATATTGAAAACAATCTTCTTTTGAATTAAGGTTATATAAAGAGCACCGTGTATCTAGGGATTTTCTGTAAGGTGATCCATTCAGATTTAGTGTTTCACTTCTTGCTTTGCAAATGAGGGATATCGCACGCACGCTATATTTATCATCGAAATAGTTTTCTACAAAGTCATGGGTTAGTTCTGAGTATAGTATTCTATCAGTTGATGAGATTGATCTTCGTATACTGTCATTCCGTTGAAAAATGTCTATCTCTTCTAATAATTTATAAAGTTGACTTTTTAATAAATAAAGATTATCGCATTGAATTGATAGCTCTACACCACATATAATTGCGCCCAATTACGCCACTCTTTTATCCACTCCACTTGCTTTTGAAAGGTGTATCTTACAAGCCTATTTGGTATCCTCTTAGGATTGTAAGTGAGAACTTTTAAGATTAAGATATAGTCAAAATGCAATTTAAGTATATGGACAAAAAGAGTTGGAAGCCCAGTTTCAAGCGCTAGGACGTAGTTTGGTGTGTTTGGCGGTAAATAAAATAACTTTTTTAGGAAAAAGCGTTGTAGTTTTTCAACTTCTTCATACGAGATATAACCCCATGTCTGACAGCTGTAGCACATAACTGAGCGCATGACAGCTTCAAACACTCTATATTTAGCTGATGTTGGAATTTCAGTGCGGGATACAACACTTTTCCAAGAAACATTGATCATTGTTTTTGCCGATACCAATTTTTTTTCTAGGTGGTAAGACATATCCATGTTTGGATGAAAAAGAATGCCAAGATATTTATATTCCGTAACTGTTTCGATTTGTGCACCATCAAAATACCATTTTTCAATTTTTTCAAGTTTCGTTTGCCTGTTTCTAACAATCATTATTTTTGACTTTTCAAGGTTCACAGTTAAATTCCATGTCTTACAAAATTTTGAGAACTTATTAATCATGAGTTGTAAGCTTTGAGGAGATTCTGCCAGCAAGAGTATGTCGTCAGCATAAAGTAGTACTTTTATTACAAGATCACCAATTTGCACACCAGCTGGTAGATGCATCGTAATATCATCTATAAAGATTGCGAACAATACTGCACTTAGCAGACATCCCTGCTTAACTCCAGATTTTGTCTCGAACCAATCCGACGTACTCTTTCCATTCCAAACACTCTGACGGGTATTTTTATACATATTTCTTAAAATTCGAATGAGTTTAGTTGACAACCCTTTTTGAGATAGTTTGTAAAACAATGCATTTCGATCTATCGAGTCAAAAGCTGCCTTGAAATCTATGAAAAAAACGTACAATTTTCTTTTTTGTCTCAAGAAGTATTGTGAAATAGACGTTAGTGTAAAAATATTATCTATGGTAGAGTATCCTTTCCGAAAGCCGGATTGGAACTCACTCAGTATCTCATTTAGATCTATCCATGAATTAATACGTTCTAACAAAATAGACGTTAAAATTTTTACTACCGAATTCATAAAAGATATGCCTCTGTAGTTGCACGGCAAATTTGCATCGCCTTTTTTGAAGATAGGATACACAATGGAATCCCTGAAACTTTGCGGTACATCTCCCGAATCGAAGATATAATTGAATACTCGTATCTCTAACATTTTTGATTGAAAATCGATAGGAGCATTTTTATAAAATTCGTTTGAAATTCTATGTGGCCCTGGTGCTTTATTATTTGCAGCTTTGAATAACGCAGTTTGCAGTTCGATCATTGATATCTCTCGATCCAATAGATCACTACAAATATATGGCTCTGCGTACAAGAAATTATTAGGTTCTGGCTGAGGATTCAGAAGGAGTTTAAAATGGTTTGCAAGATCGTTGACGTTGAGTCGAATCCCACATATCATGTTTTGACCTTTTAGTTGTTTGATTTTGTACCAAAAGTTTTTACTATTCTAAGTGTTTGAAAGACCTATTGCTATTGATCGAAAGAAATCTTCTTTTTTTGTTTTACACATCTGTTTGTAGTTTTTGTTGGCCATAATGTACTTTTTGGTGAGGGTTTCATTTAAATCAGACGAGGAGCTCATTTCCCTTAATAATGCAAATGATATGGTTCTGGCTGTGTAACATTCGTTGTCGAACCATTGCTGTTTGTAGCTGTGTGTTTTTGAATTGTGCGTATTAGGGTTTGCTTTCATTATACAGCTATTATTAAAGATATTTTTCATTCAGCATTAGCTGGGCTTGGAGCAGAGAGATCTAAATTTTGCAAATTGTGTATAATTTTATTTTGGTATGCTTCTTTTCTGCTTTCTTTCCATTTCAGTTTTGGCGGTAAGTTATATGCAAAAATTTCACTATCTTCTATGGTGTTGAACCTTACGACCAGTGGCATATGATCTGAAAATGTTTGCGAATCTACTTTGAATGATTTAATTAGTTTTCTCCACCCTGGAGATACTGCGCAGTAGTCTACAATTGATTTACCTGGGCCGCCTATAAACGTGTATGCACCTTGACTATCCTGTCTACTGCATCCGTTTAGGATAAAAAGTTAATTGATTTGACACATTTCTAAGAAATCGTGTCCATTTCTATTGGTTGTTGTGTCCATGGAGGATCTTTTTTCTAAGATTATCGATTCGGTCGTTAATGGTTCGGTAAGTACTGTTTTTATTTGGGTCGTGCTTGTGCGAGCGTTTATATCCCCTATTAGCATTACATTTTCCAAATTAGCATTGTTCATTAATTCATTTACTTCTTCAAAGTTTATATTCCAATTGTTACAATTAATATAAACTGGGAAAATGTGGTAACTTATATTGCAAACATTTATTTTAACATAAACCATTTCGTTAAATTCTATGTAATTTGCTTTTATGTTGGATTCTTTAAATCCGTACAGAAAACCCCCACTGGCTCTTCCGAAATTAGCCGAACGAGTAGCAGAGCCCCAGTGTAATCTAAATTCGCTAAAGTAATTGCTGTAAATATCAAATGATTCACGTATAACAAATGTTTCGAAAAGAAAAAATATGTCATGTTTCTTGACAAATTCACAAAAATCTGAAAATAATTTATTGCCTAACCCCGAAATGTTATAAGATAGTAAACTTATATTTTTAAATTCATTTTCTTTAATTTTTTGTTTTGTAAAGGTATTATAGTTGGTATTATATTTAGTACTTGCATTTTGACAGACGGCAGCACTGTTTCATCTTGTTTGGTGGTTTTGATGTTGACTACCAGATGGAATTGTTGGTGTTGATATGTTGACATAAGTAGCTGCTGACAGCGTTACCGCTGTACCACTTTAGTGTCAATTTGCCACTTTTTTTCAGGCTGTGCCACCGAGCCACCACCTTTCAGTCTGTGCCACTTTTTATTCCCCACAAGTAAAACTTAAGTTAGCAATTCACCATGCCATTTTTCCATACCTTTTCATATCTTTCATGCGTACGATACTTATACCATCAAAGTTTTTAAATTCAACATAACCCACACATTGGAAAAGTGGGTAACATTAAAAATAGTTTGAATAAATACCTATTATCCGACTTATATGAATTTGTTGCAAAAATTTTAATTTTGCCTCATGGCAGTGCCTGCGCTAAGAGGGTTTTTTCCAAGCTAACTTTGATGAAAAACAAACAAACAAAACAAACAAACAAAATTTGTTCCCTTAAGTCAATTTTCATACATATATGGTGTTGTTTTGTTTTTAATTTTAAGTGCCACCTTTTTTTCTCGAATGCCACTTTTTTTGCCACTTTTTCAAAATATCCTAAGGTAACGCTCCTGCTGATGAACTCGTACTCGTGGTTAAAGACTTTGGCGTTGAAGACGTCTTATAAATTTGTTTTGTTTTGATTTGTTGTACTTGCACTTGCAGTTCCCCAAACATTTCCTGGAGTAATTCCATCCCATCGCGACCGTCGGCGCAAGAGACTTTTCCTTCATTTGATGTTGTGAAGATTTTGTTGTTTATGTGAAGTTTTAATCCTCAAATCAATGGTTTTGCGGACGGGTGTTTCTGTTTGATTGCGTGTCGTATCTGTAGCATTTTTTGTCGTTTTTGTTGCTCCTCTTTTGTGTAATCCGGGTTGACAAAGACTCCAGTACCTTTCAACTTGCTTGAATTTTTCAGCATTTTGGAGATTATGTTTTTGCTACTTGTCTCTACCAGAATAAACTTTTGATTTTCCTTTGACGGTAGTTCGGAAATATCATCAGGAGAAATATTATTCTGGCCTATGAGACGGTCTATGTAATGTTTGGTAGCTTCTTCTATGTTTTCACATTTGTTGTAGGGAATCGCGAAAATTATGTTTTTTGCTTTCGATTGTTTTTCAAGATGTTCAATTCGTCGCTCGAGTATTTCGTTCTTTGTTTTTAACTGTTGTAGTCCATTTGTTATCATATCATTTTGTGTTTTTAGACTTTCCACCTGTAATAGTATACGATCCGTGTCAGTTTTTTGAGCCAGCTCGCATATTTTTCGATTTAGCAATCTATCTAATATTTCTTCCAGTTCAGCAGCGGATAAAGAAGGAACCGACATCTTTTGGGAATAATTTTTTTTCGGTGTTCCTGATGTTTCTGGAGAGGTGTCGGTTAAGCTTCGTTTGTTTGAGCTGGGCATTTGTGGATTACGGTGTGCCAAAGTTTTGTTTTATATATGTATATATCTATATTTTACGTTTTTGTGTAAATAAATTAATATTTTAGCAAATAAAAGGTGTCCTTTATCGTCTTAATCAATTTAAAACCACTTGCTGCTTGTTTGAGTGCTATTTATGGGTTTTCGAATTAATTTAACTTTAAATTATAAATAAAAATTAAAGAGCCGCGGTTTTTTTTCTGTTTACTTTTTGACAGTTAGCAGTCAATCCAAAAAAAAAAACAAAAAAAATATACATTTAATTTTTTTGTTAAAATATAAACTATGAGAGAAATAAAAAAAAAATATAATAAGTTTGGCGTAACCTTTCTTTTTTCTTTATTTTTACAGAAAACCATGAATGCAATAGTGGCGTAACCCACCTTTTTTTTTTCAAAATAAAGCTGAATTAAAAAAAAAGCTTGCGCTACAAAATATGTCTTTTTTCAAACCGTTCCACGTTTTTAGATAAATCAAAAATGTCAAAGGAAAAATACAAAAAATGTTTAAAGAAAACCTGTTTCTTAAATCTCTCGTACCTCTAAAGTGAATTTTTTGGGTTACGCCACTATTGCACTAACAGCCTCATTTACAAAGCACATCTTTTAAAAAGTCGAATAAAACATTTTTAATTCGATTTGCTTTGGTATGAAATAATCAATATGTCAATATGGATAAAGTACTCGTATACTTTTAGAAGATAAAGTAGCTATTTGCTACTGTTTAAGTTAGACGAACTCTTCAACGTTAAAGTAAAGTTTATGTCCTTTAAAATTGACAGAAAGTCAGTTCTCGTTTTATATACAATATTTAGAGTAGACTCCCATTCTAAAATTGATTTAGAGCAGGTTTTAAATGTTTAAAATTTTGCGCCTGTCTTTTATTTGTCTCGCCCGTAACAGAAAAAAGACCCTGACTATTTTGAAAATACACAAAGGTAATGTTTTTTTTTTTCATTTCAGCAAAAATGAATTAGTAATAATATTATTGGTTCTAAGGAAGTCCATGTAGATTTTATAAAAAAAATTAAACACTCTTGACTGCGGAATTACACTTTAGGAAATTTCATAAAAATGTTCTGCACAAAAACTAAAATTCATTCACCCGTGCGCAGTGTGGGCTCGGTATTGTCAAACTTATACAAAAACACATGCACATTCTTCATAGAATACCGACCTATAAATGCGGCTGTATTGTCAAACTTATACAAAAACACATGCACATTCTTCATAGAATACCGACCTATACATATACATGCGGCTACTCCATGGATGTACACACACAAACAAATAATATTAACATGACGAACAGGTGCAAAGTATTTAAAAAAAAACAAAGATTATAAATTAATATAATACAAATGATGGAGATATTAATAGAATATGTTCTAAAACAAAAATAGGATACCCCAATAGGAAATTGCTTTTTTTGGTAGATACCTACATATACCTATTCCACATGAATAAAGGTAGCCGCATTGTCTGCCAGTATTATCTTTCTCGCGCATAATAAAAAAACGTCCTTAAACAGAAGAGAGAATATTAGATTGTTCTCTTTTTAATTCAGAAAAGCTTTATTACGGCGACTATAAAACTCTCTTCTTCTTATGAAACCTTCTTAAGAAAGCTTTTGTCTGCTGGAAAAAATTTTCGATGACAGAATTTTTAATGGAGGTGAGACATCTGTATATAATTATCTGTGTGGCTAGTGTATGTATGTATTCTTTTTAACTTTTTGCAACTTTTTGTGCCGATTGTAGTTAACGCTTAATGTTTCAAAATTTTGTTATAAATATTTATATATAATATATATAAATTAAACAAACACATGCCAAATATTTATATTGATAATATTTCTTCATTTAGGAAGGTTCACATTCAATAACAACAACATGTTCATCAACTTCTGGGCACGAGTACGATAACTTGGCCGCCAAGATTTGATGACGGATTTTTGTAGAAGGGTCAAAAATAAGCACTTTTTACTATGGGAGGGGGGGTCTATCTCCCCCCGTTTAGGAGGTAGGGGCACTTTTAGAAAAAATGGTTTAAATTGAAAAAAAAATATTAAAAAACAACGGCAACACCTACAATAAAGTGCTATACCGCGTTTGAAAGCCAGAAAATTGTTCTATAATCCTGCATTTAAACTAAATTAGTCATATCAATAGTTTTTGAGAAATTTGCATTTAAACTCCAAATTTTGATAAAAAAAACGTGAAAAAAAAAGTTTAGACCGATTGTTTTCAAAATTGTGAAATGAAATTGTAAATTAGCTTATATGTGTTTCATGTATCTATCAGTTCTTAATCGAACACAAAAAACGGCATGGTTCTATGTCTTCTGGTTTTTGAGAAAACCTCCGTTTAGGAGGTAGGGGCACTTTTAGAAAAAATGGTTTAAATTGAAAAAAAAAATATTAAAAAACAACGGCAATACTTACAATAAAGTGCTATACTGCGTTTGAAAGCCAGAAGATTGTTCTATAATCCTGCATTTAAATTTAAATTACTCGTGTCAATGGTTTTTGAGAAATTCGGATTTAAAGTCCAAATTTTGATAAAATAACGTGAAAAAAAAAGTTTAAACCAATTGTTTTCAAAATTGTGAAATGAAATTGTAAATTAGCTTACATGTGTTTCATGTATCTATCAGTTCTATATCGAACACAAAAATCCGCATGGTTCTATGTCTTCTGGTTTTTGAGAAAGTCAAAAATAACTAAAACTACTTTTCTACAAAATGTTTGATATTTTTTGCTTCCTTACATAAATAAATCAGTTCTAGCTTCCAACATTACAATATATAAACAGTAAAGTATGTATGGGGGGGCATGCTGCCCCCCTGCTTGGGCACACTATAGGATTTGGGGTAGGTGTAAGGTTGGGTGCATGCAAAGTTTCTTTTGCATTCACAGAATCTGTATTTAAAAAAATTCAAATTTATTCTATTTATCCAATGTCCACTAAATACATATAAAATACAATAAACGATCTTGAAAACCAAAACAAACTTCTGACCATGTTCACCAATACATGGCACTATTTTTCTATCGAAAATACTGCCTAGAAAGGAAATATAAGGACGACTGGTGTTCGCAAATAATAGAGTTTTTATCAGATGTAAAAAAAAGTTTAACCTTGTTATACCGATGGTGATATATGTGAGGGTTTACAGTTAAAAGACATCGATCCTCCAACCCTTCAGAGCGAAAATTTAGAGTGTTTTACCGCCAAAACATCCTCGGCTTCCCACCATAAAAGAGTAACTCAACGAACTCGACAGTTATAGTACGGACGATGGCTTTATTGACGAGACTTACGGCTCGCGTACACCTAATCCGTCATCGGCCGATCGAACCAAACGTATAGAAAGGAAAGAGAGCGCGTACACCACTGAAAGCGACATCGGCCGATGACGCCCGATAATAAGCGATCAACCGGCATTTCCCAACATGTTTGGATTTTTCGGCAGTTGTCCGGTTGATTCTTGCGATGAAATTCATGCAAAAATAAAATGCACGACTGGATCGCACGAACTTGCTCTTATTTAAAATTACTTTGGAATTTAAGATACATTTTATAAATATAAAACATGAATTTAATGAGGTAAAAATCTTCAAATGCATGAAATTGCCGTCTGATTTTCAGAAAAGTATGAATTTATGCAAACAAAGTTTAAAAATCCTTTTATTAGCTGTATTTTATTTTCCCCCAGATCTGATCCGGATTGGATTTTGTTTTCAAAATAACATGTAAAACAACAAATACAAACAAAAGTGGGCCTAGTGTTGTTTTTGTTATACATGTAATTTTGATTGAAGATCTAATCTGGATCAGATCTGTGGGAAAATAAAACACAGCTATTATTAAAGTAAACCCCAGACCGGCACCATCCGAGATCGGAAGGAGTGTATGCAGACGAACGTCCGAGACAGTCGTCCGAATAGCTCCGACCCGATATCGGCCGATGATTCGGTTTTAGTGTACGCGAACTGTTACACACCTTTTTAATACATTTTGACCATTTTTAACTAACTATGACGGACTAACTCCTGACTAACTGACAAAATAACTGACCCAGATGCAATTCTACCTCCTCATGGTGCATTCTGGGTAACGCTAAATGAATTGCGGTACTGAACTAACAACGATTCATTATGTTTATTAACATTAATCCTTAAAATGGAATCACCGTCACCACCAAAAATCAAAAAAAGTAGTTTTGGTAATTTTCGATTTTCTCAAAAACTAGAAGACATAGAACCATGCGGTTCGATTCGATTAAGAACTGATAGATAAATGGATCACATATAAGTTAATTTACAATTTCATTTCAAAATTTTGAAAACAATCGGTCTAAACTTTTTTTTTCACGTTATTTTATCAAAATTTGGACTTTAAATGCGAATTTCTCAAAAACCATTGACATGAGTAATTTAATTTAAATGCAGAATTATAGAACAATCTTCTGGCTTTCAAACGCAGTATAGCACTTTATTGTAGGTGTTGCCGTTGTTTTTTAATATTTTTCAATTTAAACCATTTTTTCTAAAAGTGCCCCTACCTCCTAAACGGGGGGAGATAGACCCCCCTCCCATAGTAAAAAGTGCTTGTTTTTGACCCCCCTACAAAAACCCGTTATCAAATCTTGGCGGCCAAGTTATCGTACTCTCCCCAACTTCTGTCGTGTTGGCGGATTTGTGTAAAGTGAACTGTGAACCCACCTTAATGTTTCGGGTTACGGGTTCTGGCTTTGGGTTTTCGCTGAATGCTTTCATTTTTCATATTCTGGAATTGACATTTCTAATTATGTGTCAGTCAATTTGACATTTCTAATTATTTTTGTTTTTGTTTTCCGGGCATTTTTTTGCAATTTTTATTTATTATTTTAAACAATTTCTGTGTAGTATATTTAAATAATTTTAGCATTCTGCACATCTATGCAAAAAATGCTTTCGTTTAATATGTAATTTATGCTCCTAGGTTTTTGTGGGCCGCGAAAAGTGTACCACAAAAAATATGTTCGCCGTTTTATTATATGATGATTTATTTGGGGGAATTTGGTCAAATTCAAACACCAAGAAAATAAAATATTTAGCTATCTATTTTAAAGCTAGCAAATTGTTTAATAGTATATTACTATATCATGCTTATAATACCTTATTCTAAGCTGTTTTAAATTTTGCACCAGTATATTTTATTTATTAAAAAAAAAACACGTTCAGAATCTCCACTTTCAAGTTAACTTAATATTAGCGATAAATTTAATTTAATTTAATTTATCTGACTTAATTCAAGCGAACAAAATAAAAAAATAGTGATAATAACAATGTATAATATATCTCGACTGAAAAGGTAAAGTATCTTAAGTCAATTTTGATGATTTTTCAAGAGAGCAAAAAAAACACTTTAAAGCTGTATCCCAAAAAATCTTTCAAATATAGACTTTATTCAACAAAGCATTTATATGTAAAATCTTATGATCTTTTTTTTGAAATTATTTTCGAAAAGATATTTTTAATAATTTGGTCGTTATGAGGAAAAATATGACTTAAGATAATTTGGCTTTTCTATAAATTGAATTTTATATTAATTTCCAAAATCTTAAGTTGAGACAAGATATTTTGCCTTGCGTTTTCGAAGGACGTTTTCAATTCTTATGTCCATTTCAGATGAGTTGCGTGTGCAACAGTGGAAAAAAGGAGATTTAAGATGATATTTTTTTTAAGTCGTATATGAAAAAGTCACATTTGTTCTATAGAGCTTTAATAATAATAAAAAAAAAATTACTAATAAAGATTTGAATTTCTTAAAAAAAAAGGCTATAAAATCACATTTGGTTCACAGAATAAAAACAGTTTAGTTTTATTCAGATAATTAATTTATAAATTATTTAAAAAAAATTATTGATGATTGTAAAAAATGTTACATGAAAACATATTTTTAAAAGTTAAATTAATAATAACAAAAACCTATTGGAAAAAATTTACCTAAGGGACCCAAGGGGAGATAAGAGAAATTGAAAATTGTTTTTACCTCCGAAACTAACGGTATAGCACCCGTAGTGTAAGATCTTATTTATCTCGAAAACGGCTGAATAACATGTTATTAACGGTACCTGTCATAGAACCGTTTTTTTTTTAAGTAAAACTTCTTTTCCGGCGTTGGGGGTAAAAAAATGTCTATGCAGCTGTCAGTGACGTGTCAAAACATCACGCTATCAGTCAAAGACAGCGACATGTAAGGAAGTTTTACTTCTACCGCGCGTACGTCAGTACGCACAATCTTATAAATAACTATAAATTGAAATATTTTGTATTTTAATATTTTTTACGCGACCAACAACGTATCTTCTGCGAACTGTCAAATGTAAATTCGCAATCCACAACTAGTGAACGCATTCCACAAACCAGCGACTAAAAAATTCGTTCGAACCTAACCTCAAATGTATAACATCTCTACTGTGTTGTGTGTTGCTCGTTGCTAGACGAAAAATTAAAAAAAAAATGAGTGAATTTATGGAAAAAAGGGTAAAATAATTTAAAATAATATAATTGGTAACAAATGAAACTGCATAAAAGCCACCTTTTCTTTAAATATTTTTTCTTAGCACTCATTTTACTTTAATTTATTTACTTTTGGTTTTGTTTTGTTGACTATTCGCACTGTTCGGCGACCAAAAAAATTACTCATGTGAAAGAAATGTCAAAATTCGCGACCATTCGCAATTCGCAGTTCGCAGTTCGTGTCTCATGTGTAAAGCACTTAAGGATGACTTTTGTTCCTGTATGCACGCGCGAAAATATCTTAAGTCAACTTAATATGATTTACGATTTCACAATAATAAAAAAGTCTTAAGCCAATATAATCTTAAGTCTATTTTAGGTTTTAAAATTAAGCAGAACACACAATCCTATGTGGACTTAAGATATTTTACCGCGTGTAGAGATGTGTCTTTTGAACATACTCGTAAGATGAAGTTGTTTTTGTGTATTAAAAAGCACAGAAGTGAGATAGAAGGAAGCCGATAACACAGAACTGTAGCCTTTTAGAATGGCACTAAGGATCAACAAAAAAACGCGAAATATCTTAAGTCGACTTAAGATACTTTACCTTTTCAGTCGAGATATATATCTATAAATATGTATAAATAAACATATCCGAAAGAAAAAACAATAATAATAATAACATTCAAGTAAACAATAAAAGTAATAATTTTAACATTCAAAATTAAATAATTACTTAAGAACTATGTGACAGGATGGAGGGTTAAGGTAAGGAAGTGTATAATTTTTTACGAAGGAATGACAAGCTCTTGTTAAAGTCAAGGACATTATGTGCACTGTTGGCTAGGCGTAGCATTCTAGTTAGGGGATTGAAATGACCAAAGTTGGTGCGATGAGTAGGGAGTCGAAAGAAGGGGACAGATATTAGGTTACGTGGGTTGGTATTAATGGAAATCAATTCGAGGAGATTCGGTGAATCGATGGTACCAGTGATAAGTTGGTGGATGAAAATTATATCTGCTATCTCACGGCGCCTGATAAGGGTAGGCAGGCTAATCAAAAGTAGACGATTTTCGTAGGGAGGCAAGATAAAAGGGTCTGACCAAGGGAATCTGCGTAAGGCAAAGTGGAGGAATCTTCGCTGCATTGATTCAATTCTGAGGGAATGCGTTATCAAACCTGACTGCCATATTCAAGAATAGGTCGTACGAAAGTGATGTACAAGGTCTTGGTAACATAGGGATTGGAAAATTCCTTAGACCAACGCTTGATAAAACCGAGGGAGGAATTTGCTTTTGCAATAATTTGATCAATATGAGTGCGGAAATTGAGCTCTTTATCACATACAATCTCAAGATCGCAGACGTTTGCGAGAAAAAGTCATTGATTGACATTTATTCACATTTAGTTCTAGAAAAATTTTTTCACACCAAGTGAGAAAAGAATTTAAGTCTTCCTGAAGAGAAGAGGAATCCAATAGAGAAGAGATTACCTTCATAATTTTTATATCATCGGCATAAATAGTTAACTGAGAGTTAGTTACAATACTACTTACATCATTAATGGCAATTAAAAATAAAAAAAAGTCCAAGGTGACTACCCTGAGGAACACCTGAGGTGGCAAAGATGGGATTGGACACAGCACACCTGAAAACAACGTTATATCGGTTCTCTAAGTACGATTTAACCCATTTGATGAATGATGGTGGAAAACCTAACGCTTTTAATTTGATGTATACTCTGTCCAACAAAAATATGCAGTGTGGGCAAGATAGTACATTTGCCTCGCATTATGGCTACAGTGGATTGCATAAATCTGCCCGTCATTAAAGCTGTCATAGGGTTGTCGTAGTGTTGATTTTAAATGGACCCTTTTTTAAAAGCTCTAAAATCAAAAGCACCTAAACAGAAACCCAACTCTGAATGCACATAAATGTTTAATGGGGGTTGAAATTGAATATCACCAACAGCCATAGGCCACAGCAATTCAATGCACATTGCACACTCAGATGTGCGGTCAATAGGCCGTCGGGTCTGCGTCAGTTGCAATGGAAAATTTACGGGCGCACAAACATTTTTTTATGGAGGAGTTCTTTCAATTAAGTATGGTGCAAAAATAAAGCACGCTACTGATTTTGAAAAACAACCTCTCCTATAAGACGTGTACTGCATATTTTTATAGGATGAAGTATAGATTATTTGGTGGCTAATCTTATCAAATGCTTTACTGAAGTCGGTTGTAATAACGTCAACTTCGTACCCTTTTTCCAAAGCGCAGAGTGTTGTCGAGACAAACTGAGTAAGGTTCGTCGTGGTAGACCTTCCTTTTAGGAAACCATGCGGAAATGGAGAGATGATTAACTTGCAATGAAAATAAAGGGCGTCGTCGTACATTCTTGTACGAACCTTTCCAGTGATCGGACGTGTACGGATTATCTTAAACCGAAATTTTAAAGTAATTAATAAAAGTGACCCTTAAAACGTGATACCTGCAGTGTAAACACAAAAAGTAATTAACAACCGGATTACACAGGATTAAAGTGTTAAGTGAACAAAAAAAAACCCAGACAATTAACCGCAGAGCAGGTAGTCTTCTCTGTCCCAATGTGTCAACGTGAGAAGCTGAAAGCTGCCAGGGAGCAATTAATCAGCACCATAAAAAGTGAAGTCGTGCACCTGCGAAGCCTCTACGGTCCAGATGTGTGAACTGACTTTGCAGTGCGACTCAATTTCGAGGTGGACAAAATCCTAAATCAATTTTCGCCAGAGGTAGGTTAACCTCAATCAAAGTTTGACAAACGAAGATAATGAAGCGGAAGACATCAGCATGATGGAAAAAGGATATAAGAAGCTGAGGCCAAAGCAAAAGGCAAAAACTTGCTGAGGAAGCCCAAGACGAAGACACTGGATTCACCATGGTAGCCCCAGCAAAGAAGCGTAAGGCACCATCCAGTCAAGCAACAACATCATCAACAGCGCAAAGAACATCAACTGACAAGCAAGCAGCCACCATCGAAAAAATGCAGCACCCAATTGTATGCTACAATTTACAAACTGCCACGATGTACCGGCACTTCAAATTGAAGGAAACAAAGGTGAAGTACACAATTGTTAATTTCAACAAAACAAAAACAATTGTGAAGACAACGACAAAGGAAGATAACGAAGCTATCAAAAACTACCTTATGGAAAACAAGATCCAGCACCACTCGTTCACTTCAAAGGAAGACAGGAAGTGCATAATTTTGTTAAACAAAATGCACCATTCCCACCAACCAGAAGACTTCATAAGCCACCTAGGAACTCTACAATTTCAAGCTGTTAAAGCGTCTCCATTCCGTTCCAGGAGGGACAAAACTTCAAGCTTCAACGCCTTTGTTCTTGAATTTCAAAACGGCACTGACCTGGTAGTCGTTAGCCGGATCCGGAATCTACTTGGTGAAGCAGTGAAATGGGAGAAGCTGCAACCGAACATCATCACACAGTGCCGGAACTGCCAAGCATTCGGATATGTCAGTGTTAACTGCCAAATGAAGCACCGTTGTGTTAAGTGCAGTGAAAATCACGAACGAGGCAAGTGTTTGAGGACCGATCCCAAGGTTGGTAAACCGTATTGCGTTCTCTGCAAAGAAGAAGGGCACCCAGCAAGCTATGAAGGATGTCCCTACAGAAAGAAGGTGGTAGCCGCCAAAAAAGAGAAGGAAACAGCTAGATTAATGGCAAAATAACCGGCAAAACCCACGTCCAGGAAATTTACTCCAAGTAAGTCCTTTGCTGATATACTTAAAATTAACAACAATATACACAATAATAATATCCCTAAGCCCCAAGCCAAACCCCAAACCAAACCCACTCCTGTTGCTCATCCTGAGCCAAAAAAGCCTAAATCATCGAACCCAACTGGTGTCAAAACCTTTAGTGTTCCCAAGACCACAACGAGTTCATTCTTAAAGGACTCGCAAAAATTCTTCGGTTGTGACTTTGTCACAATTCTCTCAAAAATCATAGATTTTCTCCCTCTTTACGGGGCCTGTCCCGAAGAAACCGGCAAGAAACATATGTTTCTTGACTTATTCTTTAAAATATGTCTAGGACAATAAACCAATTAAACGTTATCGCGTATAACGTTGGATTTTTAATATCTCATCCTAAACGGATTTCCCTCGAAAAATTCCTCACTAAAAACAAACCCGACGCCGTTTTGCTTTCTGAAACTAAACTAGTCTCATGGCATCGGCTTTACTTCAATAAGTACACTCTTTTCCGCACAGACAAAGATCTTGCCAGAGCTGGTACTGCCATTCTGGTAAAATCAAGTTTTCAATGCCAAAAGGTCATTATCCACGGTTTGACTACATTTGAAGTCACTTGTGTAGTCATTGCACTCGAAAATAACGAAAATATCCTTATGGTATCTTTGTATAATAAGTGCTCCGCATCCCAAACTAACATCAAACACGATCTCGATTTGCTTAACGCATTCTGCCAAAATTGCACTCAATTTATAATTGGGGGCGATTTCAAAGCGCGCCATCAACTATGGCACGATACCTTAAGCTCTCCTCAAGGAGTAGCTATCTTTGACTGGCTCTGTGCTAATTCGCACAACCATAACTTCGAGATTGTATCTCAACCAATCCCTACATTCTCCCGAACTCCTTCGACACTTGACTTCTTCATGTGCTCTCCACATCTTATTTGTAGAATTCCCTCACTTATTAATTTCACCTGCACTGCCATTGTATCAGATTCTGACCATTTAGCGGTAAAACGAGTTATTCATCTCCTGACAAATCTTAATACTCTTGTTACTCCTTAGCAGGAATTCATAAACTATAAAAAAATTAATTGGGAAGTATTCCAAAGTTCCTTAACGGATAAGCTTCGGAATAACACGCCCAACACATCCGCAAACCTTAGCAGCCAAGAAATCGGTTACACAATCGATATTATTGAAAGCTCAATCACTGATACTATCGCTGAACAGACACAACCGCGAAATTTCAAATCAAAATACATAGATCTTCCCCATCATATACAAAATATGTATAAATATAGGCAAAAGCTTCGGAAAATTCTGCAAAGAATTTTTCATCGTACTTTAAGTACACACGGAGATGAATACCAGAGTGTTCATTCCCAACTCAAGTGCCTCAATACTCTCATCAAACAAAACACCAAAGCATTCATAGATTCCCAATTCAGGAAAAGACTTAACGTCATAAAGCCTGGACCAGACACCTTCAAGCAAATTAACCAAACTGTGGGAAAGAAATCTCCTATACTTGGTGAACTCCAACACAATGACGTCGTTCTTGTATCTGACCAAGAAAAAACGAATGCTTTTGCAGACTTCTTCGAAGGAAACTTCAAACCCAATCCTCCTGCTCATTTACCCGACTTTCTCACCAACGTCAATAGCGAAATATTTGGATTGATATCTCAAAACTCAGACCCTATTACAAGATTTTCTGAAGCAAATTCATCAGTCTATACGACAGCCAATGACATTTTTACTAATCCATTAGACCTTCACGACTCAATCCACTATGGTAATTCAAAAAAATCTTCGGGACCAGACAAGATTTCCAATTTCGTTATCAAAAAACTCCCTTCAACCGCAATTGTTATTCTCACAATTATTTTGAACAATTGTATCAACAACAGCTATTTTCCAAATAAATGGAAAATAGCCGAGATATTCCCAATACCAAAAAAGTCAGGGGCAAATTATATAAACAACTACCGACCAATCTCCCTCCTCCCTAACCTCAGCAAACTTCTTGAAATGCTGATTCTTTTCAAACTGCGCTCATAATGCATAACCAATTTGAGCTCAAAGCATCCCACTCTACTTTCGATCCGTTGTTGAAGCTTCACGCTGATACAACTTTGGCTCTTAACAAAAGAGACCATTGTAACATGTCTGCTTGATATTCAAAAAGCATTTGACTCTGTCTGGATAGATGGTTTGGTTTTCAAGTTGAAGGCTCTTCACTTGCCTAGACATCTTGTCGTCATCATCCATAGTTTCCTCACTAACCGTAAGTTTTACGTGCGCGTGGGGAGTACTAACTCAATCCTTAAGAACATCTTAGCTGGAGTCGCTCAAGGATCCCGCCTTGGACCCGATCTATTTAACCTCTATACCTCCGATCAACCTGCAAATGACAAAAACTCTGCTATTCGCTGATGACTCCATCACATATAGCTCATTCATTAACCCTGATGTAGCCCTCCGAAGAGTTAAGGCACACATACTTAGACTATGGGACATCCTATCTCCAATGGGGAATTAAAGTCAATCCCTCTAAAACAGAATTAATCTGTTTTAGACGACCCTCGCGTAATGGCCTAGCAACAAAATGTAAAAACCTTTCCTTGACTCTTCCTGATAACACATTATCACCCCCAAGCAAAGTGTTAAATACCTTGGAGTTCACTTCTTCGAAAGGTTCAAGTTTAACCAACACACCAAATTCACACTTCGTAAGGCAAATTATGCCTTATCAAAGGGCACGGTACTGCCCAGCCAAGTTCTGGCACTACACCCTATTTACAGGAACAAACTCAGGCGACTTTTGACCTCTCCCTATCTTCAGTACCAATGAAGTCAGAAACTTAAAATTCGGAACATTTGTTAAACTCGTCAGGCACAGGCGCCTCACCAAATTTCAACTTTCTAGCTTAAGCGGTTCCTGAGATATAAGGCCTCAAAAATTACAAAAACCGTAACTGACTGACTGACTGACAGATCATCAAAATTATGGAGCACTTCCCGACATCGTAGAATCTTGTAATTTTGCACAACGGTAGGTCTTGTCATGCAAGCAGAGGAAAAAATCGAAAATTTGAAAATTTCCACTCAGGGGGCGTGGTATCCGACCACTTTCTCCGGATTGGTGTTGGTTGAATGGAGAACTTCCGACTGCTGTAAAACGGTGAAATTTAGTGAACCGATAGGGCTTATATTGCATATAAAGAACCAAAAATAAACACCAAGGTTTACCTTTCAGGGGGCGTGGTATCCGCCCACTTTCTCCGAATCGGTTTTGGTTGAATGGAGCACTTCCGACTGCTGTAAAACGATGAAATTTGGTAAAGTGGTAGGGCTTAAATTGCATACAAAGAAAAAAATATAAAAGTAGCGGTTTTCCATTCAGGGGCGTGGTATCCGCCCACTTCCTCAGAACTGATGTAAATTATATATGGCGCACTTCCGATTGCAGTAGAACAATGAAATTTGGTTGAACGGTAGGGCTCAAATCGCATATAAAGGACCAAAGATAAAAATTGAGGTTTTCCATTCAGGGGCAACACTTCTGATTGCTGTAATTAAGGTTGGTTTGTTAGTGTTAGGTATTTTGCCAGGATAAGAAGAAATAATTGAAGCGCAAATCAAGACTCGTAGAGTCCACCCTTCTATCTTTCCGTATCTTTCGAGATTTTGACATTGCAAAATATCCGTATCTTTCGAGATTTTGACATGGCAAAATATTAAAATCTTTGCAAAAAGGAGTGAGATCAGACCAAAAACATAAATGTTAAAAAAAGAGCCAAGTTCTTCTATACAAAAACCTTTGTATAACAAGTCAGCCGTGAAAAGTACTGGGATCTAAAAGTGCGCCAAGTTCTTACTTCATGAAGATTTAATACCGAATATTTAAAGTAGAATAATATTGAAACAGCTACAAAGTAATAAAGAAATTTTATTATTTGATGACTACGTACTAAAATTTGATGGGCTTACTTGGCAAGTTTTTTCTTATGCCCAATTCAAAAGGTTTTAAAAACTTGACCGGTAAGCCCATCAAATTTTAGTCCGTAGTCATCAAATAATAAAATTTCTCTATTACCTACAAACCTTCATGAAGTAAGAACTTGGCGCACTTTTAGATCTCAGTACTTTTCACGGCTGACTTGTTACACAAAGGTTTTTGTATAGAAGAATTTGGCTCTTTTTTTAACATTTATGTTTTTGGTCTGATCACTTTTACGTCCCCTTATGAAAGTGAGGGGTGGTCTCCAAACCAGGACGAAGCTTCTGCTATACAAGCAACTCATTCGCCCAATATTAACATATTGTTTCCCTATTTGGTTTACCATAAGCCCCACTTATATGAAAAATTGCAATTATTCGAGCGAAAAGCTCTCCGCCATTGCACCTCCCTTCACCGAAAACCCAACTCTTACCGCTATTTTAGCAATGAAAAGCTGTACGAAGCTTCAGGAATTGTCCCGATTGACAAATGTATCTACAATCTGAGCACTAAGATGCTGAGAAAAATCCCAACCCATCCCAGTCCTCTTAATAATTTAATTACAGGTAACTCAGCCACAGACGACCGATATCTCCAGGTGCTCTCCATGATGGACCAAGCATATGGAATAGCTGGAGAACACAGTTTCGCAAACTTCTATGATGTTGCACAGACGCAGCACAACAGAGGTTAAAGCCACCAAAAGACCAGACAGCAATCAACAATGACCCATATCCACCCCTTCATCACCACACGAGCCAACGACCGTTAGCACTGCTCAATCTGACGTAAATATCATAAATAATAATAAGAAAAAAATTTAGACCTAAGACACAAATGTTATTCAAATCAGAGTATATCTAATAATGAGTAGGGACACTCTCCACGTGTTTCTTATCAGTTCGTATTTTATAGTCACACGGACACGAGAAATAGATGGTCATAAGATGTGTTACGGTAGAAAAGAGAAAGAAGAGAATCAAATTTCCTTAGGGTTGCGACATAGGGTGTTCCAGCAAAAAAAAGTCATACGCATATATTTTTTGAAAACATTTTTATTGAAGTTTCATAACAATAACTAATTAATAAATAATAACAATTAAGTATCATATGTATGTTACACTAAGATATTTTTGCTTGTTACTTGATTTTTTCATGGTGGTATTAAAAGATTTAAGATTATGGTACACTCGTACTCGTATATAAAATTTTGTAATGAATTCTTTATTTTGGTTCTTACAACAAATTGTAATTGAATTCATTTTTTAACACTTCAAACATTTTCATTTCAAAATTCTTCAAAAAATACATATTTGAAAAGTTAAAAATAAATTTTTCTTCGAGTTTCTCTAACGCATTTAAGAAATCTTGCGTAGGTCGTGTCAATTGCGCATGTTCATATTCCTTGAAATCTGTGAAAATGGTGGAAACATAAGGTTGCTGACACAATTCCACTTCACACTTATGTTTTTGGCGGTATTTTTTTAAAATATAACCCGCAAAATAGTAAAAGGCATTTTCGTTACCGAAATTCTTAGTTTTATAATCAGATTCGGTTTTGAAACTGTTAATTGCTTTATTCCTTTGTTCTTCTGCTGCATATTCATTTCAACGTCTGGAAATTCCAAAGTTATAGTTGGTTCGCAGTTTACTTGGGTAATATCCTCCATGTATTTTGCTACAAAAGACCTTTTCAATGCACATGTGAATTGAAAAGGAGTCAGCAACTCATTTCCTCCCCGATTGCGTAAAACAGCAAATGTATTTTCTAAACAATCTTGATTAAGGTTTCTTGTAAGAAAAAACTTTACACCGTCTTCTTGTAGTTCTTCAAATATATTAACTAGGGCAAATATATGTTCTGTTGCCATCCCTGTATAAATCGAATTTTCTTAGTAACATTAATTGAGTTCTCGAAAAAAGAGATATTTTCAAAAAAAAATTTCATTTCATTCAAAAAATCAATTTGCTCCTTGTTTGCAAAAAATGGCCTTCTGGATAATTTTGCTCTGAATTGCGATGAATTAAACATATCAAATAATTTGTCAATTTTTTCAATTGTTTCTGCAGTGTTTATTGCAGTTGAGGAAGTAGCACCTATAATGGTGAAAATGTAAATACCAGCTGAAATTGTTGCACTTATTGAGTGAGAAGCAAGCCTTACCCGCATCTTTTGAAAATTGTTAGGGAAAATATGCTCATCTGTCAGTTTTGGAGCCATTCTGTGTCGAGATTCTTGGTCTCGTAAATAGAAACTAACAACGTCTCTCTAAGATGCTTTCTTGTTACTAGGTGCGACAATGTCATATTTCATAAAATTTCACCAGAAAGATTTTAAAAGATGAGGGGTGTCAAACATGTAATATATTTTAGTGTTTTGAACATAAAAGAATGGTTTTACTGAGGGAATGCCCAGTAGTCTATTTAGACCGATGAAATTACCCCCTTGGTCTGAAATTACAAGCCTTAGTTTCATTTTCACCTCAAGCAACTACTGAACGCATGTGAATAATATTTGCTTTAATGACTTAGCTGGACAAGCCGAATTGACAAAATGATACCCGAGTAGCTGCTTATACCGATGAGTAATACCTCTTGCCATTACAACAATTTTATAATTAGCAGCTAATCGAGTCTTAATTTGTCCATCGTCTTCCAACCCTATTATATCTCCTGTATTTTTATTTAAAAAAAGGTGAGTTTTTAAAGATATTTCATCTAAACATATGACACAATTAAGAGCAATTCCTGGTATGACCTGTATTTTAAGCTTTAAAGCATTAAACAATTCCTTCTGAAATCCAATTTTTTGTAAAGCGAGTTAAAGTTTTTTTGGACGCACAGTTAAGTTGTGTTGTAGAAAGTTATACGCGTTAGGTGCAATGAAATATATGCTGAGACAAAATTTTTTAAATTCGTTAGAGTACCTCCATCCTTTCTGATTTTTTTTTTAGTTTAAAACATGTGTTTCAACAATTCGAGATAATTCTATTGGTAAAATATTTTTATTTTTTTCTAAATACAATGCTTTTGAATATGTTTCACTTTTCAAAAATTCAATTCCCTTTTTCAAGATTTCACACTCTTTTCTTAAATGTAATACCTCTTCTGATTCCGTGTAGTTTGTCTGAGTCGATACTCTTTGGATACTCGTAATGCTTCCGCTTCAATTGGAACACCAACGAAATTTCCAACTTGAACTATCTCGCTTCGATGCTCGTTTGCTTCTAAGGATTCCTTTGAAACTTCGACAGATTGAGTAGTTTGGATATCGTAATTTTCAACATTAAATTCCAATTGAGAATCTTTTAAGTTTTCTTCATCAATATATTGACCAAATGTGCCTAGGAATAGAGAAATTTTATTAAAATTTTTTGATTTTTATTTCATTTTCGATTTTCAATTCTTACTTTCTGTGTTGTTTTTTGATGTTTCAATAATATTTATTTCAGGTGTAGCTGAAAAACTTAAGTGAAACTTAGACGCGGAATACATGTCTTCTGAGAAATGCCTTTCGCATACTCTGAAGTCTTCCGCAATTTTTTTGTTCAACAAGTCATATGTATAGCAGTTAACCACTTTATTCTCCTAAAAAAAATGAACGCATAACTTCATTAAACTAACGAAAAAAACGGTTGATATTTCATTGAGATTTCAATTAGATCTAATATCGCTCATTTGTTGCAATTCTGGCACAACTCAAAACATTACCTTAACGCAGCTAAGTTCACAACAAATAAAATTTCACTTAAGATCCTCGAAGGACATCAATTCTATGTATACATCAAAATTTTTCAATGTCGTATTCAATCAACTTATTTTTCAGGCATTTATGTCGAAACAATTTAAAATTTTGAGAACCAGTTTTGCAGTAAATGAGTCATCAAAAAAATATATTTTGCTTACCTTTCTGTATTTTTTGGTAGTGGAAAATATTTAATACCAGCATTTTCTTTTTCCTTGCAACCGCATATCAAACACCTGTAAAAGTGTTTACCACCCATTTTACTTTTTCAATTTGTAGTCACTACACTTTAACTTTCACGAGACAACCTCCTCTTTGTTCACTGAAAGACGCACTTCAAATGATAAGAAATCAAGTCAACACGCATTTAAAACTACATTGTGAAAAAATGTAAACAAACCCAGTTGCAGTCCTAATTACTTTTTAGGATGACCAGATGCTATTAAATACGAGTATGCACCCCAATAGTAGAAAAGATTATTTTGTATTCCTTGCCAAACATGGTTTATTTGTACTTTAAGAAAATCCAAAATAAAGAACAAATCATAATTTACATATTTCAGAGTAATAAATTCATTTAAAAACATATTTAAAAGTATATTCAATTAAAAAAATCAGACATAATAAAATAAGTCAGTATTACACAAAAAGAGAGAGTTGGGTCACCCAAGTTATCAAGCAGCCCAACAAGTGTGTATGACACTATTCTGTTCAAGTCAATACGTATTTAAAAATCCATTGTCAAAAAATATCAGTTCGTGTGTCGTACGATCGAAGTTGGATGGTGTGGTGCTGGGAAACCCTATTGTGTGTCCTTCTTGCATTTACGATGGCCCGAAAGGGTTACTATGAATAATTTTGACCTGCTTCCACTTATCGTGGTTTTTTTTTATTTTTTGCTGTTCATTATTAAATGTAGTAGTAGGCGTTGCATTTGTGTAGAGAGTGTCCCTACTAATTGTTAGATATACTGTGATTCAAATGTATAAAGAAAACATAACCAACCTTACGAAGCAGAGCCCCTTTTGTGCTTGCAGATTAATAAGATAGACTTAAGAAATTAATTATTGTAGATAACATATGAACATATTTTGAGTGTAATTAAAAATAAACTATTGTATATAAGTTAAATAACAATCAGCAAATTCCAAACAACATCATTCCCACAGGAAAATGCTGACATAGATTCCCACACTCTACACATCGCTTGGACTCCTACACCCAACACCAAACTAACAAGATAACAAATCACACCACCATCCAACCAAACCACCTTACATTGCACATTCCTTCTCCTTCATTTTCCTACATCATTAGTTAAGCCATACAATTATGTTAGAATTTAAGTTCAGTCGTATTGTGAAGCTAATTATTGAATAAAGAGGTTCGCCTCCTAAAAAATATTTTTTATAATAAATTAATAATAATTTATTAACTGGCGCCCGAGCAGGGACCACGGGTAAATTAAGTGTTAAAAAGTGATTCGAGTTTTGAATAAATAATTTGTGAAAAATTAAAAAACCGAAAATTACTTTAGCATAAACCGACCTCAAGTAGCTCGTCGCGAAAAGAAAAAAAACACAAAACACACCTGTGGTCCGCCAACAGTGAAAGAAATTCTGCATAAGCCGACCTTAAGCAGCTCGCCGCGGAAGACATTCTAACATTGTAAAAAAAAATTGAGTGAAAAAAAAGAAACTGCATAAGCCGACCTCAAGCAGCTCGCCGCGGAAGACATTTGAACAGTAAGATCATTGTGAAAAAAAGGAGAGAGAAAGAAGTTGCAGTGGGAAAAAGAAGAAGTGCAGTGAAAAACAGCGCTTCCCAAGAACCAGGAGTACTCCAGGAGAATTCTCTTCATGGAAAAAGAGTGTAGATAGAGTTCTACAAATTTATGAAGCTCAGAGGGGAACGCCAAAATATTTCGGAATACTTAGTACAATATGAAACAAGATCATTGGGAATGCCGATGCAGCCTTAGAAGCATACAGCACCCCACTTAATTGGGAAAGTATTTCCCGATGCCTCGCTATGCATTACGCAGATAAGCGAGATGTTAGCACTCTTGAGTACCAAATGTCCACCCTTGTGCAAGGAAACTCTACAGTTTCTGATTTCTACCAAACTGTGTATAGCCACTTATCCCTCAGCCTTAATCGAATTTCCTGTATGGAAATATCCGCGGAATCAATGCGTGTCCTAACGCAAACATACCGCGACAAAGCCCTAGACACTTTCATTCGTGGGCTGAAAGGAGACCTTCCACGGTTACTGGGAATTAGGGAACCAGTCGATTTGCCACAGGCGCTTCATTTGTGCCTTAAATTAGAAAACCAGAATTTCAGATCAAATCATGTTCAGAATCTTCAAAATCCTCAGAAAGGATATAACCACAACGTTCCTCCAAACACGTTTGGAAAAAAACAAACTTTAACAAACCACCAAACAAATACAACTCGGGAAAATATCCCAAAAACTTTTCTGGCAATCGGTTCCAACCACGACAAAATAGAACTTTTGATCCCCAAAGAAATACATATTATAACCAAAACATACAGAGGACAAATACAGGCACACAAGACAACAGATACAAAAATACACAGGGCCAAGCTAATAGAAATCAACCCCAAATTAAACAAGAACCTGCAGAGAAATTTAGCAGCCAGACTAAACAGCGAAACTTTCACATAGAGTCACAAGACGTGGACGAAGAACTATATACCCAACAGATGCGAAACGAAGATACTAAGTATGACGAAACTTTAGACGAGTACATTAACAACAATATGGACAATACCGAATTTGTAGATCATACCGATATACATTTTTTAGACTAAGGCACTCTTCGTTGCCTTATTTTGAATCCAAAACGAAGAGTGGAAAAATGTTAAAAATACTGATCGATACTGGGTCAAACAGGAATTATATTTAATCACAACTGGTTAGTAATCCTATGCCCAATAAAGAATCTTTTTATGCCAGCTCAATTGCAGGCAATATTAAAATTGATCATCATGTAGAAACGAATCTTTTTGGGTTAAAAGATATCAAAATTAAATTTTTCCTTCTTCCAACCCTCAAATCCCTTGATGCTATCTTAGGCAATGATACACTCAAAGAAATAGATGCAATAATACACGCTAGTAAAAAATATATGGAAATAGGGAAGAATAAAACAAAATTTAGAATTAAACAAGAAAGCTCAGACCTTGTGAACAATATAACTTTGAGAACAGAGCATATGAGTGCTCAGAAAGAATCATTAAATTCTCTAATACAAAAACATCCCTGCCTGTTTTCGGACAATGATGCCAAAATGGCTTACTCGTATATTACAAATGTCAAGGGCGAGATCAGAACTTCTTCAGATGCCCCAGTATATTCAAAGTACTACCCTTATCCAATGGCAATGAAGGAAGAAGTAGATAAACAAATAAAACAAATGCTTGAAGCCGGTATAATTAGAAAATCCAAATCCCCCTATAATTCACCTGTATGGGTCGTATCCAAGAAACAGGATGCGTCCGGTGAAAAAAAGTACAGATTAGTTTTCGATTATAGAAAACTAAACTCTGTCACAATATCAGATAGGTACCCAATCCCAGAAATTAACCAGGTCCTATCACAACTCGGAGAGAATAAATGGTTCTCAGTTTTAGATCTAAAAAGTGGCTACCACCAGATCCTGTTACGAGGATCTGACATCGAGAAGACAGCCTTCTCGGTAAGCCATGGCAAATATGAATTTACATGCCTATCTTTCGGGTTAAAGAACGCACCATCGACATTCCAAAGAGCCGTAGATGAAATACTCCGAGATTTTATAGGGAAAATATGCTACATATACGTGGAAGATATTATTATATTTGGAAAAGATGAAGAGACACATCTGGAAAACATTAAAAAAGTTTTTAATACACTAGAAGCAGCAAACGTCAAAGTACAACTTGCTAAATGTGAATTTTTTAAGAATCAAGTCGAGTTTTTAGGATTCGTCATATCAGAAGACGGAATTAAAACAACCCATCTAAGGTTAAATCAATCCTGGATTTTCCAAACCCTAAAACTCTGAAAGAACTAAGGTCTTTCCTTAGCCTTTCAGGCTATTATAGAAGATTTATAAGAGATTACGCCAAATTGGCAAAACCACTCACATCACTCCTAAGAGGTGAAGATGGCCGTGTATAGAAAACGGCATCATCCAAAAAACACATTGAGTTAAGCCCTTCAGCAGAAGAAGCACTGAGGAAATTAAAAACTATACTTGCGTCAGAAGACGTTATATTAGCTTATCCCAATTTCACAAATCGATTTCATCTTACAACAGATGCCTTTCAATTTGCTATTGGTGCAGTGCTAGAACAAGATGGAAAACCCATCACTTTTATATCCAGAACCCTCACGAAAACTGAGGAAAGCTATGCAACTAATGAAAAGGAGATGCTAGCTATTATTTGGGCTCTGGGATCTCTAAGAACATATCTTTATGGGTAGGCTGAGGTAAAAATCTTCACAGACCACCAGCCTCTAACATTCGCACTTAGCACCAAAAATAACAATTCCAAAATGAAAAGATGGAAGTCCATCTTAGAGGAGTATAATTATGAAATCCGATACAAACCTGGTAGAACAAATGTTGTCGCCGACGCTCTGTCCAGATCCCCTCATCTAACGCAAATTAAGTCTACTAACTCAACGCGATAAGGTAGCGAATCTTCTCCTCATCAGCTAATACCCACCGTGAATGCTCCAATTAATGCATTTAAGACGCAAATCATCTTACTAATAGGTAAAACAGAAAATTATAAACTAGAAAATCCATTTTTGAAATATCGAAGACACACCTTTACGCAAGCTTCTTATTCTACTGAAAACTTAATCTCTATTTTCAAGAGATACCTCAATCCTTACGCTATGAACGTTATCTTTACAAACGAAGCAACCATGGAAAAAATACAACAAATATATTCGAATTTCTTCAAAAAGTATAAAATACGTTTTGCCCAAACTCAAATCAAAGACATAACTAGTGAAACAGAACAAGATGAACTTATTCTTGAGACTCATAAGCGTGCACATCGTAATGCCAAAGAAAATAAAACTCAGATCATTGAAAAATATTATTTTCCTCAAATGAGTAAAAAAATAAATAAAATTGTCAAACAGTGCCAAGTCTGTAAAGTTAACAAATACGACAGACACCCAACCAAAATACAAATACAAGAAACACCAATACCAAGATATCCAGGACAAATTTTGCACATAGACATTTTCATGACTGAAGGCAAACTCGCCTTGACAGCAATAGATAAATTCTCAAAGTATGCACAGGCAAAATTATTGAAATCTCGATCGATGGAAGATATCAGGGAACCTTTGAGAGATATACTATTCTCCTATGGGATACCAGAGACTATAGTCATAGACAATGAAAAGTCCTTGAATTCTGAATCAATCACATTTATGATATGCGTTGAATTAGGCATAAAAATATTTAAAACCCCTCCATACACTAGCAGTGCAAACGGGCAAGTAGAGAGGTTTCACTCGACACTTGCAGAAATTATGATATGTCTTAAGACCGAAAAAACACACAGAGACTTTACACAACTTCTTCAACGCTGTGTACATGAATACAATTCTACAATAGGTAAAAGACCAATTGACGTATTTTTCGGACGAAACATGAGTAACGACCCAGAAGACTTTGAAAAAGCTCGACAAGAAAATGTAGACAAACTTATACAAATACAAAAGAGGGACTTAAGATACCATAACGAAAAACTACAACCCATTAAAACTTATTCACCAGGAGAAGTTATTTTTGTAAGAATAGACAAACGATTAGGATCCAAACTAACCCCTAGATATAAAAAAGAAATTGTTAGGGACGACAAAAATGCTACAATACTAACAGAGTCAGGCAGAACAATACATAAGAACAAAATTAAGAATTAACATTTAAAGGAAAAACATTTTTTTACAGACCAATATTCATTCAGGCAGAGGTTCAAGTGTTGGACTACTCAAATGCCCAGTTTATTACCGTCAAAACAGGAACCTCCAAACTACAAACTGGTACTGTTAAATTAATACATGACATTGACCTCAGGCTTTACCAGAACTTGATAGATGACATAAACAGAACACTCACACTAAATGTGAGTAAAGGAAACTACGCATACCATTTTATAGAACATGAAATTATCCAAACCCAAAACCTCTTAAAAAAGCTTACTCCCAAAAGATCACCCCGTTCCCTTAATTTTATTGGAAGTGCATGGAAATGGATAGGAGGAAGCCCCGACCATGACGACTTCAAGATAATCAGAAATAAAATAAATAATGTAGTAGTAAACAATAATAAGCAAATTTTGATTAATAAGATTTCAATAGACAGAATAAACAATATTACAAATATAACAAACGAAATTTTGAAAAATTTAAAAAACAAAAATAACGAAATTGTAGAAATTATTAAGTACAAAATTAGACTAATAAAAGACGAACTTACAAATATAGAATATGCCGTTCATTGGGCTAAATCTAATATCATTAATTCATATATTTTATCAGTAAATGAAATGAATAACGTGAAAAAAATTCTAAACAAAGAAAATGTACCATTCAGTAATCTGGATGAAGCACTTGAATATGCTGATGTTAAAGTAGCAACTAACACTACTTCTTTAATTTATATAGTAAGCATACCAACAACTAAAGAAGAAATATGTGAAAATCTTATAATTAAACCAATAAAAAAATCAAAATTATGCCTTAAATAAGAATACGAAAACATACTAAAATGTGGACAAGAAACTTATGGTATCAAAATAGATTGTAAGAAATACCAAAGCCTGTCTATTTGTAGTAATAAAAATGTTATTAAATTAAGCGAAACATCATGTATTTCCAATCTCCTTAATAATTCCCCTACCAATTGCACTATAACTAATAATCATCATATCTCTACAATCGAAGAAATTCCCCCCGGAATACTCCTATTAAACCAATATAATGGAACAATCAAATTCGAAAAGCACATCATGAACCTGCACGGAACTTACCTCATTCGCGCACAAAACTCAACAATAGAAAGAGGAAATTCAACCTACAAATTTACTGAAGCTGTTACACACGAACTCTTACCTGCAGCCGCTAATCCTTCGATCAATAAAAATTTCTTCAAAGAACAAATGTCATTGGAAATGCTGCATGAAATCAATCTCAAGAACACAGAAACAATCGAGGTAATCGAGACAAAACATCGAGTTAACACATTCATCATTTTTACATTATCAGCAATCTTTTTGGTCATAATTATAACCTTCATATTAAAAGTCATCATTCTCCACATCAAGAAAAAACCAATAGAAGTACATGAGGAAATAGCTCTTAAAGTACAGACAGTTCCAAGTATTCCCATTACCAAAGACAATACTGACCTACATCAACCCACCGCAAGAGTCAGTCAACCCACAACAAGAGTCAGCAAAATTCCACTTTTCTAAAAGTCAAACGAGGACGTTTGAATTTAAAGGGGGAAGAGTTAAATAACAATCAGCAAATTCCAAACAACATCATTCCCACAGGAAAATGCTGACATAGATTCCCACACTCTACACATCGCTTGGACTCCTACACCCAACACCAAACTAACAAGATAACAAATCACACCACCATCCAACCAAACCACCTTACATTGCACATTCCTTCTCCTTCATTTTCCTACATCATTAGTTAAACCATACAATTATGTTAGAATTTAAGTTCAGTCGTATTGTGAAGCTAATTGAATAAAGAGCCTCCTAAAAAATATTTTTTTATAATAAGTTAATAATAATTTATTAACTTATATATGCATATACAGGGTGATTGGCATAAGGTGTGACAAAAAGCTAGGGCGTGTAGGTTGGACTTAGACAAGAAAAAAATCGTATGGGAGGGGGGGGTCTATTTCCCCCCGTTTTGGGGGAAAAAAAATTATTAAAAAATAACGGTGATACCTACAGAGTAATGCTATAGCATTTTGAAAAGCCAGAAATACATTCTTTAATTCTGTTTTTAAATAAAGTTGTTCGAGTGAATAGTTTTTGAAAAATTAATTTTCAAAATCAAAATTTTGAAAAAAAAAAATGAAATCTTTTTTTTAAACAATTTTTTTTCAAAATTTTACGTAATTAAGTATTATTTTTTTATTCAATATTCAATGCTCTTATTAATTTTTGATCAAACACAAAAAACCGGATGTCAAAATGTTTTGTAGTTTTTGAGAAAATCAAAAATAACAAAAACTACTTTTGTTCTAAGAAAAGCCTTTTATTTTAGTTTTTACGTTTTTGGATTCTTATGTAGGTGAATTTACGATTGAAAGGATTAACTTTCTTTTTACTATTCTTTTAATTATCGTCTTATAAGCATACAATAATGTGACAAAGTACTGGATTAACCATATTTCACACATTTTTTCATTGAGAACACCTGCGTGAGAGCATTGGATTAATGTTGACCTGCGAATGTTTTTTAAATAATGCAACATTACACGCCCATGCAATTGCGAAATAAGAACAAAAATATTCATGAATCTTGAAATCAATTAAAATAAGAAATACATGCATATTTAGATAAAATACATAATTACTGTTTATTTAAATTTTTAACTATTTTTTAACTAAAGCTTATTACAAAAAATTTTCGATATGATCCCCATTTTGTAGAAGGCAAAGATTATAGCGCCTTCTTATTGCTGCACATAAATTTATACCTGATAAATTTTCCTGTAATTTGACTCCAGCCACTTCAATCCGTTGTTTCAGTTGTTCCAAAGATTCTATTTCCACTTCGTACACATAGTTCTTCATGAATCCCCAAGCATAAAAATCTAACGGAGTTGTACAAATTATTTCTAATTTGAATGTCAAGTCGTCAACATATCACGATGTCAAATTACTCTCGTACCGAATTAACGGATATGCATTACTGCTACGGTATGGCTCATGGTCGAAGTCGTGAAGCGCAAAGACTCTACGCTGAAATGTACCCCAATAGGAGGTGTCCCAGTCATACGATATTTTCAAGAATCCATCAACGTCTTCGAGAACACGGAGTACTGGAGCACCGAGGGAGAGAAAGTTCATCTTCTGCATCAGTACACATAGAGGAAAGAATTTTGGATATGGTCCGACGCAATCCCTCCCTTAGCACAAGGAGAATAGCTACTATGCTTCAGTTGCCCCAAACTAGAGTATGGGCAGTGCTTCATACCGAGCTTTTACACCCGTACCACACTACACCAGTTCAGGAGCTAACCGCAAACGACAAGTTACTGAGAGCTGCATTTTGTCGAACATTATTGCTAAGAGATGAAACTGAACATAACTACTTTGGAAGGATATTCTGGACTGATGAAGCTCAGTTTACCAGAGATGGAGTAACAAATTTCCACAATTTACATCGCTGGAGTAACAGCAATCCGCATAACAAGAAACAAACCAAATCTCAACACCGCTTTAGCTGTAATGTTTGGCTTGGTATTGTTGGACGAACAGTTATTGGACCACGGTTCCTGAATTCAGTTATAAATGGAGAATCCTATCTGCAGTTACTACGAGACCTTCTGCCCGATTTGAATGACAACGTTCCCTTGGCCATAGCAGACAATTTAATCTACCAGCAAGATGGAGCTCCAGCACACTACAGCCGCACTGTAAGGAACTGGCTTGACGAACATTTTAGTGACCGTTGGATTGGAAGAGGAGGTCCAATACGTATAATGGCCGCCTAGATCTATCTAGATTTATGCTTGGGGATTCATGAAGAACTATGTGTACGAAGTGGAAATAGAATCTTTGGAACAACTGAAACAACGGATTGAAGTGGCTGGAGTCAAATTACAGGAAAATTTATCAGGTATAAATTTATGTGCAGCAATAAGAAGGCGCTATAATCTTTGCCTTCTACAAAATGGGGATCATATCGAAAATTTTTTGTAATAAGCTTTAGTTAAAAAATAGTTAAAAATTTAAATAAACAGTAATTATGTATTTTATCTAAATATGCATGTATTTCTTATTTTAATTGATTTCAAGATTCAGGAACATTTTTGTTCTTATTTCGCAATTGCATTTTACTGTCACTAGTTAGGGCGTGTAACGCTGCATTATTTAAAAAACATTCGCAGATCAATATTAATCCAATGCTCTCACGCAGGTGTTCTCAATGAAAAAATGTGTTATTGTATGCTTATAAGACTGATAATAAAAAAATTTTACAAAAAAAGTTAATCCTTTCTTTCGTAAATGCACCTAAGCCAAGCCGACCCCACCATAATAAAAAAGTGGCAGGTCAATTTTAAACCAATGCTCTCACGCAGGTGTTCTCAATGAAAAAATGTGTGAAATATGGTTAATCCAGTACTTTGTCACATTATTGTATGCTTATAAGACGATAATTAAAAGAATAGTAAAAAGAAAGTTAATCCTTTCAATCGTAAATTCACCTACATAAGAATCCAAAAACGTAAAAACTAAAATAAAAGGCTTTTCTAAGAACAAAAGTAGTTTTTGTTATTTTTGATTTTCTCAAAAACTACAAAACATTTTGACATCCGGTTTTTTGTGTTTGATCAAAAATTAATAAGAGCATTGAATATTGAATAAAAAAATAATACTTAATTACGTAAAATTTTGAAAAAAAATTGTTTAAAAAAAAAATTTCATTTTTTTTTTTTCAAAATTTTGATTTTGAAAATTAATTTTTCAAAAACTATTCACTCGAACAACTTTATTTAAAAACAGAATTAAAGAATGTATTTCTGGCTTTTCAAAATGCTATAGCATTACTCTGTAGGTATCACCGTTATTTTTTAATAATTTTTTTTCTGTTTTAAGTGATTTTTTTCTTAAATTGCCCCTCCCGCCAAAACGGGGGGAAATAGACCCCCCCCTTCCATACGATTTTTTTCTTGTCTAAGTCCAACCTACACGCCCTAGCTTTTTGTCACACCTTATGCCAATCACCCTGTATAAATATATGGCGTCGTCGTACATGATACTTTCAAAGAGTTTAATGATAGAGGAGAGCTAAGCTATCGGACGATAGTTATAAATTTCATTTTTACTGCTTTTTTATGGATTGGAAAAATAAAGGAGTTTTTCCCAGCGAGAGAGGAAGGTAAGGGGTAGGTAAAGTGTATTTACACATTTTTTAAGAAAAATTGCTGGATGCCATCAGGACCAGGAGAAAAGTCATCTTTCAAAGAAGTGATCTTCTCAGCAACACTCTGAGGGCTTTTGTCAATGAACTGGAGAGTGGTGTGCGAGCTAAGATCGAGAAATCTGCGATACTCAAAATCAGGATGATTATGATCGATGCTGTAAGATTCACAGAAGAAAGTAGCAAGTAGGTTAGCAATCACTTGAGGGTCAGAAGATGTTTTGTTGCGGAAATTAAGTGTGGTGGGAAAGCCGTCCGATTTTCTCTTAACATTAATAAATTGGAAGAACCGCTTAGGTTGGGATATAAGGCTAGATTGTATTTTTTCGAGATATTTATGGTAGAGTGAGTCGCAAATAATAGAGAAGTTGGCTGATGCTTGTTAGTAATTAGCGTAATTTACTGTGGTTTGTAACTTCAGATAAGTTTGCCACAATTTGTTCCTAATGTTGCGAAGAGTACGTAACTCCTTTGTATACCATGGAGGTGATGACACAAAACTTTTTTGAACTGTATAAGGAAAACATTCGATAAGACATTCGAAAATAGATGTAAGAAAGAGGGAAAGAGCAATGTCAATTGGCGTTTCTGTGTTGAGAAAGAGGCTGAAATGAATTTCATTTAGGAGTAGGTTGAGTTTATTAAAATCGGCTTTACGGAAATTGAAATGAGGAAAGTAAAAGATAGAGGGGGTGATAGAAGTCAAGGGTTAATAGAATATGGGAGCTTTTGGAGACGATAGAGTTGCAAGGGTAGGAGGAGAAGATGAGGTCAAGTTGTCTAAGTAAATTATTGCGAATCCCACTAAGTTGGAAGAGGCCTGATTCGAGTAACCGATCACTTAACAGAAATTCTTTTTCGGAAGTTGGGTTAGAGGGAATAAAACAAGATTCGTCCTCAGAGGGGATCCAGCGGAATTCAGGCAAATTTAAATCACCGAAATTGAAATTGAAATTGTCACATGATGCTGCACTTTCAATTAAAGAATCAATTGAGTTGAGAAATTCTTGATAGACTAGAGTCGGTTGTGAAGGGCGAATATAGCAACAAATAAGATAGAAACATCGATTACAGATATACCTTTATAAAGACGAATTCAAAAAATGGCGATTTTGAGACTTCCACTAATGATGCGTTAAAACGGATGCGCACGGCCAAAAGGACTCCACGACCTGAGGGAGCGAGATCGGAAGATTGACCATCCGCACGAAAGACAACGAAATCAGAAGTAAATAACTCATTATCAAGAAAACTGGACGAAAGGTTAGTTTCCGTGAGGGCAAAAATATTAAAATGAAGTTTTTGGGAGTTGAGATATACACTTGAAGTTTTGGTACGGGACCTCTTACGTTCTGATAATATACAGACAAGGCAGAGGAAGATATTTCAAAAGACACAGTCTGTAAAGAAGGATTGCAGTTAAAGACAAGGCTTTAGCTTATGTGTTATGAATGGGAGTCGTTTGGAACCCAAATGTGAAGCATATGTGGCTAAGGTGCCGTCTGCCTGATAGACATTTTTTTTTAAACTAAAATACATACATATAAGTAAAATAGGAAAGTTTTTAAATATTCATTAAACAGTTTTTTTACATTTTTATTTATTTTATCAACTTATTCTACTTTCAAAGAAAAAATTATTAAAGAAAAAGCGAATCTTAAAAAAGGGAGTAGTTTTTGTTTAAGATACAATTAGTTTATAACCGATCATAGTAATGATAGATAATGTTGAGATACATTTTAAACTTTAAATTTGAAATATATTAAACTTTTTAGGCAATTTGAATGATTTGAAACATACATAAATATCTACTATTCAATTTTCACGTGATTTGAATACAAATATTTGAAAGATATTAAGCTTTTTATGCAATTTTAATGATTTGTAACATAAATACTATACAATTTTTACGTGATTTGAAACACAAATATTTGAAGCATGCTTTTTATGCAATTTTAATGATTTGAAACATAAATACTAGGTATACAATTTTCACGTGATTTTAAACACAAATATTTGTTATTTTTTAACTGGGAGAATATTTCCTTAATGTTCAAGAACTATTGCGATATGACAAAGCATGTTTACAAAATTTATAGAGATTTAGCTCGTTCCAAGTCAAAAAGCTGGTTTGGAAATATAATCGCCTTATTTCTTGCAATATTGGGCAAACTGCTATAAAATGGTGAGTACTTTCAAGTTCTCTTAAATTGCAGAGAGTGCAGATTTGTGATAAATCGTATCTATAAGGCACAAAGTTTAGATTAATTATTTCGACTCTAGCTCTAAAAATGATACCGATAGCTTCTGCAGTCAGTTTCTTGCAAAAATAATTCATATCGGATGACAATTGGTGGTTCAGGTTCCTGTAAATGTTTCTACTTTGTGAAGAGGATGCTCTTTCTAGATATTGTAAATATATCGCATTATCAGTTTTAGCAATCAGGTCATCAAGTAAATTATGGCATTCAATAACGTTATTTTCAGTTAGAGGAAGCGTTACATTTTGTGCCGCAGCAAGATGGTTCCATTCCTTGAAAGGTGTTGCGTTTCTTCGAAGTTGCCTTAACAAAATTGACTTATGTAGTCCGTTTTCTCTTTTCTTCACTACTGTAGTCAGATAGTTGGCATGCGATTTAAGATTTTGGATGTAAATCGGTGCTAAACCTGACTCCACATGCAAAGCATACGTTGGTGTTGCGTTAGGTAATCGGAATAATCGTTTGAAAAAGAACCTCTGGATACTTTCGAATTCCTCATGTTGTGCGTACCCAAACGCTTGCACCCCATAACACATACAAGTATTTACTGTTGCTTTGAACACTCGGTACTTCGATGCTACATCAATATTTCTGTTGCTGAAAAACGTTGGCCACATCAGATTTATAGCTAGTTTGGCTTTCCTACCTTTCTACTTTGCATGTTTGCTCCAGTTAAGGTTAGATGTTATCAACAGTCCCAGGTACTTGAACTCCTTTACTACATCGATGCACTCATTGTTGATGGTCCATGATTCCTCCGGTAGCCTTCTTCGCTGTCTAGATTCGATTGTTTTACTTGTATTGATTTTTAGGCCCCAAGTTGAACAGTAGTCTTGAAGTCTGTTGATTTGCAGTTGCAGAGCACATGGTGTATCAGCCAATAGCACCAGGTCAACAGCATACAGTAAGACTTTGACTAAGTAGCCCGCAAAAAATACACTTCCCGGAAGAATGTCAGTGACAGCATCAATATAAAGGGCAAACAAAATTGGGCTGAGAATCCATCCTTGGGGAACACCCGTAGATGTCCCAAACCGATAAGTTGCTTCCATTCCAAACTGCTGCAGTTGTTGAATCCAGGAATTTGGAATATAATAGAAGAAATTTCCTAGATACACCTATAGATGATAGCTTGTAGATCAATGCTTGCCTGCTTACCGTGTCAAAGGCCGCTTTAAAATCTACGAAGCAAACGTAGAGCCTTTTAGAATTCCCTAAATACTTTGATGCAATACTAGACAGCGCGAAATATAATCCACAGTAGAGAATCCGGACCGAAACCCTGCTTGAAAAATACTTAAGCGGTTTGTTGACTCAATCCATCTGATAAGCCTCTCATAGAGAATTGAGCTAAAAACTTTTCGCAAAGTATTTAGGCTAGATATGCCTCTATAATTCTCAGCAACGCTCGCCTCCCCCTTCTTGAAAATGGCATAGATAATCGCTTTATTAAAACAGATCGGAACGAAGACATCATCGTAGAGTTGGTTGAAGACGTTTAACAGGTAGTTTTTGAACTGTAAAGTGGCGAATTTATAAAATTCGGCAGGGATTCCGTCGATACCAGGTGCTTTGTTATTTTTCATTTTATCCAAAACTGAATGCAGTTCGTTTAGTGAAATTGGGCAGTCTAGTTCGTATACACAGGTGAGTGGTTGCGCATAGCTTAACTCTAAAATGGTAATATCATTAATTGCTAACAGCTTCTTAAAATGCATTAATATTTCTATTAAGACGATATTGATAAAGAACACGTCTGTTCTCCACCCATTTTAATTTTTGTAACTTAAGTGAGGGTCTTTGAAGCATTATATTTTCGAAACAGATTTTCACTGCAATTGGTTGAAGAGCAGAAAATGTAGCTGCAAGCACTTCGAAGTCAACTGCGATTTCGATCCATAGACCAGACACAGCACATAAGTCAATGACAGAGTGTCCTTGACCACTCATGAAAGTGAGTTCGCCTTTATCATCTCCTTTGGAAACTCCATTTAAAACAAAGAAACCAAAGTTTTCGAAGAAATCTATCAGAGTTCTGCCATTAAAGTTAATTTTACCGTCCTTAGAGTTTCTTTTCACTTTGAAGCCCGCTTGAGATTCTGTGTGATGTAAAATGGGATTTTGGTATTCACCGATTCGAGCATTAAGGTCTCCAATTAACATTATATTTCCAAAAGAGCTGGTATTTATCAAATTATACAAGTAATCGAAATCATTCTGCCAGTTATTACAATTTAAATAGAGTAGTATGATAAAATACTTGGAATTATTATTATTGATTTCTATAAAAATCCTGTTTTCAATACTTTTAAACTCAACAAAACTACCAAGAGTGCTTGTTTTAATACCACATAGAATGCCTCCACTAGCTCTTCCCATAACATTACTTCTAGTGGCTGGAACTTATTTTAATTTATAACCGCTAAAATACTTATTAAAATTATTTTCATTTCCTTGCTCAATAAATGTTTCTAATAAAATAATTATATCAAAATCTCTTTTTGTATTGATACAATTACATTTGTTTTAGTTTTACCATTAATGCACACAGAGTCAGATTTATTATGTAAGTAGTCAAGATAGAGACGGACGTTTTCATACAGTTTGGTGTCTCGCAACCTAGATATTAAATACCGTCCATTGAACGTATCGGTTGTTATTTTAGGATCCACAAATTTAGATGTAAGTTTGACTTCTGGAGGGAACGTTGGATCAAACAGGTGGGGAATGAATAGAGTTGGTAGGAGTTGAAACAGGAATGTTAGATGACGGAATAGAAGTATTTAAGGTGTGCGAGTGTATGAAGTTGCTGTAATGCCCGCAGAGGAAATATTTTTGTGTACGTTGGAACGAATTTGTGCAGTTCTAAAATGAACATGTTTACTTTGTGGGATTGATGGATTTTTTAGGTACTAGTTGGTTGAATCTTGAGGATAATGAATAGGGTTGGAATTAGGAATATTGGCCTTAGATCTAGTGACAATTTTTCTTTTAGAGACATTTTGTATGGAATGTTTTTGAATTGGTTTATTAACACATTTCGAGATTTTAATTTTGTCTAGTAAGTAAATATTAGTAAAGGATGAGTAGAATATCCATTCAAATCGTGATGGAATAAAAATTTTAAAACATGATTTATTAATTTTATAACACTATCCCATATTGAACTTACATCTACGTATAAAAAGTTTACGGATCCAGAAGACATCGGCGTTGCTGGGTGTATTTGTCAAGAAGAAAGGTTCAAGTTCGCTTAGGCTTTTTAATTTTTTCAGCCTATTGTTCCATTCGTTGAGAGTCCAAGTTGTGCCAAAGCGTTTAATGGTAAGCACATCCGGAGCAGAAGAATTAGTCGAATTAAATGTAGTGGAATGTAGGCCTTCCACAGTAGGCAGAGCAGGGAGTGACTGAGAAGGTGGTAGGCTCTGATTGGATTCAGTAATTTCAGCGAGTATAGATTTGTTAAAATTCGGTTCGATGGGTTGAACGTTAACCGGAATTTGATCGATTTTACAGGTGATTTGTTTGATTTCTTCAATAATGTCATAAAAAGAATAGCGCGATGTAATCAAATCGTTGCTAATTTCATTAATCTTGGAACCCATGTCAAGAAGTATAGAAGTTAGGTGACAGGATGCGGAAGTCATGGAATTCAAGGAACTTTGCGAATTGATTTCGAGATCGGAGCGAATGGATTTGATAGTGTCGTAAATACCTTCCAGCGGATAAGAGCTTAGAACAGATTCGAGCGTAGAACGAATTACACCTTTAATATTTTCGGAAACTACAGTGAGTGTGGTGAACACGCGATTTTAGTGAATCCGCCGTAAACGAAATTCGCTTCTCAAATGAGGATTGGTTACTTAAAATTTTTTTACCAAGAGTCACTATGGAACTGTTTAAATCTTCAATGCTTTTAGAGAAATCGCCAAAGTGTTGAAATTTAAACAATATGTTCTTGTGAAACCGGTTATTATCCGATTATAGAAGTTGTTGTTTTACTTAAGCATTTGACCGCGAGGAGAACGTGGGAAATAGAGATGGTTTTGCATTTGACACATAAATAAACAAAATGGTTCATGTAGTCTTTCAAATATGTACACGATATTACTCAGTCCTAGACATAGAGGATGACATGATTTACAGCAAATGCCACGACATGTCAAACGTTCGGTGTATTTGCTATCTAGAATGCACATACTAAAGTCAGACGAATTTTCCATTGTTACAGGCGTAAGATATTAACTATCGAAAATAATTTTGACTGTTTAAAACCTTTTTTGCAATTATCGCTTTTAATTATTTAATATAATTTTCATTTTTTTTTCTATACGATCAAAAAAGTTATTGTTTGTTCGGACAGTACACTGAATATTGATTGAGAGTGGTTTTGGTATTTGCTAAATGCTAAATCGACAATCCTACGGTTTGTGGATTCGAATATTTAGCAAATACCAAAACCACTCTCAATCAATATTCAGTGTACTGTCCGAACAAACAATAACTTTTTTGATCGTATAGAAAAAAAAAATGTTGGATGAAATATGTAAATAGAAAAAAAAACACCAAAGAGAATTTGAGGTGTAATACCAAAAGAGGATTGCTTGGCAGAACAATACTAAAATGACTCACCCAGAAGGGTAAGACTGAAAGCAAATTGTATTCTTGTAAGCTGCGTTGGATTGAAATTTGCTATTCACTTATTCAGTTGGTAGTGTAAGTTGGTGATTAAAGATGAGATGAGATTTGTAGCAGGAATTGCTCGGGCACTCAGCTGTGGCAAAATGTATTCAAATGAACACAAAAAATAGGGATTCAATGTAGCTTCAAATTGTGCTTCATAGGCAGAACATCCACGTAAAATGTTTCACTCACCGGGCATTGAAATTTGGATTGAAATTTGCTATTCTCTTATTCAGTTGGTAGAGTAAGTTGGTGATTAAAGATGAGATGAGATTTGTAGCAGGAATTGCTCGGACACTCAGCTGTGGCAAAATGAATTCAAATGAACACAAAAAATAGGGATTCAATGTAGCTTCAAATTGTGCTTCATAGACAGAACATCTACGTAAAATGTTTCACTCACCGGGCAAGAAGGAAACAAAAAGTCTTAACGGGAGCAAATAATTTTGAGAAAATGAATGCAGAGAATATAAAACACTTTTCTCAATTTAATATATTATAATGTCACAATATTTATATATAATTTACTATGATTTATTAACTTTTTTACACTTTTAAATTTTGTTCGAGCGGAATTTAAAAATCAAACAAATTTTGGTAAAATAGGTAGGGCTAACAAATTTTAATAAAACTGAGATAAATGGGCAAAACTTTAAATTATTAATGATAAAGAAAGCGGGAGCGAAATAGAACACACGTCTGAAAAGGCTAAGAATTACTCAAAGAGTAAATAACACAGCACATAAAACATTGCAGCGACGTTTAAGAAATTCGAATTTGCCTGTAATATTTCTGTTTTTTGTTTGTTATTTTAAAGCACTTTTGTATTCCTTCCAAGACACTCAAGTGGATATTTGGAGCACATCCCCAAATATGAGAACTGTACATAAGCTTCATATATTAAACGAAGATCAAAAAGGAGGGGTACAAAATGTTGTGCATCTTCGAAGGAAACCATAAAACTCGGAAGCGTTTTTGGCGACCTCGAATAGGTGGTCATTTCACCCAAATGTTACCGTTCCAGTTACACATCCGAAGGATAAGACGTGAATCAAGCAAGCCAATTAAATGGATTTGTTGGGAAGAATTCTGGCAGTCAACAGATTAATTAACGAAACAATATAATGCTTTAATATTTCATTGTTATTGTTGTATTTTATTGTTATTATTGTATTAATATTTAGACAGCGAAGATTGGGATAGAGTCCCTAGTCTTAACTACGGTGGCGTAGGAGAGGAGATTCAGACAGCGAAGATTGGGATAGTCTGAGTGGAGGAGGAGAGAGGAACGGGTATTTTAACGGTGGGAACCAAAAAGTTTCGAAGCTACTACCTAGGATATGCGACGGCACTGTGCTTCTTAGTGAGATGCTCTTTACCTTGTACACTAGATTGGTACAAAAGTACACGGTGGCGAGAAGAATCTGACTTTCGATGAATTTCTCACTCTTACTTGTCGACCTGGCGGTCAAAACCAAATGTGGATCGTAAAACTGACGAACGAAATTTATTTGCTGACGTGTCGCCAACCATCTGTGTGTGTTCTCTTTTGCATCTTTGCGTGGGCGCCCTGGGGTATGCAATACTTGCTGGCCATTTCATCCGGAATAGTAATTAAAGTAGAATTTCGGCATTCTGTCTTCTTTGGGTGGTAAACGGTGTGATTGAGTTAAAAGGTGTAACTTCGTTACAAAATTACAAAATAATTTTTATCCTCTTCTTATTCTTTTTAAGGTACTAGTACGGTCTAGAACGCCAAAAAAAACAAGCGATTTTGTGAATTTTTTTCTCGGAAATTTTATTAGGTAATAACATAATTTTTTTTAAATAATGAATACATGCGCCAAGAGTAAAAATGATGAGCCGACGTCGCGCCTTCTATATTTCGGCCAAAATTCGAAAATTAAGACAAAAAAAATGTTTTGTACTCTTGACGCATGTATTCATTATTTAGAAAAAAAATTATGTTATTACCTAATAAAGTTTCCGAGAAAAAAATTCACAAAAATCGTGCGTTTTTTTTGGCGTTCTAGACCGTCCTAGTGCCTTAAATGTGTTTAATTCTACCCACCGATCCAGTCGGGACGCAGTCTATGTCCAAAAGGCAAGGTTTTTCTCAATTTCATCGAATATTGTGGGAATGGTGTTAATAAATACTATCCTGTGTTGTTAAGCGGAGAGGTGAATGGGCAACACTACCACCAAATAGGTCCACTAGTGGGTGATTGTGATTGTGGGTTCATTTACCGAATGCGGCCAGAAATCTTGGATGTAGATTTGAGAAATTAACCAATTTTTTCTGAGCACTTCTTTCTCGTTGTTGAATACAGCCCACTGTTTGGAGCCATTGTATGTGTATACGTCAGAGGACGAGAATTGGCAATGTTCTCAATCTCAAGAAGCGTAATTCTCAGCAAACTGTCAGATGAATCAGGATTCGGATTAACTTGGTTTGCCCATGTGCGTTTAACCTGGTAGGATAAAGTTCAATTTGGTGTTAACTGAGGTGAAGGTCTTGTCGTTGTCGATGCCTTGATACGCCTCTTTAAATTCCCTTTCAGCTCTCCTAAAGTTCGTCCCATTGTCGCTTAATAGCTCAATGTTCCTCATCGTGCCATAAGATTGCGAAGTATGCATTAGGCTGTGGTGAGCGAAATAAGCGATTTCTATGTGAATTGCTCGTAAGGTGAGACATTTTAGTAAAACTTCGTACCTTTTCTCAGTTTTTTTAGAATGACAACGAGCATAGGTCCAAAACATTGTCCACACTGTTGTATTCATAAATATAAGAGACAACCCTGTTTATACTTGTTTCGTCAAATGAACCAACTTATATCCTGTGTGGTGAATTTGACTTCTACTTAGGTTAAGTATTAGGATTAATTTTAGTCGTAATAAAGTAAGCATTATAAAAACTTCAACGTGTTTTATTCTAAAACTAAAATATAATAAATGGCGACGAGGATAAACTAAATTAAAATAAATATTATAAATAAAGAAGTTAAAACTTAAAATTAGCACGTCACTTTAAATTAAATTGAATTACGATTCATCGAATAAATTGCGATTATAATTCAACCATTTATTAAAATATTGAGTTAATACACAAATTATCAACTTACATATGCCAGAGGTGCACGAGATGTGAGTTCGTTCCCGGCGAAGACTTTGATGCTTACAAAGATCGGGTACAGCAATATTTTATTGCAAATGAGATCGCAGTGGAACGACAAACACCCGTGTTCATCACCCTCGTGGGCTCAGAGGTATATAAAGTGCTTAAGTCCATGACCGCACCTGTCTTACCCAGCACAAAATCGTTTGCCGAGTTAATCCGTCTACTGGAACAACACTACGCTCCAAAGTTCAATAAAAGAGCAGAGCGGTTTAAATTTCAAAGGGCTAAGCAGGAAGAAGGAGAATCAGTCAGCGATTTTATTATTAAACTTCGAAACCTTGCTGAAACCTGTAAGTATGGTGACTTCATTGCGGATTCAATCGCCGATGCTGGAAAACTAAAAAATCTTGCTTTGGAAGATGCTCTTACTGACAAATTCATCTTCATCTACGAAATAAGAAAATTCAACAATCTCTGTTAGCAGATGAAACAGCATCATTCGAGAAAAGTTGTGAGAAGGCTCTAACAATGGAACTGTCGGAGAAAGAACAGCAATCGATGCAGCCAACAGAAAATTTTATCAACGAAATCCGATACAGACCGAAAAGAAACAATGAATCACGTGTTCGGAGTCGAAGTTGTGAATCACAAAAAAGTCATATAACGAGGAATTGTTCTCACTGTGGAAAGTTTCATCATGATAATGATTGTCCAGTTAAATCTTTATCATGCTTCAAATGTGGTAAAAAAGGCCACATGGCAAATATTTGTCATTTTGATAAAAGCTTTCATACGAAATCGAAACCAAGACGACGTCAATTTAAGACGGTACATAGTATACATGCAATTCGTGGAGAAGATGCTGCAGAACTGGTGGTTGCGATGGAAGGTGTGATGCTGAGAATGGAGTTGGATACAGGAGCTAGTGTTTCTTTAATTAATGTTAGAGATTATAAAGCTAAGTTTTCGCATTTAAAGTTAAATTGTTGTAATATTGATTTAAGTACTATTTCAGGGCACAAGTTGTCAATATTAGGTAAAGTTGTTGTTGCTGTGGAGCTGGCTGGCGTAACAAGAGAGCTGGATTTGGTTGTGGTGGACGGTGTTTATTTTAAACCATTATTTGGAAGAACGTGGTTTTCTTCATTGTTACCAGATTGGAAATTAAAGATTGGATGTAGTAAAGAGTTCGTCAATACAATAAATAAGGTGCACAATGATACTGTAAGTAATAAAATAATAGCGTGTTATACAAATATAATATCTAATGACCCAAACTAGATGATTGCTGGATATAAAGCAGGAATTCACTTAAATGAATGTAAACCAAATTTTTCACAAAGCGTACGCTGTCCCTTCTGGCTTAAAGGATGCTGTTTCTAACGAAATAGATATGTTGGTAAAAGAAAAAGTTTTAGTCCCAGTGAAGCACAGCAAATGGGCATCTCCAGTGGTATGTGTTCCAAAACCTGATGGAAGCGTGAGGCTTTGCATAGATTGTAAGGTTACAATCAATAAACATCTAAAAACTCAACATTGCGCATTCGCAAACGTAGAAGATATTTTCGGTAGCCTTTCCAATTGTGCAGTATTTTGTGTTTTAGATTTAGCCGGAGCTTACCAACAGTTAGAACTCACTGAAAACTCAAGAGAGCTTCTTACAATAAACACAATGAAGGGTTTATTTCAATATGTGCGTTTAGGGTATGGTGTTGCTTGCGCACCAGCAATTTTCCAATCAACTATTGATCAAATTATATCGGGTATTGAAAACGTATTCGCATACGTAGACGATATAATTATAGGAGGAGCAACCTTAAATGATTGTCAAGAAAAACTATTTTTGGTTTTGGAAAAATTAAATAAGCATAAAGTTAAAATTAATCTACAAAAATGTAAATTTTTACAAACCTCAGTGGAATACTTAGGTCATATTTTAAGTCATAACACAGTAAGGCCCAATCCAAAAAAAGTCGAGGCCATTCAAAATGCTCCTGCTCCTAAAAATGTAAAAGAACTTCAGTCCTACTTAGGATTGATCAATTACTATAGGAGGTTTATTCCCAATTTATCTTCCGAGTTAAAAAACATGTACGATTTGCTGCATAAAAAGAATCCTTTTAGGTGGACTCACAATTGTGATAAAGAATTTGAAAATTCAAAACAATTGATAATTAATAATAACGCATTAACTATGTTTGATCCCCTCAAACCGATAATAGTTTCTACAGATGCAAGCCCATATGGAGTAGGGGAAGTACTTGCTCATTTAATAGACGGTATTAAGAAACCTGTTCTGTTCGCTAGCAGCACTTTATCAGATGCGAAAAGAGGTTATTCGCAGCTGCACCGCGAGGCTTTAGGGTTTATGTTTGCAGTAAAAAAGTTTTTTAAATACCTCTATGGCAAAGAGTTTACAATTCAGACAGATAACCAAGCATTAAAGGAGATATTTAACCCGAATAAATGTACAACAGCTGTTGCAGCAGCTAGGTTGCAAAGGTGGGCAGTGACGTTGTCCATGTATCAATATAAAATAGTTCATCGTCCAGCCAAAGATTTAGCTAATGTTGATGCTCTGTCAAGACTGCCAATAAGTGAGTCAACAAATATTGAATTAGGTAATATTAATTTGATTGATTGCCAAGGTAAGTTGCCAATAGATTTAAAAAAAGTTGAAGAGCAAACTAAGAAAAGTCCTATACTTCGTAAAGTTTACAATTTCATTAAAAATGGTTGGCCAAAGGAAGCTGATAACGAACTTAAGCCTTTTCATAAATACAGAAAGTGGCTTAATATTGAAAATGGATGCATTTTTTATAATGATAGAGTTTTAATTCCAACCGATTTACAAAAGAATGTTTTAAATTTACTGCATGAAAACCATAATGGTATAGTTTTAATGAAGAAGGCAGCTAGGTCCTACTTATGGTGGCCCAAGCTGGATATGGCAATAAAAGACTTCGCTGATTCTTGTAATGTATGTCAGGCTACTAGAAATGTTCCAAAAGAAATTGTTACTACTAAATGGCCTAGCACTGTGTATCCGTTTCAAAGAGTCCATTTAGACTTCTTTTACTTTCAAAGTAAAACGTTTCTCCTTTTAAAGATAGTATCTTGAGGTGGTTCAGATGGGGTCAACCAATGCAAAAAGTCTAATCCAAAAATTGAACTTATTTTTTTCGGTGTTTGGATTACCAACAACCATAGTCACGGACAATGGGCCACCCTTCGCTTCCTGGGAATTCAAACAATTTTGCAGCAATAATCAAATCGAATTACTGCACAGCCCTGCATATCATGCGCAATCAAACGGTTTGGCCGAAAGGCACGTTCAGATTGTTAAGAACAATTTAAAAAAACATTATGTTGTCTAATAAACAAAATGTAGATTTGCGTGACCATATTACAAAATTTTTGACGCATCACCGAAACACTCCGAAATCTGTTACGTCAACTTCTCCAACAGAAATGTTATTTTCATTTAAACCCAAAAATTTTACTTGATCTTATTAATAATAAAAAACAAGTTTCTTTCAATCTAAAAAATAATTATAAATGTAACGCAAATATAGTATATTCTGATAAACAAAAAATTAAACAAATGTTGTATTCATAAATATAAGAGACAACCCTGTTTATACTTGTTTCGTCAAATGAACCAACTTATATCCTGTGGGGTGAATTTGACTTCTACTTAGGTTAAGTATTAGGATTAATTTTAGTCGTAATAAAGTAAGCATTATAAAAACTTCAACGTGTTTTATTCTAAAACTAAAATATAATACACACCAGCATACAAAAATGGGCTTTAGAATGCAGACAGCCTTTGCATGGGTAATTCAGCTATCATTTGCAGCAGTTTTCATATATTTTTGGCAGTATTAATGTACTTTGGATAGGACGGCTCTCATTTGGTAGACATACATTTTTGCCAAAGCTCATTAACAATTGTGTCTTGACAATTTCAATGGTAATGATATTTTTGTTCTAGAAGACTCATTATACAGTGATGAAATAGGAGAATAACAGCCTCTTATATCTTCAACCAATAGGTTCGAATTTTACTGTTAGCTCGAAGGACTTCACTGTCATCAAGAAAAGGAAAACGGGAAACAATTGAACATGATTTATAAATTTTACCTCTCAAAGACAAACAGGCAATCTGTTTTGAAAATACATAATTATTTTTCTTTCTTTAAGCCCCTAAAACTCAAAGTACCACAATTAACGGGATGTGGTTCAACCATTTAGAGAATCCGGCAGTAGACCACATATTATATGAAGCTTATTTAAAAAGAGTTGTTTTAGCAAGCAGCGGTTCGTCATTCGTTAAGGGCCCCGTTTTTCTGTCGGCTTTTGTATTGAATATTTGTACAACTCGTCCTACAAATAGAAGAAGCCGAGGCCATTCTGAGTAGAGCTTCGAATTGAGCAAAAGTCTATCTTCTGAGCAGTGAAGTCCAACAAAATGTGCCTCTAATTCTTCATTGGTGGTTTAATTTGGATTCTTTTTTTGGCCAGCATTCTGGAGGTGATAACAGAAAAACAGGTGTTTTAAAGTTGGGAACTTTTTCTTATACTCGTACATAAGTCACTCGCACTCAAGGGCTTATTGAGATCCTCATAATGTTAAAAACAGCACAAGCAATAAGGAGAATGGTGGAGCGAATGAAAGGAGGTGTCGATGAACATTGGAATGGCAAGGGAAAACAGAGATGTGCGACGAAAAAACGATTCGCTGTATTAATCAGAGCGTCCAAATGTAGGTGAATTAATGACCATTCCAAGCAAAACGGATATCACAGGTGAACTGACTGAAGGTAGAAATGCTAGTGGCTTCTTTTAGGAAACATCGCTTTTAAAATTGGCGATAAATCAAGGAAAGACATGAAACATTCAGACGGTCTTATTGTATTATTGCGTTTCTTTGTCTGTAAGTCACTAAGCTGTTTATTAATCTAAGGTGGACCCGATGATTTTTTTTTTCAACTGTATAAGGAACGAAATTACCAATGAAGCGGTTATACATATTTTTCAAACCAAGAAATATAGGTGCTTATTTTGACATTCTCTTTCGTTCGAAAGTGAGTCGAATTCGTAGAAACTTAATTTTGAGACTCGGTGATTAGAATGTTAATCGAACAAATCGAAAGTTCACCCAATTCATAGAAAGTTCATTCATTTGCGAAAGCTAATTCAATTTTGACATTCGAAAGAATAGAACTAAATGTCATTTTTGTGTCGTTTGAATTTTTCTGTCGAGTAAGCAACAAAACATGTAAGTTTTTAATTATTTCATAGAAAATAAATAACTTTTATTAATTTTTTTGTTGTTTTATATTTAAAGGTCGCATTCCAACTGGACAAACCGCGAACAAAAGGAAAAGTTAATCAAAATAATGGAAGACAACCCGGAGGTAGCAAAGGGTTTTTTTTAACACCCGCGGCGTTGATACGGAAAGATTTTGGAAGAAAACCACTATCCTTCTCCTCTGCACTTCTTCAACACCATCTTCATTTATAAACACCACAAATGCCATATTTTTATTTAATGTTTTTATCAAAGAAATTTAAATTATTAAACAATAAACAAAACTATTACAAATAAACGAAGATTTCACTTTTTGGTTTTGACATTTCACAAACACTTCTCTTTTGTTTTTGATATTTTAATGTGACCAAGTGTATACAAAAAAACATAAAAATTTAGAACGCGTCATGAACAAATTATTTTTTTTAAGAATAGTTTCAAAACAGCTGAGTTGACACAAAAAATGTAATGATTATGTAGTTCTTTATGGTTAAACTTTACTTTATTATGAAAAAGTGTATTATTTATTTTGTTTCTTGATTCTTTATCCAACATCTATAAAATATTTAGAAACAAAAAAAATGTAAAACGGTCATACTAATTCAAATAGAAATATAGTAAATGTCTAACAGCTGACAATGAAAATGAATCTTTTTTGAAGTTCATTTTATGCTATCTTTCGCAAATGAATGTTATTCGTTCGAATCTCAAAATTAAGAAAGTTCATTCGAAGGAATAGAATCATTCTAACGAATAGACTATTCATGAGAATGTCAAAATAAGCATGATAAATTCATTCAACCAATCGATTTTATATAAAAAATTATTTCGTTGAATAAAATTAGTTTTAAAGAAATTATAAGATTTAACATCTTTTTTAATATCATTTAACGCATAACTATAAAATTCAAATTCAAAGGATGGCTCCTTGCGATGAATAGATTCGTTTAAGAGAGAAAAAGGTGCATTACTTAAATTAACTTTAAATTGAACACAATATATAAAAATCAAATCCAGTATTTTTCAATATGATTAATTTTCACTAAATTTAAAGAATATAAGAAATCAGACCAAAAAACATAAATGTTAAAAAAAGAGCCAAGTTCTTCTATACAAAAACCTTTGTGTAACAAGTCAGCCGTGAAAAGTACTGAGATCTAAAAGTACGCCAAGTTCTTACTTCATGAAGGTTTAATACCGAATATTTAAAGTAGAATAATATTGAAACAGCTACAATGTAATAGAGAAATTTTATTATTTAATGATTACTGACTAAAATTTGATGGGCTAACTGGTCAAGTTTTTAAAACCTTTTGAATTGGACATAAACAAAACTTGCCAAGTAAGCCCATCAAATTTTAGTCAGTAGTCATTAAATAATAAAATTTCTCTATTACATTGTAGCTGTTTCAATATTATTCTACTTTAAATATTCGGTATTAAACCTTCATGAAGTAAGAACTTGGCGTACTTTTAGATCTCAGTACTTTTCACGGCTGACTTGTTACACAAAGGTTTTTGTATAGAAGAACTTGGCTCTTTTTTTAACATTTATGTTTTTTGGTCTGATCTCACTCCTTTTTGCAAAGATTTTAATATTTTGCAATGTCAAAATCTCGAAAGATACGGAAAGACAGAAGGGTGGACTCTACCTACTAAAATCAATTTAGTTTATAGCTTCCTATTTCTTTTAGTATATTTTCTTTTTGTTATTGGTTGTTTTGATTTGCGCTTCAATTACGAGTATTTCTTCTTATCCTGGCAAGATACCTAACACTAACATACCTACCTTAATTACAGCAATCGGAAGTGCTCCATATAAATTAAACATTTTCTCAGGAAGTGGGCGGATACCACGCCCCCTGAATGGAAAACCTCAATTTTTATTTTTGGTCCTTTATATGCAATTTGAGCCCTACCGTTCTACCAAATTTCATTGTTCTACTGCAATCGGAAGTGCGCCATATATAATTTTCATCAGTTCTGAGGAAGTGGGCGGATACCACGCCCCTGAATGGAAAACCGTTAATTTTATATTTTTTTCTTTGTATGCAATTTAAGCCCTACCAGTTTACCAAATTTCATCGTTTTACAGCAGTCGGAAGTGCTCCATTCAACCAACACCAATTCGGAGAAAGTAGGCGTATACCACGCCCCCTGAAAGGAAAACCTTGGTGTTTATTTTTGGTTCTTCATATGCAATATAAGCCCTACCGGTTCACCAAATTTCATCGTTTTACAGCAGTCGGAAATGCTCCATTCAACCAACACCAATTCGGAAAAAGTGGGCGGATACCACGCCCCCTGAATGGAAAATTTCAAATTTTCGATTTTTTCCTCTGCTTGCATGACAAGACCTACCATTGTGCAAAATTACAAGATTCTACGATGTCGGGAAGTGCTCCATAATTTTGATGATCTGTCAGTCAGTCAGTCAGTCAGTCAGTCAGTCAGTCAGTTACGGTTTTTGTGATTTTTGAGGCCTTATATCTCAGGAACGGCTTATGCTAGAAAATTGATATTTGGTGAGTCGTCTGTGCCTGACTAGCTTAGCATATATTCGGAGTTTTAAGTTTCTGACTTTATTGGTACTGAAGATAGGAAGGGGTCAAAAATCGCCTGAGTTTGTTCCTGTAAATAGGGTGTAGTGCCAGAACTTGGCTGGGCACTACCGTGCCCTTTGATCAATAAATGTAACTTCGATATCTTGTTTAATATTAAATGGATACATGATTTTGTCAATTTCAGATCACTTCAAATGTATATCGGATACCTATACTAAAATCACCTGAGACATATAAGTTATCAGATATAGAACAAATATTATTAGTAAACACAATATTGCTGATATGTTTTCCATACAAATCAAGTGAGTTATACTTGAAGGGAAATTGCAATAAAAAATACTTTTGCTTTGGAAAACGCATTTAAATTATCGTAGATACAAGCTTGTTCTACGCCCAAAGTTGGTAAAATAACTTCTTTAGATCAGATGATTTACATCCATCGCGACGATAAACGTTGTGTAGATACTGCAATCAAATAGGATATGATGATAATATTGTAAAATTTAACACATGCATTTGCATTATGTTGTAAATAAATCTTTAATGACGAAAGGCGATCATATTGGGTAGACTTAAAAGTATTTGTTGTTAGGTTGTTATTCCTACGTTCTTCTGTAAGGATTTTTGTGCCATATAAAAGGTCGAACTTTGACACCTATCATCGGCCAAAAATTTACAGCAAAGACCATTTTTGAATGTTTTTTTAAAATTCCTTCGTGCGGCAGTCAACTTACCGCGGTGCGGAGGCTTAAGTTTCAAAGATTCATCAAAGATTCATCTGACCTACAGGTTTGGAAAGACCCAAATCAGTAGTGATTTTGAGGAGTTACGAACTGAAAACTGCCCCCCCTAATCCAGGGTGTTACGTGAACCGTGCCTATTGGATGGTTTGTAGCCAGGGGGTATACCGGCTGTATTCTAACGGAACCTCTTCTTTCTTCCAGGTCTAATCGAAAAGTAACCAAGACCTTACCATATCATGCGGAGCTCTGATATGGTGGACCTACCCTTCTCTAGCTACTCGTGGTAATCAAATTTAGAAAAATGCCAAAAAACAAAAAAGCAAAAAACAATACAAACCACGGCAAATTTAACATTCCACGGGATGTCACCGCGAATGAGTATGCGGATCGTATGGAGACTTACCTCTGTGTAGACGATTCGAGACCGGACATCAGTCACTTCCTCAAGTGAAAACCTCATGGGCAAGTACAAAATCGGGCAGTTCAAGGAGAATGGTCTACAACGAGTCTGGGGAAAATGCCACCCAGGCGAGTTACAGATAATACTTCTGGGTCATCTGGAGCAAGCTTGAGAAAAATACCTCCCAGGCCGGTGAAGGATGCTGTTAAAGCAATCAGTGATGGGAAAATGCCACCATCACAAGCTGTCTCCGAGTCTACAAAAATAATGCATCGAGATAAAGAAAGTGGTCGCACCAGGAAAAACAACGGTCCACTTCCGAAAATGAGCGATCCAGGTGGCCGGGATGACCCAAATAGGAAAGGGCTGAGCGGTACAGGTGCGATATGGTACCTCCGGTTCCTTGCCGAGGGCATGTCACTGCGCAGGATGCCAAAAAAAAGGTAGACGAGAGAAAGGCGGATGCAAATAAAGAACCTGCAAAACGCAGGAAGAGCCACCACATAACATAACATAAAAAAGCCAGAACTTCGCCAGCAACCACGGTGGGAACAAGCACCGCTAAAGTCGGAGACGACGCACAGCAGCTCTCGTATGCGAGCGCGGGCAGAAGTTTGAGGATTGCGGTTCTACCAAGGGAGTACCCTCAGGTATCCCTCAGTACTGACGAAATGTGAGTATTAGAGGAGGGCATTATTGAGGAAGTCTCCTTTGGATGGAGGCACAAACTCAAATTTAATTGTGTGCATTTTAGGGCGGGACTGTTGTTAGTCGACTTCGCTGGGCAAGAGACGGCGGATTGGCTCAAGGAAAAAGCCTCAAAACAGAGTACTTTAAAGGTCAGCCCAGAATGAGGAAATGATGGTCAAAACCTGGAAGATCCTTTCGAGCCAAGTCGAAGACAAAGAGCAGCTCCTGGTGATCAGCATTGATAGTCAGTCAGCGAAGGCCATAAGTAAGGCAGATCATCAACTGCACTATAAGTTCGGGGAAACCCTCGTTAATGGTTTACGCAGGATGCCTCAGAGTAAAACGAGCTGTATAGAAATAGAAGGTAAAGGAGACAACACCATCCTTACCATGGCCGCATCCAGTTTGCCCATCAACATGCCCTCGGCCACTCCCACCACAACACAACCCACCCAAACCTACAAACCCGCCCAATCCTCCCAACCTTCACAAACCACCTTCCCGTCTAATACTCCAGGACCCACGGAAACCCTCGAACTTACCCACATCCCCACTCCCACCACAGCAGTCATCCAAGGGCAAGGCCAGGCAAATACACTGGCAATAGACGAATCAAGTCGGATGAGTGAAGAGATGAAGGGCATTGACCCCTCTCATAGGACATTCGACTTGAATGAGGTGCTACTCATAAACGAGGAAAAAGATGATCTGCTTGCCCCCACCCAATAAAAAGACAATATCTGGACGCAGGATCAGTACCAGGCTAGCTCAGGTGAATATCCACCACGCTAAAGCAGCATCAGCCATCATAGCAAGAAAATTCTGATCCAAGAACACTGGATTTAGGGGGCCAAGCAATATGGGATATGAGGATTCACTCGCCCAGAGCATGCATACAAATAAGAAATAATAAAAAATTTATATGCCCTTCAGAATTTATGACGCGGGACTTGGTATCTATACAGGTCCAAATTGTCATCGAGCGCACGATGGTTGTAGCATCAGCCTTCATCGGTGACGACTTAAAAATACCACCAATTGAAGTCAAGAAGCTAGTGGATTACTCCAACAAGAAATGAATAGAACACTTAGTTATTGAATTAAACGGGGCTATAAATGAGGCTTACGAGCTCAGTTGTCCCCTTAAGCCCATTAAAAAGCAGGAGGATGCTCCAAGGTGGAACAATAATCTGTCAAAACTAAGATCCGAGGTAAGAAAAATCTTCAATAAAGCAAAGAGCACTGGAGAGTGTCATAACTACTCTGCAGAGTTGACCAAATATAACGGGGAAATAAGGAGAGCTAAGAGGAATAGTTTTGCGAATTTCTGTGAGGGCATTTCGTCGACAGCTGCAGCAAGATTACACAAGGCTTTAGCCAAAGATAACACATTAACCTCTTAGGCACTTCGTTAAGCCGATGGTAGCTTCACTGAAAACAAGAACAAAGGTCAACCCTACTGCTAAATACTCATTTTCCAGGCAGCTTACCAATGGTAGGAAATATCATAGAGAGAATACCGGGAAGACTGAAAGATAGCTTCGACTATCTGTTCAGGCAACAGGATTGAATAGGCGTTAAGTACCTTTCAACCTTTCAAATCACCGGGCGTAGATGGCATCTTTCCTGCACTTTTGCAGAAAAGTAAAGGAGAACTAATGATCTATCTTATTAGATTACTTCGAAGTAGTATTCCACTTGGGTACATACCAAGTCAATGAAGAAGAGCAAAGGTAATTTTTATCCCCAAAGTGGGGAACAAAGATACCACACATCCTAAGTCATTCAGGCCAATAAGCTTAATATCCTTCTTACTGATAACTTTGGAAAAGGTAATCGATAACTTCATTAGATCGGAAGTATTAGTAAACATGCCCCTTAATCACCGTCAGCATGCTTACAGAGCGGGTAGATCTACAGAAACCGCTCTGTACGAACTAACTAGTACAGTACAGTGAGCTTTAGATACTAAAGAAACGGCATTATGCGCCTTCCTTGATATTGAGGGGGCATTCGACAGCACCTCTCAAGAAACATTTCTTTTGGCTCTAAAAAGGCAGAGTGGTTCTATCACCATAGTTAGATGGATAAGTTAAATCCTTAGTACAAGAACGGCGGAAGCATACGCAGGACTAAACGTCCAGAAAGTCATCACAACAAGAGGCTGTCCACAGGGAGGGGTATTATCGCCCTTGATGTGGAGTCTTGTAGTTGATGAATCATTAGAAAGTCTAACTTCCCAAGGGATTCGATGTATTGGCTTTGCTGATGACATCGTTATAACGGCACTGGGGAAATACGAAGAAACTCTGTGATATAATCCAAAGGCTGTCTATAACTAGGAAATGGTGAATATCTGTGGCACTTAACATCAACTTTACCAAAACAATGATAGTACCATTTACCAGTAAAAGACTTCTACCTCGCATGAAAGCCATTCGGTTGGCGGGAGTAGTAATCAACACCCAGAGGGAGGTCAAATATTTAGGAGTTACACTAGATAGCAAACTCCTCTGGAACAAGCATGTCGAAATAACTGTCGGGAAAGCCACAAAGGCCCTTATTATATGAAAGAGACTTGCAGGGAAATCATGGCGCTGCAAACCAAACATCATAAGATAGATGTACACTATGATGGTAAGACCCATCACTACCTATGGGGCGATTGCAATGCATAAAAGAACTGAACTAAACACAACTAGGAAATCAATAGACAAATTTCAAAGGCTTGCATGTACTGTGAGCGTCAAAAGTGAGTAAACACCAATATGATTTCTGGAGTTACATGGAATTCGAACAAATAAATAAAAAATGGATTCTAGTAATAAAAAGCAATAAAAATAAATCAAAATACAAATAAAAATTGAAAATATAACTTCTTACAATTTTTCCTAATAAAAAATAAACATACTCCATATTTAACGCGTCAGAAGCAAGAAAACATCATAAACAGAATATAAGGAGCAAGTTATGTATCCAACCCTAATTTATGATACAAACATAGCAGAGTCAGCTCCATGTGAAACAATACACAATACCACAGCATCATTATCCACTTCAGCATTGGAGTCGACATCGATATCTAATATAAACAAAGATCCACTTCAGCATTATAGACCGAGAGTGATACCATAAACAATATTCATCAAGTGGTCATACAAATCTCTAAGGCATCAAAAATCAACCACCACCAACACATCAGATTCAACACTCGATTTATTTAAGATATTCTTAAGATACTTTTATAGTTAGTCTTTGTCCCACTCTCATTGAATAAAGTTGATTTTCTTTTTTTAAAAAACTCTTTTCCTAAATAAAAAACATTTCTGGCGCAGTCGGTAGGATTTCGCTAAGATATTAAATGGAAATTGATTGATAGACGAAATCTAGTGATACGAACTTATTCTGTTTAGTGAAAATTAAATTCACCCGGTAGTAAATTTAAATTATTATACGGTAAACAGAAATACAAAAAGTATACATAAACAGTTAGTAAAAAGTACAGCAACTCATAAATAAATATATGTTGCACTATCTCGTAGAGAGAGTACCTAATCACCTAACTTGAAACATACAGAAGTGAAAAGTGTTTAAACAAAAGTGTTAAATTGAGAAAGAACATTTAAAAATAAAATGAAATAACTCAGTTTAATAAGAACAACATATATACACAAAATGAACGTGGAAGAACGAAGAACTCAACAAGCTGCGCTTGCACGGCAACAAGAAGAGTTAGCCGCAATGCAAGCAAAAGTACAGGTTCCTACGGACCAAGTCCAACACCTGGAACAGCAAAAATTCTACCTGAAGGAACTCAGAATGGTGAGCCCCTACAGAGGAACACAAGACAACCTAGCAGTCTTCATATCGTCGATGGAGTATCTATTAGGCAGAATTCGGGAGCCGATGTACATTGAACAAGCTTTATTCGTTGTCCACCAGAAAATCCAAGATGATGCACTTAGAGCAACTAACAGTTTGCAACACCTTACACCATGGACACAGATTAAAGAGCAACTGGTAAGAAAATTCGGAATCAAAAAATCATATTTAAGACTTATAACCGAAATAAATTCTGTAAATGAAAATGATACAATTAAAAATTATATAAAAATCGATAGCTTATTGCAAGAACTGCAAACAAAATCACAGTTAGAACCGAATATAATCTATACTCAAAATAGTAATGAGACAATTGCTTTAGAAGCATTTAAAAATACAATGTCACCAAGCCAAAAGGCAATTGTTATTGCTAGTAATTCAAAAACTATTATGGAGGCATACGACCTTCTTGAAACAAATAATATGATAAAAAAAAGTCCAAGAACTAAATAAAAATTTTGCCCCACAAAAAAACCCTTCCAATAATATGTACAATCATGTTAACCCTTTCAGACAAAACAATCAAAATAACAATTATAGAGGTATGACAATAGAATTTCATCTGAGCAGATTAGACAAAATCGGCAAAGAATGTTCGGGAACAGTAACCCAAATAATTTTAGATTTGGATTTAATCATTCTAATCACAATCAGAATAGAAATCAAAGTCAGAATAGGAGATTCGAGAATGATAGGGCACAACCAGTGGAAGTTAATAGAATCACTGAACAAGATTTAAACTCAGAAGAACAGGTAAATTTTATAATAGGGAGCCAGCCTCACTACCAATCGTAACACTAAAAGTAGAAAACGAAGAGTTGAAAGTTTTAGTAGATACCGGATCTACCATGACTCTTCTAGATCAAAATAAGTTAAAAAATATAAGAAGAAGAAAATTAAAAAACGCTGTTAAAGTTAACACAGTAAATTCTTATTTGTTTATCGATGAAGAAATAACAACAAATGTTCCAATAGAGTTTAATTGCAATGCAACAATGGATTGGAAATTAACCAATTTTAGTCAGAAGAATTTTGAGGGAATTATAGGTACAAATTTACTTAATTCAATAGGAGGTATCATTACCCTTAAAGAAGGATATTTAGAAATAAATAAAAACAAAATTAAATTCATTTCTTCGCCAACAAATAAAGTAGAGGCAATCAACGTAAATGAGTGTCCTTTTGAATATAATGAAATACTAACGTTAGAAGATAACTCAAATGACATGAGTCAATTCTTACACAATGGTTTGAATAATGAAGAAAAGAATGAACTTATTAAATTTTTAAAAAATAATAGATACATTCTATAAAGATGGTCAAGAACTCAGTGCTACAACGCAAACTGTTCACTCAATTCGAACAATAAATGAAACTCCAATCTTTACTAAAATTTACCGTTATCCTAAGATACACGAAATTGAAATAAATAAGCAAATAGATGAAATGTTACGCAACAATATAATACGAAAATCAATATCTCCATATAATTCTCCAGTATGGATGGTAAAAAAGAAAACAGATAATTCAGGGAAAGATAAATGGCGTATGGTAATTGATTACCGCAAGCTTAATGAAAACACAATTGAATATAAATATCCGCTTCCTAATATAGATGACATTCTTGACAAATTAGGACGAGCTCAATATTTTTCAGTTCTAGACTTAGCTAAAGGGTTTCATCAGATACTAGTTAGTTCTAAAGATATCGAGAAAACAGCTTTTAGTGTACCTAACGGTCACTACGAATTTTTAAGAATGCCATTTGGGTTAAAAAACGCCCCAGCATCATTTCAATGCATGATGAACGAAGTTTTAGAGGGACTTATAAATAAAATATGCGTAGTTTACATGGATGACATCCTTTTGTCTTCAGTACTTCTCTAATAGAACATATGATCAATTTAAATAAAATATTTGATCGTTTAAGAAAATATAACTTGAAAGTTCAAATTGATAAATGCGAATTTATAAAAAGGGAAACCAAATTTTAAGGACATACAATCACTAAAGACGGTTTAAAGCCTAACGAGGATAAGATACACGCTATTCAAAAAATATCAATTCCTAAGACAGTTACAGAGATTAAATCGTTCCTCGGACTCACGGGATATTATAGAAAATTTATCAAAGATTATGCACGCATAGCATGTCCTATGACCAAATTCCTTAAAAAAGGTAACAAAATTGATATTCAAAATTTAGAATACATTAAATCGTTCGAAAAATTAAAACAATCAATTATATCCCCTCCTGTATTAGCTTATCCAGACTTCAGTAAAACGTTTGTTTTTGGAGCCGTGTTATCCCAGGACAAACACCCAATTACATTCATAAGTCGAACTTTAAATGATCATGAACGAAACTATTCCACCACCGAAAAGGAATTATTAGCAATCGTATGGTCAACAAAATACCTAAGACCTTATTTATATGGACAGAAGTTTATATTAAAATCTGATCACCAACCTCTTAAATGGCTTAAGACAAAAAGTTTAGGTAAAGATATTTCGCCAAGGCTTCAGAGATGGATTTTGTCTCTAGGAGAATATAACTTTGACATCGATTATTTAAAAGGTACACAAAACACAGTCGCAGATTACCTTAGTAGAGAAAGTAGAAACGAAATAAATCATTTAGAAACGGAATCAGATTTAGCCACAAGGCATTCGAAAGAAGAGGAATTACTGCACCATTTCCCTATAGTTGAAAAAGCAGTTAATCAATTCAAACAACAAATTGTTGTAGACGACGAATATAATGGTAGAAAAGTAAGAAGCCAAAATTTAATCAATAATAGAACCGTTATTATATTATCTCCAAAAATAATTGAATCTTCAGAATTTGAGGAAAGGATTAAAGAGTTATTAAAAATACAACAAACAGGAATATATTGCCAGAATGAACATCTATATAATTTACTTCAACAGAAGTTAATAAAACTGTTTAATACAACAAAAATTAAATTTTATAAATGTAGCTATTTAGCAAAAGAAATTCGAACCGAAAAGGAAGCTACAGAACAAATCAAAATTTATCACGAATTAGAAACCAGTCACTCTGGAATTGAAGAAAATTACGTTGGATTAAAGAATCACATATATTTTCCTAATTTGAGAAAAGTTATAATAGAAGTTATAAACAGTTGCAATGTTTGTAGACAAAATAAATATGATCGTCACCCCATCAAACCAAAGTTTAAAGTAACAGAGACTCCCTATGATATTAATCAAATAGTACACATTGACATTATTATTGTAGCTAGTCTTAAATTTTTGTCCACAATTGACAAATTTAGTAAGAGAGTAACTTTAACTCTATTAAACGATTCATCAGGAGAAAACATTAAAGAAGCATTGATGCAATATATAGCTCATCATGATAAACCCATGAAGATAGTAGCAGATAATGAATTCGACCAACACTTAATTAAGGCTTTACTACAGGATCTAAATATAGAATTTCATTTTACCAAACCAAGATCACATACGGGAAACTCTCCTATTGAAAGAGCTCATTCTACAATAGAGGAAAAATATAGGTGTTTACTGAATGGAAAAGAAGCAAAAAATATTTTAGATAAAATTAATCTAGTTTACAAAGCAGTCTATTATTACAATAATTCTTTTTTAACAACAGTTAAGCAAAAACCTTTTGATATACATACAGGTAGAGTTGATAAAGAAATATTATTCGAAAAATATAAATCTTTGAAAGAAAAGACAATTAACGAACTAAATAAGGATAGGGAAGAATACGAAGAAACTAGGGAAAAAGCTTTTATTGCAAATCATCATAAGAAATATAACAAGGGAGCTCCAAGGTTCTTTTATAAAAATACAAAGCAAGAACACCCTATAAACATACAGAGGGAAAGAAAAACTAAACACGAAAATCTAAACGATATTATACCAAATAAATTCTATAAGAGTAAGAAGAAGAGAACGACATCAATTGTTCCAACAACAACATCTTTGATAAACGATATCGCAGATAAAAATATAAACAAATCTAAAAATAGAAACGAAGAAGAATCAGATAAAAATTCCGATGTTTTAGTTAGCTTTGGAAGTTCAAGCAGAATAGAAGATAGTGCTTTAGATCCGGATGATATTCCAAGTTGTAGCAATATAAGAAAATAGAATGGCCGTCATAAAAATATTGATTTTAATAATTCTGGGAGTAAGCAGTGAAATTATCATTGAAAATATAAATAACCAAGAAGGTTTTGTCAAACTCAAACTAAATAAAGTTTCAGTTGTAAAAAATTATATCCATATTGCGCATAGAATAAATACAAGTCGAATAGATGAAGTTTTAAATTTAGTAGTAACAAATATAAACACTCTTAAAGACATAAAATTTCCGGAAGAAATATATCGAGAAATAAACGAAATAAGATCTGAAATCAAAAGTGTAATTCAACACAGAGTAAAAAGAAGTTTAATGAACATAGGGGGAAATGTGCTAAAGTTTTTGTTTGGTACTATGGACGAAAGTGACAGAAAGAATATTGAAGATATGTTAATTATAAATAAAGAAAATAATCACGAATTAATTGTAAACATGAAATTGAAATAAATAACATATTCCATAAACGAATAAACGAAATCTTCCATGAATTTCAAGAATTGCATAAGTTTAATCTCTTTAATTCAAAAAAAGAAAGTACAAATTATGTAAATAGATTAATAAAATTAGAAATAAGATTAAAACTAAATAAAATAAAATATTTTGTTGAAAAGATACAGAGTAATATTCTTTCAAGTAAATTAAACCTAATGATCGGATCAATGCTAAACAGTGAAGAAATAAAAAGATATGAAATAGGTTTTGATAAATTAAAAAATATTAAATTATCCACCGCTACATTTAATGACGAAATTATTTTTGTAATCAGTATTTCAAAGATTATACTAAGAATGAATAAATATTTTGTAACAAACTTGCCAAATGCGAACCAAAAAATGTTAAATTTAGATGATAACTATATTTTAATGTATGAAAATAAAGAATTATTATTTGAAGAAAAAGAATTAATACATTTGAAAAATTATAAAATGCCTAAATTATAAGAATTGTACAAAGATAATCAATAGAGAAAAAAATAATGTAATAGAAATGGAACAGGGAAAATTGTTAATAAAAAATGCTGCAGTCAATTTAAAAACTGGGTGTGATGAAAGAGATAAAATTCAGATATTAAATAACGTATTAATTAATTTTGAAAATTGTAAAGTAAGTGTCAATGATCAAACATTTTTTAACTTAATAAACATTGAAGAAAAATCCACCTATCTTGATAATATTGAATTATATGCAAACATATCTAACTTTAAAGAATATAAGGAAACCAAATTAGAAGACATTGAAAACATAAGTATTATTGACGAAAAAATGTATAAACTCCAACAACACTCAAGCATATCATATTTTGTGCATAATATTATAATACTCTCAATATTTGTAATAATAATAATTCTCCTATACAAAAGCAGTTTGAAAATAAATTGTCCCTGGTGGAACAACAATTCTAAGGATGGGGGAGTTATGTATCCAGCCCTAATTTATGATACAAACATAGCAGAGTCAGCTCCATGTGAAACAATACACAATACCACAGCATCATTATCCACTTCAGCATTGGAGTCGACATCGATATCTAATATAAACAAAGATAACATTAACAAAGATCCACTTCAGCATTATAGACCGAGAGTGATACCATAAACAATATTCATCAAGTGGTCATAAAAATCTCTAAGGCATCAAAAATCAACCACCACCAACACATCAGATTCAACACTCGATTTATTTAAGATATTCTTAAGATACTTTTATAGTTAGTCTTTGTCCCACTCTCATTGAATAAAGTTGATTTTCTTTTTTTAAAAAACTCTTTTCCTAAATAAAAAACATTTCTAGCACAGTAAAACATGATGGTGTGGGGATGTATGGTAGCATATTCGATCGGGAATCTTGTTTTCATTGAAAGTAGATACAATGAATAATCAAGACTATCTAAACATCCTAATCAATAACCTTCAACCGACCTTACACAAATTAGGAATGCTTAGCAATTGGATCTCTTAGCAAGACAATGACCCTAAGCGTATCTCGCGGTTCCTTAAAGAATTAATGCTTTATAGGACTCCAAAGCACCTCCACCAGCCTCCCCAATCGCCAGACCTAAGCCTCAATTAACATTTATGGGATCATTTGGACCGGAAAATTTCACAAAAGGGCTATCAAGAACAAAGATGACCATAAAAGGCTTTAATTGAAGAACTGTCAAAAATATTCTCCGATGTTAGAAATAAAATTGTTGTTTTCATGTCACGCCGACTAAGACATGTTATAAAGTCTAAATGTGGTCAAATGAAATACCCAGGTTTTTACTTAAGGTAGGTACTATATATATAAGATAAAAGTTTCCGATGATGTTCGTATAGCCATGGATGAAAAGAAACTATCTCTGCTCACACTATTAGATTTCTCAAAAGCCTTTGATTCGGTTGAACACAACATTCTCTACCACAAACTTTCCACGCAATTTAATTTCTCATACCAATATACCAATCTAATCAATAGTTATCTTAGCCACCGTGTTCAAGCCGATTCACATAATACGAAGCTTTAATCATTCCTCCCTGTTACAAGAGGTGTGCCACAGGGATCTATACTAGGACCTTTGCTATTTTCTCTTTTTATTAATGATTTGCCTCAGGTCTTAAAATATTGCATATTTCATATTTACGCGGATGATGTGCAGCTTTATTTGAGCTTTCATCCGAATTTAATAACGGATGCAGTGAACAAATTGAACGAAGATTTACGTTCAGTAGTAAGCTGGTCTCGTCAAAACCTGCTCTTATTAAATCCTGATAAAACCAAATGTTTACCCATCGGTAGGGATCTACCAAATCCTGAAGATTTTCCACCAATTTTTGTATTAAATTCTCAAATCCAAATGGTAAATAAAATTAATAATTTGGGTGTAGTTTTTAACAGCAGGCTGACATGGGGCGACCATATAAATACAACATGTGCAAAAATATATGCATCTCTGCGTTCTTTATCAACATCTCGAAACTTTTTACCCGTCCACATTAAATTACATCTTGCCAAAACCTTGATTGTCCCAATTTTAAGCTATGGTTGTGAAATATGTTCCAACATTGATTCAGCTTCTTTTCGAAAACTTAATCTCGCCCTCAACTCTGTCACCAGATATGTTTTTAACCTCCGAAGATTCGATCATGTGTCAGCATACACGCCACAGATTCTCGGTAGTGACTTGCAGTGTTTCCTCCGTTTTAAATGCATAGCCCTTCTCGTAAATAACTATAATCAAAGGTAACTGCCCACAGTATTTGAGCGATAAGGTGACCTTTTCAAACTCGAATCGTGGAATAATAATTAGACCAAATATTTATTTTATTGACACAAGACACTAAAATATTTTCTTTGGACAAGATGTCCGATTATTTATCCTTTCTTTCTCTATTTATTTTCCTCTAACTTCTCCTATGTCCTGATGTCGCTCCTCGAATTACTATCCTCTATTTCCAAATTTGTTTTCCTCGCTTTCCTTTTTTTTTAAATTTTCTGCTCCTTTCCTCGATTTTGTTCTCCTTTTTAATTTCCTCGAATCTTTTCTATTTTCCTATTTTTCAACTAATCGCTTGGTAAGCTCTCTCAAGAGTGAACTTTCCTAGCTTAAAATCCTTTATTTCCTCCCTCGACCATTCCAGTCACTCACACATACACACATCCAGCCAATCGTTTTCGCGATCATCGGTCACGGACACCGGCTTCCTGGAAACCTTTTTCGTTTCACAGAAAACCACCGTTGTCGTATCTCAAACGAAACTTTGCTTTCACACTCACATTCACGGATTCAGCAAGTTGTTGGGTGTCCTTCCAAAACTTACCGAATCTAAATGGTCGAGTTCAGACTACAATCAACTAATTTCTCGAGAAAAATCAAAAAGAATAAAATCGAGGAAAAGCCCTTTTCTATGCATTCTCCTAGTTACCATTAAATTACTCGCGCGTATTTCGAAGAACGAAATCATTGTTACTAAATAATACTAAGACGAAAGAGGAAAGCATAATCTTACTACACGAACTATATTCAAAGTGGACCTTTTTGAAAAAGATGAATTAATATCTTTAGGAAAAGAATTTAACAGTTACTCTAATCGTTAAAGACCTTTACGCTTACAAATGGGATTTACGTTATTTTAGAAATTTTAGGTTAAGCAAAAATTTGGGATGTTGTGTTATTTTGATGTTAAGGTAGGTAAGAGTCCACCTGACTAGTTACCTTTTCAGCTCATCCGCTGGCACTTATTATGCTACATGAAACCGTCCGTCTACATGCCAAAGTAATCAATAAATCTCGGGAACCATTCGACTCGAAACCTGTATTTTTCACTTTTGCAAAATGCTTACTTAGTACAACAATGGTTGATGGTACCATGGTTGCCCTCAACCTCGCCGGAATTTTGCAGCCGCAACCAAACAAAAGAAGGAAAGGAAGAGAAGAAAGGCCAGTCATTGTTGCGGTAGATTTTACTGTAACAATATGCATAACAGAAGCGATGAGAACTTGCCCTACAGCAGCGATGGAAGCCATCCTTCATTTAACCCCACTACACGTGGCCATTGAAAAAACTGCTAAAGGAGCTATAATGAAGTTTGCCAAGGAGGGTACTGGGATGGATAAAATTATTGGAAACAATGCAAAAGACTCGAAACTCCAGTCCGCAGTAACAAACCGTCTTGGCATCCGAAGAGATGGTACAATCAAAAGATATAACTTCGAAAAACATTTCAAAACGGATTTAAGTTGCAAAAAAGACTGGCTAATCGAAACAGTAAACTACAGTGCCCGAGCAAAATTTTGGCTTTGAGGTCAATTATTCGTAATAAACATAAAGTTTTCTTATTTTTATCTCATGAACAAAACTATAATAAAAGAAAAACTCATTAATAAGTGCACCTAAAAATCCATACATTTTATGATATGTACTTGGGAAAATCCAAAACAGGTAGGAAATCGAATTTTGATTTTTTACCTACTTTTATTGCAGCACTTGGCATTTGGAGTGGTTTTCCAAAAATTGATAGGAATAGAAAAACAAATTAATTCATCAGATTATCAAGTTAAGTCACGAATACAGTTGGATAAGAGCGGTTTTTGAAATGCCTTCATTTACGAAAAATACGCAGACATTTTATTCGTTTATGGGTTGTGCAATGGAAATTCAAGAAGAGCACAACGAAGATACCAAGAACTTTATCCTAACAGATGACTTCCTTGAAAGAAAGCAGTTCCTTCTCAACATGTTTTTGAATATACCTTTCGAAGGCTTCGAGAAACTGGATCAGTTTCAATTGCAAGACCTAACGCGGGAGCTGCAAGCCGTGGCGCGATGGTTGTGTGCTCGCCTGTTAACCTCAGTATCACAGGTTCGATCCCTGCCGTCGTCTATGTCGTCTTTTATTCCATTAAAACCTTATAAAAATTGTCATCAATTGGTTGCTGGTTTACTCATCACATGTTGTTTGGGCATAACACTAACAACATGTGATTGAGTTAAATTAGTATGCCCAACAAGGATGAAAACGAATAAAATAATGCGAATTATAAGGGGCATAGAAATAAGACACGGCAATTCTCCGCTTTAGTTCAGCCGCCATTCCTGGAGATAAAAAAATCTGAGACAACCACCTTCAGTCTCAGAACATCGTGCCACACATCTTTCCTATCCTTCTTTCTCTTCCGTAACTTCACGCCCGCGCTGTGTTAAAACATTAAAAGGGTAATCATATTCCCTTGAGCGTGAGTTGATTATAAAAAAAAAAAACAAGAAGAGTTTCGGTCAATTATAGAATACTGGCAGCTGTTGAAATCGATTCTAAGCATAAGACGCTTGGCTCTACAGTTTAATTTTTCCAAACGCAGAATTTCCAGTATCCTACATGGAGAAAATATGTATCCATATCACCATACACCTGTGCAAGAACTGCTTACCCATGATTTTGAAAAAGAACTCGGATCTTGTAACTGGTTGCTAGAGAGAAGCTTGGATGACAACCAGTTTATAAACAGAATTCTTTGGACAGACGAATCTCAATTCACAAGAGATGGTATTACGAATTTCCATAATCTTCATACATGGGCTTCAAGCAATCCACATTCAAGGACGGGCAGGTGTAATTGGAAATAAATTAATCGGGCCTTTCAAATTACCACTCCGACTTAATTCACTAACTATCTGGAGTTTTTACAAAATAATCTAGCAGACCTATTGGAGGAAGTTCTGCTGTATCAACTAGCTTCATCATATTTCCGGGCCACTATGGTCGTGAACTTAAGGATTGGCTGGATGAAGAATACGGTGATCGATAGATAGGCAGAAATGGACCGATTCACTGGCCTGCAATATCTCTCGATCTCACTGTACTGGCTTTTTTTGTACGGGGATGAATTCAAAAAATCGTTTACTCATCTGAAAAAACAACTTTAACTGAATTAAGACAAAGTATTTCCGAAGGATCACTAAAAGTAAGGCAAGAGTTATCGAGAATAAACATTCAAAGTAAAATCCAAAAACGGGCTCTAGCATGCATTCAAAATGCAGGAGGGCACTTTGAGGACTTATTACGATTGTTTTGTGTGTACATAACATAAAAAATTACTAAAAACTACACAAATTAGTGTTTTATTCAAACCCTTTACACCTCAAGGCAAACAATTCTTTTTTTTAAATTTTACCTGTTTTAGATTTTTCCAAGTATCAAAAAATGCATGAGTTTTTGGGTGCACTTATTAATAAGTTTTTTTTTATTATTGTTTTGTTCATCAGATAAAAATAAGAAAATTGTTTATTACGCATTTATTGAAAAAATTTACCTCGAAATCAAAACTTGCTCGGGGGAGAAAAATTAAACACCATTTAAAATTGAATATCTGGTAACACTAAAAACATATGTCAAAGTTGAAAATCAGACTTTACTGTAATGCAATTTTTTTTAAGAATAGGACCAAGAATCACATCCCAAAATATGGCACACGAATTACCGGACACCCTGTATAATATGTACTTTTTTCGGCTAAAAATTATTTGGTTTGAATTTGCTTGTGTACTGGTGCTTAAGTTTTTTATCTGTCAAATTTAGGATTTTTGAACGTATATTCCAAGCCAGATTAGTTAGAAGAGTTGTCTAACGTATTGTTGCGAACAGAGCTTTATACTCCTACAGCGCCATCTGTTGAGAATTGCATATCTACTTTATGAAGGAACAAAAAAAGCTCTTTTCCAATGTCATATGTATTTCCCCTTATTCCAAACAACTAGAACATTCTAAACAAGAACCTCCATATGAATTTCCCCTTATTCCAAGCAACTAGAACATTCCCAGACAAGAACCTTCGAGAACAACTAATTTCAGTATATGGGTCATTTTTTAAAAATTGACATTTTTGTTGATCGTTTGAAAAAAAAAATTTCACTTTTTCTTGGGTTTTAGTTTCTAAATCTATAGTAAGCAAGTAGAAAAGGAATTCTCCGAGTTGCGCAAAAATAATTTCAAATATTTTTCATTTTACGAGTATTTTTCGATAAAAATTAAAATTGAAAATTTCGAATGTATTAAAAATGTTCTTTTCTTGCATAAAATAACAATAATCCACAAAATAAATAGTAACAATAAATAGTTAAAATTTTGTGGAAAGCAACTAAATTCAATAGGATAATTAATAAAAAAGTTGTTTGTTTACGAAATGATTTTGTTTAAAAGCATGAAAGAGTCAAAAAAATATTTTTAAATAACGGCACATAACTTTCTTGAAACGTTTACGGTACCAATACTGTAAGGAATGATGAAATTCAGTATATTTATCTAGAATATAAAAAAATTAATAATAATATGAGCCATTATAAACTTAAAGAACATTTATTAAAAAACAAATACGAAAATGGCCACGGAGATTACAAAATCGACTATTTCTTAATTTTAATATAGTCAATGTAATTCAATGTCATCCAAATTATATTAGGTTCAAGTATTATTAAATACCTTTCTTTTGGCGGTGGTTAGACTAAAAAATATTAATATGGTACAAAGATAACAAGGCCACGGAGATTACACTGAATTTTTACTCGGATGAAAAAATTATTTTGTATGTAAATTTTAAAGGAATTAACTGCAATAATTAAATTATAATAAAACATGAAATTGAAGGTTTTTTGGCGTACTATAAGATGATGCATCGTAAAAAATTATTAAAAATTGTTTAGTTGTGTGAAAAAGCGAAAATCTTTAATAATGTTTTTTTTTTTTTCAAAATCTTGTCACACTCACTCAACTAAGTATTGGGACAACAAAATTTTTTTTTTGCATATCACAAAATTGAAGTTTAAGGGAAGGCCTTTCAAACGACAAGGCCCAAAATTTAACAAAAAAAAATCATTTTCATCATTTAAAATATTAATAAAACTGATTAAGCATGAAAATCACATCCCAAAAAGGCCACGGAGATTACACATTATTAATTACCATGGCTATTCGTTACGATCAATCGATCTACAAATTTTTTCTTATAATGCTGACATATAAACACAGTTCCATGCCAAATTTCAAGTCTTTAAATTGAAATACAAGAAAAATAGAAGCTATAACGCTAAAAATGTAATTTTTTTAAAACAACCCATATAAGGGAGTGTTTAAGGTGAGCGGAACATAGTTGATTTTGGATTATGAAAGTGTGCGAAAGTATTGCTTATTGGATTGTGTTATTAAACAAGTGTGATTTAAATTTGAATAAAAGTATTTGAGTTGTTTATAAGTTGAGATTTACTGTTTTGAATTCGAAAGTGTGAATAAAGAAGAAATACTAAAAGAATAATAAGTTTTATTTAACGAACCTAGTAGACCGAGAGCCCACAGCAATTTTTGGGTGTGATTGATAACAAAAAATAATTAGCATAATTAGAGGCCTTTTATAGTTATTTAAGAATGTAAACGTCTTGCATACTCTAGTGGGCGCCAAAGTGCATTATAGTGCATCAAGCATGCAGTTCTTTCCAAATTCTAAAAAATTGGGATACAAAATTTGTCATTACTTCAAAATGAACAGCTAAGTGCCCTGATTGCAAATATCGACGTCCAAGACGTTTTGAAGGTGGCCTTCTTAGTGCAAGAAGTAGCCTATTCTTATCGCGTCTGGCAGGCAGAAGGCTGTCTGTAAAACGTCTTGGACCTCGATATTTTCAGTCAGGGGGCATAACTCTACATTTTGGCAAAGTTGTTATCACAATTATTTGGACTTGGAAGGAACTGCATACTTGATGCACTATTATGCACTACTGCTCCCACTAGAGTATGCAAGACTTTCACATTTGTAAATAGCTATAAAAGGCCTCTCTAATTATGCTAATTATTTTTTGTTATCAATCACACCCAAAAATTGCTGTGGGCTCTTAGTCTATAGCAAAAATATTACATTGGTGTCAGAAAAGTGGAATAAAACTTATTGTGCAGTGAAGTGTGCGAAAAAAAAAAATAATAAAATGGGCAAGTTACTAGAAGAGCTCAACTGTAATGAGCTGAAGAGTGAATTAGGCAAGCGAGAACTTTCTAGAGCAGGATTGAAAAATGAGCTTGTTCTGCGTTTGGCTGAATATTTGAAACAACAAAATGAAGACCCGGACATTTTCGTCTTTGAAGCTGACGCTGAGGAAGTAGACGTGAGTAAAAATGTAGATGTTTCAAATATAATTAGTCTTTTGCTTAAACGTTTTGAAGAGCAACGAAATGAACAAAAGAATGTTCTCGAATGTCTCGAAGAACAACGAAATGATCAAAATAAAGAACAGAAAAATGTTCTCGAACGTTTCGAAGAGCAACAAAAGAATGTTCTCGAACGTCTCGAAGAGCAACGAAATGAACAGAAAAACGAACAAAAGAATATTCTCGAACGCCTTGAGAAACAACATAGCGAACAAAAAGACCTTCTCGAAGAGCAGAGAAACATGCTAGAAGGCAAGCTTGTTAACATCGAGAATAATGTATCTGCACTTGATGGACGTGTTTCATTGCTAGGGAATCACGTCGACAACAAAATGGAAACGTTTTCAAAAGAGTTAGACCGCATTCGAAATATAAAGATTCGGGAAAGTTCTGGAGAAACCTTGAGGAAAAAGGAGATGCAACCTCCAACCTTTGATGGACAAACTTCTTGGTCTATATACAAGAAGCAATTCGAGGCAGCTTCTACAGCAAATGGATGGGATGAGGCCGACAAGTGTATAGCTCTAACCCTTGCTCTTAGAGGAGCAGCTGCTGAGTTATTGCTAACCATACCAATAGATAAGAGCGGTGACTTTAATTTCTTGGTTAAGGCTATAGACGAACGCTTTGGCAATAGCCATATGAACGAAGTCTTCAAAGTACGACTCTATTCCAGAGTTCAGAAGAGGGGCGAAACTCTACAACAGCTACAAGCGGACTTTAAAAGGCTTGTTCATCTTGCATATCCAGATGTTGGAGAAGAAATCCGTAACCAGTTTGCAGTTGAGGCATTTGTTCGCGCCATTTCCGACATACATCTTCAAAGGGCCGTGCGAACTGCTGGAAAACGAACGCTTTCTGAAACATTAGCGTTTGCCTTGACAATGGAAGCAGCTGAGCAAGCTTCTCACGGAGTACATCGACTTAGAGAAGCCATCGTCGAAGAATGCTCATGCCAAAGAACGGATGTCCAAAGGAACCAACGAAACGGACTTACAAAATGCTGGAATTGCAACAAGACCGGACATTTACAGCGTCAATGTCGATTACCACCAAGAAGAGCTTGTCAACATTGTGGACACGGAGTTTCAAACTCAGAACAAGGTAACAAGAACACCAGTGTTACTTCCCGAACAAGTTTCCCAACAAAGAAACGAGTAAGAACCAACTTCGAGGAGCAAAAGCTGGTTTCTGGTATTGATGGCCCCAGAAACACCATCCAGGTTTCTCAGACCAAACGAAACAATAAAAGTCGGACTGTCGAGGCAACGTCAAATGGCAAGAAACGCATGGTCGCCATCAACACTCTGCGAATAAGGGCTGACCCCATTTGTGGATGGAGCAATGAAGAAATAAGATCTGCTCAACAAGAAGACCCCGACATTGAACCTCTTCTCGTATGGAAGGAACATGAAGAAAAACCCGCATGGAATGACATCTCCGATAGGAGTCCAGTTTTAAAAGGCTTATTGGGCACAATGGGACTCACTTCATGTGTGAGAAGGTGTTCTTCGGCGAAAATGGGAGTCCGCTGATGGTAAATCCTATGTGATGCAGCTTGTGTTAGGTGTTACCCCAATCGAAAATCAACAAGATGTTAGAAAAAGTTAGACAACGATTCTACTGGTTGCATGCAAGAGACGACGTTAAAAAGAGGTGCCGAAATTGTGACGCTTGTGCTGCAACCAAAGGACCTGGTAGAAAACTGCAAGGAAAAATGATGCAATATAATGTCGGCTCACCGTTTGAAAGGACTGCTGTTGATGTGGCTGGCTCATTTCCGGAAACGAATGATGGAAACAAATAGATTCTGGTGGTAATGGATTACTTCAGCAAATGGCCTGAGGAATACGCTATCCCGAACCAAGAAGCCAAGACCGTGGCCGACCAGATTGTGTCTAACTGGGTAAGCAGGTTCGGTGTGCCTATGGAGCTCCATTCTGACCAAGGAAGGAACTTTGAGTCGAACATATTCCAAGAGGTGTGCGCGTTCCTTGGCATTAAGAAAACGAGAACCACACCACTTCACCCCCGATCTTATGGAATGGTCGGGAGATTCAACAGGACCTTAAAAGAGCACCTCACTAAAGTCGTAGGCGACTACCAAAGAAATTGGGATAGGCACATACCACTATTTTTGATGGCCTATCGAAGTGCAGTACATAGCTCAACAGGACAAACACCATCTGAAATCCTGTTCGGAAAAAGCATACGCCTGCCTAGTGAGATAAGGTTTGGACACCCACCACAAGAGTCTCAGGAAACAGGGGATTACGTGAGTGACCTAAAAGAGAGGCTAATCGACATCCACAAAAGGACCAGGACTAGAATGAGCACTTACAGCGATCGAATGAAGACAAGGTACGACACAAGAGCAAACACGACAGGATTCCAAGTAGGAGATCGTGTATGGCTGTATAATCCACATCGTCAAAAGGGATTGTCGCCGAAGCTTCAACAGAACTGGAAAGGCTCTTATACTGTCGTCACGAAAATCAATGATGTCGTTTACCGAATTCAAATAGGGTTAAGAAAGAGGAAAGTTAAAAGTTGAGTTGTACATAGCGATCGATTACACCGATACAGTACAGAAGCTGGAGATAGAGTTGTTCGGGACGAACAATCTCAAGAAGGGGCCAATGTGGCGAACAGAGCTTTATACTCCTACAGCGCCATCTGTTGAGAATTGCATATCTACTTTATGAAGGAAAAAAAAAGCTCTTTTCCAATGTGATATGTATTTCCCCTTATTCCAAACAACTAGAACATTCTAAACAAGAACCTCCATATGAATTTCCCCTTATTCCAAGCAACTAGAACATTCCCAGACAAGAACCTTCGAGAACAACTAATTTGAGTATAAGGGAGTGTTCACGGTGAGCGGAACACAGTTGATTTTGGATTATTAAAGTGTGCAAAAGTTTTGCTTATTGGATTGTGTTATTAAACAAGTGTGATTTAAATTTGAATAAAAGTATTTGAGGTGTTTATAAATTGAGATTTACTGTTTGGAATTGGAAAGTGTGAATAAATAAGAAATACTAAGAGAATAATAAGTTTTATTTAACGAACCTAGCAAAAATATTAAAGTATTTAAAGTGTCCCAAATAAACAACTGTTATAAGTAGGTTTTAGGAGCAATATTTAAAATTTTGCGCCTTTATCTTTAAAAAGAATACTTTATCGATATTGAAAATGGGCATTTCATACCAACTGATGTTTTATTTAAATAGTTATTAAAAACAATCGTACAAAAGTGCTCTATGATATTTAATTTTGCAATATTGTGGCGGCGATGGACAAACTAATCTGTACCTATAAATTTACATATCTATGCATGTATGAAAATAGCAAACTGAATTTGCACCTTGCAATAACAAAATTTAGTTTTTATTTTGTGAATTAGGGATATATACAAACTTTATTTCCATCTAAAATAATTTAAATATTGCATTAACAATCGAAATCTATATGTAAGTTTTATATGAAATGTACTTTTTTCAGCGAAAAATTATTTGGTTTGAAGTTGTTTGTTTTTTTTAAATTTTATTTTTGTTCTGTTGGGTTGTGTTTTGGCCTTACTAATAATCAAACGCTAATGTCGACTATTAGTTAACTGGAAGCTTAAAACAAAGTGCTGAGCTTTAACAAAATGCTACCAATAAACAATTTAATCCTTTCACTAACTAATCTCCAGACTTTCTATTAAATCTATTACAAAATCTACAACAAATAAGAAAAAAAATGTAATGAACTGTCAGAATTTTTACCAAGGTCTGTCAAAGTTTAGAAACTGTCATAATTTGCCCTATACCTTCAAAGTTAAGTATTGCCGTACACTTTTTTAACAGAAAGCATTAAAGTACTTATAGTACACATTTTCAATTGTTTTTTTTAATTTAGAACAACAAGGAAAAATATTTCTTTATTTATTTTATATTATTTTAATATTTTTCATTCGCAAAATGTACATATAGGTAAAAAAATAAGAAAATCTTAAGCTTAAAATATTTTTAAACTATATGTAAATATGTGAACTGGCATACATATGTATATTGTGAGAGAATTTTGTTTTTTTTTTTAGGTTTTCTCTTGATAAACAGAAGGGGCCAGTTTTTTTCACAGTGTGTCATCTTAAATCCATGATCATTTCAACTCGTAACAAAAAATTCAAAGTTTAAGTTTAGGTTTTTATCATGGATTTAGCTAATCAGTTAGTTTCAGTTAATTAATTAACACCATTAAACCATCAGCACCATCAAAATTATAATTCTTTTCAAAAATAAAAAACAAATGCCATTTTAATTTGGTTGTTCGGTTTTGAGATTGTATTCGACGCATATATATATGTATTGTTATAATGTTTTTATTTTTTTTTTGTACTAAAGAATCATCCCGCTATAAATTTGTAAGATAAGTTTTTTCAAGTTCATCCAACTCTATACTGAATGTGGTTCAAATGTTATTTTTGTTTTTGTTTTCAAAATAAATATACTTGTATAGAAACAATTTTACCAATACAACAACAGACAAAAATAATGTTAAATCCATTCCCTATCAACGCAAAAATTACTTTTTTAGATATACGTAATTATGTAAATACATAAAATGGAATCAACAAATTAGCCACGTATTTTAAGTAAAATCCAGACGTACTAAATATTTATGAAAAAAATAAATAAATAAAATCTATTCCTGTTGCATTATTGAAAAATCGACCTGATAACATGGGAGTATATTTAAGTGTTAAATACAAATTTAGGTACCATAAAACAGCACTAAGGCAACACTTTTTATTTAGTGTTCGACTTTAATCATAGATTTCCATGTATTAAATTTTGACATATAACTAACGACTAAACTGGAGATTAAATAAGTTACTGGTATGAGGATTTTCTAAAATCTGGAGATTTTATCTTAACCTTAACACTAAATTTGATTATTGGTAAGGCCCTTTGAGTTCCTTATCTGTCAAATTTAAGGTTATTCGACGTAAATTAGCTTAGGTTCATTTGCGAAACACTTATTAGTTAGAAGAGTTGTCTAACGTGTTTAAGATAATGAAAAAGTTAGACAAAGTCTTACAACTAAACGACTGTGTTAACTAGAACCGGTTCAATTCCTTCAACAAGCAAAGCTTAAAACTTTACGGCAAGTTGCGTTTTATTATGTTTGACAAGAAATATTTGAAAATCAGAAAAATTATGGATAAAAAGTGATGGACATATACACTGCTGTCACGTATCGTTTTATTTTCAAGGGATAATTTATATGGATATGGATCATTGGAAATAATAAAACAGGACTAATAAGACTCATGGAATAAACATTGGAAGTCAATCAGAATACAAAAAAATATCTTACCATCGTATTTCAAGCATTAAAATGTTATGGTGTAGAAATAGCTGATTTATATTTAATAAGATCTCAGGGGACTCCAATTTCTTACAAAAAATCATAACTTTTGCTGTCAAAAAGTGAGAATGAAATTTTTTGGATTGAGTGGTCAATTATTTTTTCCCAAGTAAATCAAATTATAACAAAATCCAAGAGATGTTTTGGCTTAAATGTGAGAAATCCTATATATATTTCATTCAAAGTGACGGAGAAATATATGTACATATATGAGTGATATGTATTATTAATAAAATTGGCTAAAGAGGGAGCAGATTTTATTTTCGTGGCACTAATCTTGAGTTAAAATAAGCAATAAGAACTTTTTATAATGATAATAAATTAAATTTATGCTTACCATGGTCTTTAATATTGACATCTTGTTCTTCCACCCGTTGTGGCTTTGGTTGTTCTATATAATTCATAGAAATAACTGGCTCTGTTTGATGTGTTTTTGAACTACTTATTGTGCTCGGATTCGTTAAAGGAAACTCGTTATGTGCCGAAACAGTTGTAGTATTTCCATTTTTAAAAGCGTTAACAAATAAGACTTTCATTCTTCCATTGCCTGCAGATGTATTTGCTGGGTTTTTCGGTTTAGTGCAGAGTATTCTCTGTTGTGGCTGTGTTCGAATTTGTATTTGTTGAGATTGTGGTTTATTATTTTGCTGAAGTAAAAAGTTTGTTGGGACCAATGAAATCTTTCCTTGTGATGAGACTCCATTTGTCGGTTGATTTGCGATAAGAATTGACTGAGGTACAGCTGCTGAAGCTTGAGCTGTTTTTAAAAAATTGTTTGTTTCCTGAATATACTCATTGGGGACTGGAACTTGACTTTCCGGACTTTTGTTTCTATTAGTCATAAAAGAAAGAAAATAAATAAAAGAATTTTTATCGACTATAAGTAAAATTGCATTAAAGTCCTAACCTTAGCTGAAAGAAAGATTTAATTAAGTTTAATTTATATGTAGGTATATACTAAGCTCTCTTTGTTTTTCTCTTTTAACTGTTTTCCTACTCAAAAATGGAACAAGGTTTTTAATTAAATAATGTCTCTTAATCTTAACCATGTTCCTTTAAAATTCCTCCCCACCCGCACCCTCTTCCTTTGATTACCTCTTTTTAATTACATCTAATTTAATCCAGAATATTTTTGTGGTCTTGTCTGCAAAGGTTTCTTTAATCTTAGAACATTTTATAATGGCTTGGAAGGTGTACCTAGTAGAGGTGAAGAAACTTGCCATATTTGCCAGGCTTGGATGCATCACAAAGCCCGTGTAGGGCTTACTAGAACGGAATATCAAAAGATAAGCAAGCTAGATTGCGATAAAATTGCGCCAGATACTCTAGTTGTTATAATGCCACCTCGTTAAGAAGGATTTAAGGCTGTTATCTTTGCCAAACGTATTATAATTTTCAATGAAAGCTTGCGCCTCTTGGAACGAAAAGCAAAGAAATACGTTTTACTACAATTTGGCATATATATATAACTTTTTAAAAAGTCAATATATAAAGTCAAATTTTGTTGAACCATCATCATTTGTTCGCTCCCAGCCAATAGAAATATCAATCGACAGAATAAATGTTATTGAAAAAAATCTCTTCCAACTGTTTTCTGAAAATAGAAAACAATTCATCAATCTTCCTGTGATCGAGCTGAAAGCAAACTTAGACTAGTTTTAAAAATGGTGCAAAAACAATTTTTTTTTATAAATGATTAAGTTTTGTTAACATAAATGTATGTTTTCTTTTTTTATTTACAGTTCAGTTAAAAAAGAAGGAATTTTAATAGAAATAGTTTGCAAATCGGTGTAAAATGTACATAGAACTTTTTAAATATATCTGTATAATTAATTTCTATATTCGGGTTGCTGTAAGAGATTTAGTATTTTCCTTTATAACTCGAAGTATAAAAAATGTAGTTAGGGCCTTCACGATATTATGGGCAGTGTGAGCTTTACTATTATTTAACTTTTCTTTAATAATGTTTATTTGTTTTCCTTTATAAAAAATTAAAAAAAAAAGGAATACAAACTTCGTTCCACAAAAATTCTTATTTCTTTCAGATAACAGGGTTCTATCTGAACAATTAAATTTCTTATCATGACACTAAGTATCAGGTAATTAGAACCTTATTGTTCTATGCTCAAATGACCTAGCGTTGAGAAACAAGGTTCTATCCATTTTTTCAACCACCAGTTACTGCAAAATTATGAATTATGTTGTAGATTTTTAAATTCAGATCAACATAACTTTGTACAAAATTTGGGTTTTCAAAAAATCACGTAGATCCGAACAAAAATATAAAAGTTATAGACAAACAAAAATTCAATCTCTGTTTTCTCAAAAGTGACTTGAGTGTAGTTAGAACCCTATTGCTCTAAGGTCGCGAAATTTGCTCAAAATTCGTAGATAAACATGAAAAGAAATATTTGTTAGTAATTTGAAATTGGAACGCCAGATATCTCCTTTTTTATTTCTTTTTAACAAAATGTTTTATGTAGGTACGAGTATATGCATACAAAATACTTTTTACAAAAGAAGTTATCTGATTTTATTTTCTAAATATTAGTTATGTGTATATCAATAAATTTCTTTCTGATATACTACATTTTTTCTAATTTTATTTTTTTAATTAATTTAAATTTTCCATACTACATTATGTTACGAGTATGTTTGCATGCCGAAACGAGTATAGCCAAATGAATTTGCACCTTGCAACAACAAAATTGAGTTTTTATGCTGTGAATTAGCGATATACATATGTATACTTCATTTCCAAATTATTATAAAAACAGTGATGGTGGTGGTATAAATTGAAGCAGTTCAATTTAGTCTTTCTTTTGTTATAGTTTATTTTAGGTTGTTCAAGCTGGTTGAGTTTTTTTTTAATATTAACCCATTTCCGGCGGCTACCAGTTCCAGGTGTGGTAGGAACTTGAAATTTCACACACTGTCTATTTTTGGTCTAATTAGAGAAAATCTGAAAAAAAAATTTTTGGAAAAGCTTTTAGTTTCCAGGAAAATTCACGTTGCGTTTTCGCAACATCCGCCGAATGTAGAGCAAAATATAATGTTAAAAAATTAACATTATAGGGATGTGTATAGCTATGTATACTCATAAAATATTAATTTTTGTATGGTAATTGCATTTAAAGATAAACATTTGTTTTTCGTTACATGCGATACGTGGATTGAAAGGTGGCACTCCCTAGATCACGAATATGCAGTTTTTTACTCGCTAAGATGGCTAGTTTAGCCAGAAATCACGTTTGAAAATGTCAACTTTGGGGGGTCTACGGAGCTCCGATTAGCCGAAAATCGCATTTAAAGATAAACATTTGTTTTTCGTTACATGCAATTTTTGTCAAGAAAAAAATTATGAAAAATCAAAATTTCTTAAAAAAAATTGTTGAAAAAAAAAATTTATTGGAAAAATCTTTTTTGAAAAAATATTTTTGATAAAATGTCCAAAAATATTTTTCGCAAAAGTTCAAAAATATTTTGGTCAAATGTCCAAAAATAATTGGCCAAACCATTGAAATTCATCTTATCTCTCTAAAGATGGAGGAGGTTTACCTCCTCGGAGTTCTAACATTTCTTTCCATTTGTTAAAAAATAAATCAAAATAAAATATTCTGAATTCGGTTTTATTTCCAAATTCTGTTTGGCACTATTTCGGTTACCATAACGAAATAGAGCCAATTTGAAATTATTTTGTTTTCAAAAATGAAATAAAACCAAATTTAGAATTTGAGTTTATTAAGTTCAAATGCCTCCAGATCTAATTACAAAGTCGAAAAAATGGCAACCTCGCTGATTAATCGTATCAAAATGTAAGCAAAACAGATTGTATGAGTAATGAAACAAAATTCACAAAAACTCTCATGCACTCTCAATACTATTTGCTTGTATTCACCTGGCACCTACAATTGATTCTGACAGCAAAAAGAAACGCAGATAGGATTTTCTCCCTTACCCTCTTTTAAAAATATATCACTACTACCGCATCTCTTCTTTTGCTAATATTTTTCCCTTCCACGTAATATAATCGTATATCACTACCGCATCTCACTGGCGATACTAACGTTTCTGCGGCAGAGATAGGAAACTTTTAATTCAGTTCCATGAGACTACTATAGAGTTTATATACAGTGGCAATTTTGCTACTGATCTTCGTTTCATGAGCGAAAGAAGTTACCAAAAGTGTAGTGGCAATGATTTTAATTTAGGACTGACTCAATCGATAGTGTCAGTTGTATTAAAAAAGTGGTAGATGTGATTCAGGTACTCATTTGTGGAAAATGGATAAATGCTCAGCTAACATAGAGCAACAAGTCGTTCAAATTGTGATGGCCATGTAGTTTTCAACCTAAAATACACTCATTACATTCTATTTTTATTAAAATTCTTGTTTAACTTACTGTTTTGTTCCCATATTTTTTATTCGAATGCAGATTCTTTCATTAAAATGTTCTACACAACTGCTTCGAACCAGTTGTTTGATTTTGACGCTTATTACAACCGAAGCACAACTCAACTGAAAAGTCGGCCATTTTGTTAGTTGTCTGCTAAATGACAACTGGTTGTGCTTTGACAGCCAACTGGTTGTGATCGATAATACCAATTCTAAGAATTACAACTAAACTATAGTTTAGTTGTCTTCCATAATAGGGGGGTAAGACTTTAGGTAATTTGAACTTTCAAATGAATTTAATTCAATCACTCAACTTAATCTGTATCTTCATTATAAAATATCAAATTTTTAAATACTGATTACATTGAAATCTAACATTTTTTTTTTAAATTTTGATATATTTTATTCTGTTCGCCAAATTAAATTTTAATTCGTTACGTTGGTATTGAGAAAGTCAAAAATAAAAAAAAAACTTCCAAACTGCTACAATAATAATTAATAACTGCTTAGTTTAAAATTGTTCCATATTGGATGGTAAATCATTATGTATGTACATATAAAAAGAATTGTCAAATGTTAACGTCCTTTTCGAGAAAAATAACATTTTTGTTTGTTTCTCTTATATTTTTTTTAACCTGCCAGATGCCATTGAAGAACTTCTAAGTGGCAATTTAAAGTAAAACCCAAGAATCTGGTGTAAATAAATTCAAATCAACGTAAAACACTTACCTAACGCATTAATTTAAACTTTTAATAACTCATTTTGTAGATAACACAAAAAATTATAACAAATGTTATGTAATGTTAATATATATTTCAAGAAAATATTGTTAGAATATTAACTGTCAACTGACCTCACGGCAATGCCATAATTAATAATTCATTTTTATCCTTTAATGTAATTATCTTATAAAATCCATTACTAACCTAATCATCGTTATATCCTGTAGTATTGGCTCACCAATGCACGCATGCGCTCTACTCGGTGGTCGGATAAGAACTGGCCTAGTTTCCATTTCCAGCAATGCATGCACACGAGACAATATGGAACATTGAGAACACCTGTAGCAAAATACTTACTTATGTATTTAAAGACCGAGCATGTTTATTCATGCTGTTAAAACCATGATGCTTATACACTACATATCCAAATCTCAAGTTGAATTTAAAAAAAAAAATATTTATTATCAAAATACTTCTTTTTTGAACAAATTCGCGCACTATGCCCTCTCCCTAATTTTTACTTGCGACTTATAGGTACTATAAGACAATTTATGCATTCGTAAAAAAATCGAACTCGAAATTTTGATCAAAGTTGACATAACGATGATAGCAAAGATCAAAAAAGTGGGTCTCGCAATTCTGTCTGTCTGTCGGTTCGACTACTGCCTAAACGGCTTGTCCGATTTTCTTCAAACTTGGTAGATATGGGTTTTGATTTTCTCCCCCACACGTTTTTTTCTTTTTTTAAGACCAACAATAATGGTACCTGCCATACGAATTTTTTTCGAAATTTTATAAATACTCGTATTTTTTTTTCTCAAAAACTGTCCAACAGATTTAAAAAATTAAAAAAATTCAAAAAAAAAATCTCTTTAAAGTTAGGTAATGGTTGAAAAAATTCCAAAAACTGGTTATTTTTGGTACCCCCTTGGAACCATTTTTTTGTTTTTGATTTTCTCAAAAACGTACCACCGATTGTAATCATTTGTTTGTGTTAAGGATCTCCAGCAGTTTCAGTATTATTGTGTATTGAAATTATCAAAAAAAAATTTTTTGCATTTTTAAAAAAATTTTCAAAGTTTTTTTATCGAAAACTCAATATTTCGAAAACCCCATGCTCGATTATATCAAAACTTGAGAAATAAAAGTTTTTTAATATGAATTATAAGATGTTAGAAAAAAATTTATTTTACCTAAAAATAACGGTACCCTCCATACAAATGTTAAAAAATGGTTTTCTAAAATCGTATTTTTCTCGAAAACGGTTCCGAGAATTTTGCTTAAATTTTTTTTCTTTTGATTAATTTTTAAGATCTATAATTTACTAAAAACAATTTTTAAAACAAGGTATTACTAACTGTACCTACCATAGAACGATTTTTTTAAATTTTGAATTTCTCATTATCGGCATAAGCTTATTTATATTGCATTTCAAAACTTTAAGAAAAATATTTTTTTTGAATTTTGAAAATATCTCGAAAACGGCTTTATATTTTTTTGTAAATTTAATTTTTATTCGAACAATAAAATAAAAAAATGAAATGAATAAAAACTTTAAATTGGCATACCAAAATTTTTTCTAAAAAATGTTTTAAAAATTTTGTATACAAAAGCTTATTTTTTTAAGAAACCACTACAAAAACTTATAATTTTTGTTCTTGCATAAACCTTTATTTGCTTGAATCACTCATGGCATCCTATTTTTACCTCCAACTACTAAAGAAGTTGTTTTAGTCATTTAAAGAATTAATTTTATGCTTATGAACAGTTTTTCTCTAATAACATTCATTTTTAAAATTCTTAGTCTATTACATAGGAGCAAGTTCGTGCGACCCAGTCGGGCATTTTATTTCTTTAACACCTCGACTCCACAAGATATCTGTCTCTCCAACTTAATGTCAGACATCTCTATCTCTACATTTTCTTATTGCTTCGCTGGGCAAATTATGTCATGATTTTTCATTTCTATCCCTACTGCACGGGATGTGTTTTGTGCGGACAACAGAAATTAGCAAAACGTAAAACTAACAAAAATTATATATATTTGCAAAGAAAAGAATGCGCATCTACCTAAAGTATAAATAAATAACACCAAACATAACTTAACGCACGAACAAATGAATAACATGACACGTTAATGTATTTACTTACAAAATAAAGAAAAAATATTTGCCGACGGAATACTTGACAAGAACCAACCAAATGAGAAGACACGAAATAATGAGAATAAAATGTCATTTCACGACAAAAAGTACGAAACAAACCATCTGTCAAATTTCATATCAGACATCTATATCGAGACAAAACCGCTGACATAGATCGCGGACATCATATCATAAGAGGAAATAACGCATCTCCATTGGAAATTTCATATCATGATGAGCATCCTGAGAGAATTTATCTCCAGTGGAGTCGGGGTGTAAGGTCTTGGAATTGTAATATAAGCGCTTTCTACATGTACGACCCATGTCCTTAAAGACAGCCATAACGCGACCTAGCAACGACCAAAATGCAATAATACTATTGTGTGTCCTCATTATAACTAAAACGCTGTCGCGAGATGAAGTAACACGGCCTGGCCTAACTTGTTTCTTTAGAGATCGCTCAAGCCATTTTGTGCGAACGACGACGCACGTTATGAAAAACAAACCAGTTTGTTTTTAGTCGCACCATTGAAAACTTTTTTAATGAACTAGGGTAACCACACGATGGTGTTTACTTTACACAACCTGGTCGTGCTAATAAGCGACCAATATTAGTACCTGCACGCATTTGGGTAGCACTACCACTTTTGGTACAATGCTACCGAATCACGATCGTAGTTTTCATTAAAAGTATTTGCCCAAAATTTAGACTTGCGATTGCTAAGCTTACCAACATCAAATATTTCTATTTCTATAATTTGCATACATTCTTCGCTTTTCCGGCAGGCTGGCATAAGTCGAAATTTGCAAATTTTCAGGAGAGCCTTTTAAAGTTTTTTTCATACAAAAACAAAAAATTTCGTTGTTCATAAAAAACAAAACTCGAATGTTGAATACGTGAAAAAATTGCATTTTTTGTTTGTTAAGTTTTATAAAAAAACGAAATATTAAAAAAAAAAAAACAAAAATTGATTTATGCCGTATTTATACGTAGAAAATGACAGGGATGTTTGTGACAATTGAGAGCTGCGCTTTTTCATAACTCGGAAACTAGAAGAAGTAGGTTAAAGACGATTACACAAAAAAATTGTGTTTTTCAGCTCAGTTCTATGTTCTAAACTAAAAAACAACAAATTTCGACTTATGCCACTCTGCCGGAAAAGCGACGACATTTTTTTTAGTTTTCTTAAAACTCTTAGCAAAAATAATAAAAAGTCTATTATCTGTTCTTTTGTGATAAAAAACTAAGTGTTGTCGTTGTTTTAAACTATTTTTTTTATGTGGGCTAAGCAAAACAGTTGATGTTGCTCTCATTTAACGAACCACAATTTAACTGAATAAGGAATTTACTCTGTACTGCAAGAAAGTAAATAAGTACCCAATTATTTAACATATGCTTAGTAATACTTTGAGTGTATATTTATAAATATTTTATTATTTTATATTGTTAAATGATTTTTTAATTAATTATTTATACAAAAAGGAACTTTTTATTATAAATATTTTGTAGAGAAAAGGTTCGCAGTAGGCTGCATACAAAAGATGATGTGGTTTTTCAAAACTGTTATTGTGCAGGTATCCAGGTGGTATCGTATCAGAGCTTTTCTATGCTATAAACTTGTCTAATGCGCTGCAACCAAACTGAGATATTTACGCTCTTCTTCCCTGTACTGACAATATTTGTTGGACAGAGTGAATATCAGAGCTAATCTGATATTCACAGCATTTTTTCACGTTTTTAAAAATTTGGTCTTTTGCCTATAATTTGAATTTGCTTTTGAAACTGAGCTAACCAAGCTATTGTTTTTTACAACCGATCCTTAATTATGGAAGTTAAAATTTTTTCTTCATCTTCATCCGCAGAAGTACAATCATTCGTCAAATTCCAAAAATTTGTTTGTACTTAAAAATTATACAAGAATTATAAATTAATTTCTAATTATAAAAGAATTTATATTTAGCTTTCAAAATTTTGTTTCGATTTTCAAGCTAACTCGTTTATCTCACTACAAAAACCAATGATTTAATATAAAATATTTTTAAATTTTATGACCTACATTTTTTATTTTCCCTAGTATCTCGTGTTGCACTTCTTGTGCCTTTTTATTTATCAATGTTCATTTTCAGTAGTTTTTATAAATCCTGCCTAAGGTTAGATAACCGTACAACTTCAAAAGGTATTAATAAATATAGTTCATTGCTGTGTTAACTGGGTATCTAATAAACTATATGCGAAACTATAAAGATTTATTTAAAGCTATAATTAAATAGAGAAAGAACTTACATTTCGTCGGTTATAACCTGTACATCCTCTTCAACTGGTTCCTCCTTGGGAATTATTAACGGTATTTCCTCAATTTCAGTTTTGTAAATATTTGAGGTTTCTTCTTCTTTAGCTTTACAAAAACTGTCTATTTTTTCAACACATACCATGCTTTCATCCAAATTTTTGTGGATATCATTGTCCTCCTTGGAACTCATACTAGAGCAACTTATGTTTTCCTCCGAAATTTGAAAATAATTCGAAGATTCCGTTCCGTTAAAATTTGAACTTTCATTCTTACACTTCTTTCTTTTCTCTTCCAGCTCTTGTTCCAGCTGATATTTAAGTGATGGTTTTGGTATTTCATTTGGCCTAACACTAAATATTGAACGTGTCATAATTTCATCCATTGCTCCAAAATGCTTCCATGTTACTACATTGATTGAACCCACCTCCATATCTTTTTTCAAACGATTGTAAAAACATTTTAAGTTCTTTATTCGAGTGTTGATTTCATCTGTCGATCTATTGTAACCATATTCGTTCATTTGCTCTGCCAACTTAGCAATGACTGTATGCTTCCGATGCGTAGTTATTAATGTCTTTTGTACGGTAGGATCACCCCAAAGTGATATGAGCAACTTGGTCTCCTCAGTATCGAAATTAGGATTACGACCTGGGTCTTTTTTTGACGAACCGAGCAATACCCGGTTATTGGAGACCCATTTTTCATTTTTACGTTTTATTCTGAACCGTTTCATAAGGTATATTTTAATTTCTTAAAATAGAGAAACAAACTTTATTCCAGGTACAAACAAAATATTTGAAGAATCGATAACGAAACTACCTATTACGAATAACGAAAGAATTGTTAAGGGGTTGAAACTCGAAGAATTTTCTCTTTAGATCTGCAAAGCTAGAACAAGTTTTTATTTTCCATTCAAGATAATAATTGGTATCACTAGCTTTCATTTGCACTATTATTTTAAATAAAAAATTCTTCATAAATTAATGTTTATTAAACTAAATTTCCATTTTAAACCAAGATCTTCGGCGCGCTTCTCCGAACTTCGAAGTTTCAACTGCACATAATTGAATAGAAAATGCCCGTCTGTCTGAAAAATAAAATACGTTGTGCGCATTTTCATCCAATGCACATGCGCGAGTAACAATACTAATTTGAATCCTATATTTCTATTCATTTATTAACAAGACCTAAGGGCGCATGTCCTTTGTTGGGACTTGGGACTGTGGATAATTTCAGGTCCAGGGAGAATGATAGCAAGCTATTACTTAAGTGTAGGGTTGGTTCAGTGTATTTCGATTTGTCACATACATAGATATAGAAACATCCCCCACCCTTAGAAAAGTATATGGATATGAACTTTTTGAATGTATCAATAAATGAGTAAATGATTTGTGCGCATTAAACATTTGTTAACAATTTATTTTTGGTTACGTACCTACATATAATTCATATTCTTAGTGGGATTTGGAAAGGTTCGAATAAAATAACATTCTGAAAGAAAAGCTACATACCTATGTTCTGAATTAAATTAACTTTTACTTCTTTTCTTTAAATGGATTTTTTGCTTTTATGATTATTTTAAGATTAACCTAGCATCAAACACATTTTTAATAACATTTATGTCAATTATAATATAAAAATCATTGTATTCTCGGGTAGTCTAGGATTTTTTACGTTTGTCTTAAACCTCTTGCGTACAAAATATGTGTATTGTTTTCGGCTCACAACATTGTGTGCAGATATACGAGTATGTATGTATCTATATGTATACCTATATATATGTATGTACGTCCGTAACCGTGCATTAAGCAAAGCTGAGTCATGCGATTATATCCTAAAATCAAGAAAATCATTTCACAAACCAGCAAAGTAGTCTAAATTTTATAGGTTCCTACTATTTATTCAATTTGCTTATTTTATAAACGTTCATAAAATTCTTTTTTTTTTTTTAAATTTATTTTCCCACTCCTTTACCTACACTGGTTAACTTTATGGATGAGTTAATGTGGAACGTATATACAGAGTGAGATGGTTATATTATATTGATTCTGAGAACAATAGGTTAGTACATAAGTGAGTTAACAAAATCTGATATTTTCGTCTTGGAAACGTGGTGAAAAGTTTTCTTTTTGTCAGTTTTTGCTACTTAACTAGAAGTCGTTAGCGATATAAGTGAGAAAAACAGAAAAATGTTCCCTGCTCTTGTTCTTAAAATAAAAATGCTTTGAAAAAAAAAGGTGAATTTTATTGAAATTTTCCATTTTGTAAAACAAAAATCAAAAGGCAAAATAGACAATTGAAAATCTGAAGGCAGACATTTACAAACAACCAAGCAGTTTTATGTATTTTAACTTGCGATTACCGACACGGATGTATTTCAAGTGGTTTGCAATGTGTAACCGAAAATTTCCTGTGAAATCCAGTTAAAATCGGTTATAACGAACTCGACAGGACTGAAGAATTTGTTCGTTATATCCGGTGTTTCGTTATAACCAGTGCCGGATTAAGCCAGCGCGGGGCCTGTAGCAAATTCTATCAAGGGGCCCTTAGACTGTTTTAGGTTAGGCACTTATCAAGTTTATGGTATTAAATAAAACAAAACTGTTACAAACAAACTTTTCTTGATTTAATTTGGGAAAATTTTTAAATAATGCTGTTGATATCGAATTCTCGGAGTAAATCATGTTCAATATTCATTAAAGTGAGGAGATTAAGACGTTGTTGGCTCATCGTGTTCCTCAATTCATTTTTAACACGTTGAGAAAGATCGTTCACCACTGCAGTTGGTGATCATGAGAGACAAATAAATGCGCAAAGCAATTTCAACGTTCGAGAAACAAGATTGTAAAGAATTTATCAACAGCTTGTAAACCTGCATTTCCAGAGCCTCATGATTCCTGCTGTCAATAATACCAGCCACATCAGAATTGAGCATTGAAGCGAATTGCACTGATTCGTTGCCCAGACTGTCCTCCAAATCATCTGCGTAAGCACTTACTATGGTTGCAGATTTTTAATTTCTTCTGGTTTAAGAGATTTTATATGAAGGTTTTTATAATACAAATTCCATATACTACTGAAATAAATCAGCCAAGTAGAAGACTTAGCACTATTAATGGACTTGTTGAATTATTGATTCAAAATAGCTTTTATGGCTTTTAGTTCACAAAAATTGGCGTTTCGTCCGGGTGATCGCACATGGACTCATCAGTTGGCTGTGAGGACCTTGTCCATACGCAATTTTTATTGAATTCCAACGTTAATGATTATAATTTTAATCTTGGTTGGATATAGTTCACATTGGATTTTTGTCAAAAAATCAATGTAAGATGAACTGAATTCAATAAAAATTGCGTATTGACAAGGTCCTCACAGCCAACTGATGAGTCCATGTGCGATCACCCGGACGAAACGCCAGTTTTTGTGGACTAAAGGCCAAAAAAGCTATTTTGAATCAGGAAGAGATTTTAGCTCTCGGAATATTCCGAAAATGCCAGCATTTTTATGATAACTGTTCATATACGTTTACCTAAAGCAGTGAGTACGTTATCAATGGTGACAATAAATACCTGAATTTCATACCGTTGTCCAATTTGCGTTTGGTGCGATGCGAAACATGATTTTTGGTAAGACCAGCAGATAGAAAAATAAAATTTTAGTTGATCATTTTGATGCAAATATTTTCTTCTTAGTAATTGTGACTAAATCTAATATGTAAATAATACTTTTTTATGGTCAGAATAGGTTGGTCCGCGGGGCCCCCAAATGCGCGGGGCCCGTAGCATTTGCTACTCTTGCTTCGTGGCTAATCCGGCACTGGTTATAACCGATTTTGCATTTTTTATTCTTTATTGAAGTTTCATTGGGCTTTGAACCACTTGAGCAAAGCATCATCTATGCCGGGATGGTGACTGCATCGAACTTTTTTTATTTTTAAGTTGGATTCTTCGAAATTCTTCTTAATTTTATCTCGGTCTTTGAAAATGGTAGATTGTTAAAGCCGATACAGAAATGTCTGCTGCCAAACTTCTATTGAAATCACCAGCTTCCAGGCTTGAAATTATTACAGATTTTTCTTCAATCGTAAAAACTACGGGTAAAACTCATTTCAAAAAAAAAAAACTAACACACTTAACCTTTCTTTATATAAAATATGACTATTCCAGTTCCTCTCAATGTGAAATTCGCGTATAAAAAAAGGAAATCCCCATAATTTATCATTTGAAATGCACGAAATTTCCAAAATCTACTTATTTTTTTTTAATATTCGTTATAAACGATAAATTTTTTAATTTTCAATTTAAAACTGTTCGTTATAAATAGGGTTCGGATTTCCATGCAAATGCATATTTTTTTAGGAACACCTTGGAAGCAAGGCAACTAATTATGTATACGAATCAAGAAATTTCCTTTAAAATGGCATTTAACCGTTAGTGCATATTTTTGCATATTTTATTATAAATGCATATTTTGCATTTTTTTGTGCATATTTTACTATAAATGCATATATTTTATAATAAATTTATATTTTCAGAGTACCTACCTATATTGTTCAAAAACTAAACTAGACAGTAAAAAAAATATAAATTTTATGTCAGTGCAAACAAACCTTAAGACTATTATTTATTTCTTTTATTCATTTCATAATCTTGAACCATATCCAAACACCCAAATATAAAAAGCATTATATAAACAACTTGAACTTGACTAGATTGTGGCGACAAAACATTCAAATGAAAAAAAATTAAGTCTGTGTGTTTGAAACTGTATAAATGAGATCGAAATTTAAACGATCATCTATTAAAAATGAAAAAAGTGTGTGGGTATAATGTGGTAAAGCTTAAAGCGTAACGTCACCAGCAACAGTTAGAAAATGTTTAAAATTAAGAATGAGTTAGTAAACTACTTTAAAGTTAGCAAATTGCTAAGTACTCGTAGTATCATACTAATACCTTAATAATAGGGTGTTTAAAATTTTGCGCCAATGTATTTTAATCGTTCAACACAAAATAGACCAGGGGTCCCAGCACGTAACTTGATACAATCGAGCATTGTCGATCGTAGGTCAACTCTAAACAAATTATTTTTGGCAGCACGTAATTTGAGACTAGTTTCTTTGTGACTTCCATTTAAAAATATCATTGTGAACTATATGAAGTGAAATGTCAAATTGGTATTCTTCTTATATTTTTTGATTCGGAAAGTGAAGATGAGGAAGTACTTAATGCTAAAATTATGCATGTACCTCGGCCCGTGCCTTTTAAGTGAAGTTTTTTACTTTTTAGTATATTTTATATTAGGTATGTAACTTGTAAGAAAATTTCTGTTTTTCCTGCCTTGGGTATTTTTAAGCATTCCTATGGCTAAATCATGGTGAAAACTCATAAAAGTGTTCGAAACTTGCGTCTGTTTCTTATTTATTGACATTTTTTTGTTTTTTTCACGCTATTTCTTAAAAAAATCACTGCCAGCGATAACTTTTTTCTGTCAAGTAAAAAAATTTTTTCAAACTTCATTTTCAAGTCTCGATTGAACCAAAATAGGTACTACCGAGGCTCGATTGTATCGATTAAACTCGATTGTACCAAGTTACGTGCTGGCACCCCAGCACAAGCAACGTCAACAGCGTCGTTTGGTCAAAATCCAAAATTTGCTGTTGCTGGTTACAATAACACAAAATGCAACAACAATAAGACGTACATATTAGGCCAGGCGCGCACATTCAATTTTTAGTTTCGCTAAAATGAAACATATGGGCTTATATGGGACACCGCGCACTTAGAGCAACTAAAAAGTTTGTGTTTTGACACAAACTAAACGATTGCCTCGCAACAGTTGAGCTGTTTTTTATAAGTGCAAGAGAGAAAAGAGTGCGAGCGTGAGTAAAGAGTTGCCAGTGTGCGGTTCTCTTTCAACTGGTGAGTAAACTATTTGATTTCGATCACAGTTGCCAATGCGCGGCTAGCCTTAATGTCAAAAAATGACAACACGATGCTGGTTTAATGTGTTTGAAAAAAATATTTGCTGGAGCGTGCTGTTTGCTGTTGACGGCGCTGGTACTGTTGGTGGTTTAATCTGTTTCGCGCATAAAGCTTAACACGTTTCATGTACAACAAAACAACTGTTTTCGGTTCCGACTACACATAAACCACTACATAAATTGAAAAATGTTGACTGATGCACTCATGCTTAGTTTTTGAGTCTTATTTTTAACTTATTTTAAAAGATGAAGAAAATGTGTTTTTATATTGAATAGAAATTAAGTTGATTTGGTTTTAAGTGCATATTTTAAATGCATATTTTGCCTTTTTAAGCGCATATTTTAAGCGCATATTTTCAGATTTTAAGTGCATGAGAATCCGAAGCCTAGTTATAAGCGATAGTTCGTTATAGGCGATATCGTTAAAACCGATATTTGGTTAGTACAATTTGCATGAACCTTGGTCGGGACTTAGAGATTAGTTCGCAATAACCGATAATATTTCGTTATAACTGATGTTGTTATAACCGATTTTAACTGTAGATGGTTTTACTTAAATATTGCAAGTTCAAATTTAATCTGAGGAGCAATATTTATTTTCGACATTCAACCCTTCAAGACATCGTTTTAATATTTAAAGTAATGTGTGAACTAATGGGCCTTAAGGGAAGACTATATAATGGCAGTTTTAACAGTTTTTTTTAGTCTATGCAGCGTTTAATCTAATGAAAACTTTTCCATTTTATAATGTCCAATTTTTAAGCATCAGAGCCTAGACAAAACGTTCCTTTCAATGTTGGAAACAATACAAATGTTGAATGGCATAAACTAGACATATGAAATCTCATGGAATATGATTAATATAATTTGAATATCTACATAAACAAATATATCAAAATTTAAACTAAATGTATAATACGAATCACTACACTATATGGAATTTTCTTATATTAAAATAAAACAACAAAATTAAAGTTGCTAGTCGAGTTGACGGCACAGACATACATATCTTATGAGTTCAAAAATACTTTTGTAAATGTATATGAAATACTTAACTACCCATTAGGAAATTTGCTCCTCAAGGAAAAATAAAGGTGAATTCCAAGTGGAAATCAGGTGGCATTTTCATTGAGCAAAAGGTATGCATTGCTTTTATTCATCGAAAGTCATGCAATGAGTCAGTAGTTTTCAATCCCAGTTGCATCTTGTGCTTTGTTCTCGAAATAAGGTGAAGAAGACACAAACCATAGCAATATCCTTTTTTACATCATTATCTCTAATGAATTCGATGCTGAACACCTTATAAGGTGTGTTTTATTCACTGCTGCATAGCTATCGCAGCAAAATTTCCCTCGACAGACAACAACAATTTTATTGCTGGCGAAAAAGAAGCCAGTAAAAAAATGGCAGTTGTGCTGGTGATAAAACCTTAAATTATTGAAATGAAAATGGCGCTATGCATTAAATTCTAGAATTAATCATAGGGTAGGATGATCTAACACACTGATCTCTATAATACACTGGATAGCGCATTCCCTACATTGTATAACAGATTTTTTGACTCCAATTGAAGATGACAGATGGTGGGCAGCTTCATAATTTGACGTCTTCTTTTCACAAAAAAAAATATTTTGACATGAGAAAGAGGAAAACAAATGTGACTGCACTTGTTTATGCGGGAAACAGATTGACACAGCAACTTTAAGGCTAGTCGCACATATTCAATTTTTAGTTTCGTAACTGCTTAGTTCGAGCAACTAAAAAGTTTGTGTTTTGACACAAACTAAACGCTTGCCTAAAATGAATTCGCTATTTTGTGTAACATCTAATTATTTGCACCTGCGCGGACATTCAACCAAATAGTTCATCTCTTTTCTATAAGCAACCAAACAGTTGTTCAACTAAAAATTGAATGTGCGCGCCTAGTCTAACAGCAACGAAAACTTCAACATCAAAAGTCTTGTGAAATAGATTACAACGTGAACAGCGTTTTTGACAGCATATAATCAAAATAAATTCAAATGCGAAATAATTTTGCCGTACATTTAACGATAAAAATTAACGTAAATTGCGTCAATGCATACGACTTGCACAATTTGGCGTACCAAATTTTATTTTTTTTAGCAATTCTTCCATTGTCAAAACCAAAATAAATAGACGAATCAAAAAGATGGTTGTTACATTTTCATTTAAGTGTTGATAATACTGACAAATTTCGCCTCAAAAGTTGGTAGCATTTGCACAGCGACATCGAATTTAGGGTTAAGGTCTTACGATAATGTTGAAGTTGCTGTGTTAGGCTAGGCGCGCACATTCAACTTTTAGTTTTACAACTGTTTGGTTGCTTATAGAAAACAGATGAACTATTTGGTTGAATGTCCGCGCAGGTACATATAATTTTATATATTACACAAAAAAGCGAACTCATTTTAGGCAATTGTTTAGTTTGTGTCAAACCACAAACTTTTTAGTTGCTTGAACTAAGCAGTTACGAAACTACAAATTGAATGTGTGCGCCTAGCCTTAATGTAATCAAAGCCATTTAAAACAGTGACCCTAAAAAGAGTGACGTCGTTATTAAAGTTGCTGTTGAAGTTACAGCAACAGATTGACACAGTGTTAATCTGTTTCTCTTATTTCTCGCATTATTTGTAAATTTTAAATATTTATTATTAAAATAAAAATAATAAATTGAAAATTGGACGAAAATCATTTGTTTTGATTGACAAATTGACAATTTAATAAAATTGAAGGAATGTCGTAAAATAATAAATTGAAAATTAGACGAAAATCATTTGTTTTGATTGACAAATTGACAATTTAATACAATTTAAGGAATGTTGTTTCAGTTGTTTTTTAGGCAAAAGACTGGCAAGCACAGTAATTTTTTCATTTACTCAGCGATTTTTTAACATTCCCGATAGTTTTTTGTTCTTTATTACTTTTTGGTCACTTAATTTTGCAATTTTAGTTTATCAAAAATTATTTATTGTTTTTTATTCACACGATAATTTCAACCAAAATAAAAAAGTAGCAAAATGGAAAAATTATTCTGTTCTATTTTGTTTTGCATTGTGATGCCACTAAATATTGCAGTTGAAAAGTTGACAATACTGCACCAGCAATAGCAAGTTTAGGACTTTGGCCTAACAACGCTGTTGGCGTTGCTGTTGCTGTTCTTATGTGTGTTGAACAATTGAAATGCATTGGTTCTAAATTAATGGCGGCCGCTGTTGCTGTTGGCAGTGCTGTTGCTGGTTCAATCTGTTCCGCGCCTTATGATGCTGTTTTAGATGTTATACTGTTATACTGTTGTACGGCACCGTGGTCGCCTTCATAATATAACAATGTTCAATTGGAGTCAACTTTTTTGATGAAAGCGCTATCCAGTGTATTATAGAGATCAGAGATCTAACAGTGCGCGGTCGATAAGAGTGCGAAAAGCAGTCTACTACAATATGAGAAGGCATAGACGACTGAATGCACTAATTTAGGAGAGTTCTTAGTTAGGTTGGCCATCTGTTGAAATTATGTACATGGAAATGTGATTGTAAACAAAGGTGCTAGCTTTGTATATATATCTTATAGTATCATCTTTGTATATACTGTTGTGAACAGAGCTTTATACTACTACAGCGCCATCTGTTGGAAAACTGCATATCTAATTTATGGAAGAAACAAAAAGCTCTTTTCCAATGTCAAATGTATTTCCCCTTATTCCAAACATCTAGAACATTCCAAGACAAGAACTTTCGAGAACAACTAATTTGAGTATATAAGGGAGTGTTCACGGTGAGCGAGACACAGTTGATTTTTGATTACGGAAGTGTGCAAAACTCTGCTTATTGGATTGTGGAAAGTGTAAAACAAGTGTGATTTTATTTGAATAAAGTATTTGAGTTGATTATAATTTGAGATTTATTGTTGTGATTTGGAAAGTTAAAATAAAGAAGAAATATTAGAAAAAGTAATAAGTTTTATTTAACGAACCTAGCAAAAATATTACAATACATATAACCCTTGTATATACAACTTATAGTAATATCGACAAGCGAACGATTGTGGCGGCATCTTCAGGCTACGGACCCCATTTGTTAAATTTGTCCCTGCTAAATGTTGGAGACTTCACAATATGGGTGTAGAGATAATGGAAGAATGAGAAAAAATAAATTGTGTTGAAAATGTGTACAGAAAGAAAAAATAGGAATAATAACAGAATGAGAAAATTACACTCGGTCACAAAAGTAAGTATACAACCAAGCTAATACGTAAATTGACGAAAAAATACCGTTAATATCAAATCCTACCTATTCTCCGCATATGGCAGATGTTTCTTGTCATAGGCATTATTGTTGTTAAGTAAAATAACGGTGCAATTTGTTTCCACTTCTTTGCTATCTCATTATTTGTAATCACAGGTAAAAAAAATAGGTTACAAAAGTTAGTATACAGACAGTTTTTCTTATGTGATGTTGCATCAATATAAACTTTTGAGTCGATTTTTTGTTTTTTTATTAAAAAGGTAAGGCAAAACTACTAGACTTGCCTATTTTAGTTCAAATTATTTCTTTTAAATTTAGAAATGGCACCACGTGGAAAAGAGCTCTCCTTGGACTTACAAAAATTAATAGTTAAGTACTCAAGTGAAGGAAAGTCGATTCGAAAAGTAGCTGTACTTGTTGATAGGAGCCCAGCAACCGTCCAAAAAATATTGGAAAAGCAGAAACAATTTGGAACAGTTACAAACATGGCTCGCACTAGCCGCCCGCGAACGTTCTCTGAACGTGAGAACCGATTAATAATTCGCAAAGTTAAGAAAAATGCGAAAATAAGCGCACTTAAACTGCAGACCGAGATGGAAGAAGAGACAGGTAAGTCATGAGGTACCTAAACTATACGCCGCATCGTTGTTTCGTCGATGCCATCAAGAATAAACGCCGTAATTAAATCAAAAGGTTACCCAACAAGTTACTAAATTCTAATATTAAGTTAAAAATGTTGTTATTTCTATTAGTGTATACTTACTTTTGTGATCAGAATTCTGAGAGAGTTTTAGTTTTAAGTTGATATCTAAGCCATTTTTTAAATAAATGTTTTGATAATTGATTTTATGAAAAGAGAATAAAATTTTCTAAAAAATATATGCCAAATGTTTCATAACATATGCTTATTCAATTTTTTTCTCTCTGCTTAACATTTTGTTTCGTGCTGTATACTTACTTTTGTGACTGAGTGTATATTCATGGATGTGTATATATGTGACGTTTTGTGAGGATAGGAAAAATATATTTGTATGGAAAAATATAAATCTGTGACCATGGTTGCCACAAACAAATAAATATAAATATAGAATGTAATCAGGACATATGGAATTAAAGAAAGTTTTTTATGTTTTGGTTAACCTCATTTTACTAAGTATACCTTAAATACTTAAAGTAAAATAAAATATATGGGTAATTCTTTTACAAATCGAACACCTTTCTGACCGACCCATTTCCGATTTGGCTGAAATTTTGTTTACGTGTTCTTTATCGAAAAATAAAAGACACGTGTCCGAGGAATTTAATTTTTTTTTTGTTTTTTTCGAAAATAGAGGGGGTTGAAAATTTCAGATTTCGGTGATTTTTGGCTTGAAGACTGATTTTCAAAAATTCATAACTCCGGTTAATTTTAAGCTAGAGACACAATTTTTTTTTTCATTTTGAAGGTAAAAAAGTGAATTTTAAGAAAAAAATAGATTAAAAAAATGTTTGAACAATTTCATATTGTTATAAACAATTAAAATTTTTGAATCAATTTTTAACAACGAAACCCACCACTTAGCGTGTTTAAAGTATGGCCATCGTATTCTACATTCAATTTTCCATCGAAAATTCTTTTTTTATTAATGGAGAAACGTTTATTACTATTGCAAACAAATTAAAAAGACGAGCGCGTCTGCGCGCCAGTTGCAAAGTAAACCTCGTATTCTCGCCTTACCATTGTGTGTTCTCTGTATTAGAGTATAATATATATTATAATGTAGTGAAATGATAAATAATAAACTGAATGATGTACAATGTAGTTATTATTTAATTTTTATTTAATTAGATAATGTTATTTAATAATAAAAATTAAAAAAATTAAGAAAAATAGTGATTATACTACATCCGTCGTTTAATAAGAATCTTCGATTTTAAATTTGAATCTTCCCGCCAACAAGCGTCGGCTCACAGTCATGATAATTAGTTTTTATGACTCCTTTAAAGGCTCTATCTAATCTTTACTTCAGCTGTTCCAGCTTCTGCTCTGTCTCTCACCAATCCATGCGATAAAGTGAGTTCGTGCTATTGAGTGGTTTTTTCAATTAAATAGCTTAAAGCGTTTTGGGCTAATTTTCTCTTACATAGTGTCGCAGTTTTTATTACAATTAACAGTTTACTTATTCACCTTCTCTGTCACGCTAATACTTTTATGCTCGTTCCATAGTCATTACAACATTTCGTGTGTTTATAGGTTAAGGCGCCGATAAAAAACAAAACCATGCCTCCAAAACCGTGTAAAAAATCAGAAGACGGAATTCGTAACGATGCTTGCTTTAATCCTTTTGGACTGTCGAAACATTCAAGAAAAAAAAACACTGAAATTGCGAGTAGTGAACGCAAGCCAATTAAATGCAATGAATATACCGTTGAATAGTGTGTCATTAAAAACAAAAATCTGTGGTTCCTGCCGTCTGCGCATAAATAAAATGAAAAAAGAAAATGTTTCAGTTGAAATGGTATGTAGCTGTGTTAAGTGTGCGATCGAATAAACAAAAACCAAACAATCTCGTTCGCGGTTACAATCAGACTCACCTCTGGTTCTGGCGACCTACCTGGAACTTCTTGGTTTAACTTCCAAAATGCATTACTCAGCTTTGACCTACTGAGTTGCATTCTGGAAATTGACTTGTCCCACTAAGCCATTGCGTCACAATAAGTTTGAAACCAAAACTGTCACTATGCATAATAGTTAATTGTTATGCATTCTGACTCAGTGGGTTAGGAGGTGATACATTTAAAGTTAGTAAATATACGTATGTATAACATCCCTCCGCCCTTAGGGAGTTCAAGCCAGGTCTCCAGAAATAGGCTCGTCTTTCTTTATTAAATAAATACTAAATGTTAATACTAAATTTTACATAGGTACATATATTTGAATTAATTAAATTTGTATCATATTTTCATAAGTTTAATAATTTTTTTTTTTTTATAATACTTTTTAACATTTTTTACAGTCACAATATTTAATTTACAAATATTTTTATTTCAAGATTTTTTTTTTTTTTCTTTTATGTCGCTTACATTTGTCTTATTTATTTATTTTTTTTTTTCTAACATTTTTTTTGTGTTTTATTTATTTGACTTTAATTCATTTCTTTTAACTACAAATTTATTCTCAATAATATTACATATCTACATAATAATATTAAAATAAATTTGCTATTTCAAGTTTAAAGTTTCACTATTTTCTTTTTTTTATTATTATATAAATGTCAATTTATTAATTTACAATATACTTGTTTACACCCGGGCAGATGTGACGCTGAAACTCGCTATGTCTGCTTTAGGCTGTGGCGTTGATGGTGCACGTTTCCTTGGCGTTCGGTTGACTGTCAGCTCACGGAGTGGTAGAATAGTTGATGGTGCTTTGGCTCGGATGGAACGAATGGTTTGTGCTCTGGATCGGAGATATCGGACTAGACAAATGACAATAACCGCTACCGCTGCTAAGGTGACTAAGGTCAACATGGAGTAGCGATGTAGTGACAACTCCCATTCATGATCTGTCACTTTTCGCTCTGCGTTCAGAAGGTTCCATCCTTGTTCAAGCTCTTCCATACTCTTTTTTCCAACATTAAGTTCGTTGGCAAAATGCTTGTGGTTGCCAA